>CM075001.1:253172-266747 GCA_037576825.1 Pangasius krempfi
AAAGTCATAGACTTCCTTGAACACCTTGTAAATGGAGAGTTATCTGATCTTGACTGCTTGGATTCAGGAAATGAGGCAGATGAAAACAAGCGTAAGTGTATATGTTGAGAGTATAGTGCAAAGTTTTATGTCTTATATAATATGTAAATTGCACAAAATGTGAGGTCACGAGTGAGAACATAGAAAAACAGTTATAAATGTGATGGTTTTGATATTGGATAGGATAGGGGACAGAGAAAAGGGACAGTAGAGATGCATGCATGCTTGAAGAACTTGAGGTGGCAGCTGAGGTTGAGTTAGAAGAAAGTGTAGTGACAGAGAATCAGGAGGAGATTACAGTGAACAAAGAGGAAGATGATCATGAGCAGATGACAGTAACCAGGAATCATGAGATTAAGTGGTGCCATAGGCCTTTCACCACAATCATCGATACTTCCTTTCAGAATCATCTGATTTATGACAGACATCCCATGAGCCCATACGAATACTTCAAACAGTATGTACCAGATGAGCGCCTCGATCTGATGTCTGACAGCGCCAACATCTATGCCATGCAAAGTGGCACACTGGGTTTCAAACCCACCCGTTCAGGGGAAATCAGAACCCTCATCGGTCTCCACCTTGCTATGGGCTTGATGAAAATGCCAAGAGTCTGCATGTACTGGGAAGCCGGGATGGACATTGGTATTTTTCGAAACACCATGTGCCGTGACAGATTCTTCCAGCTTCGGTCACATTTGCATTTGGTCAACAAGTTGGAGAGGCCAGCAGAGAACAATGATGTGTTTTATAAGGTGTGTCCTCTCTATGATGCTATGCGCAGAAGATGCTTGGAGCTTCCACTAGAGGAAAACCTTTGTGTTGATGAACAAATGGTGCCATTTCATGGATCTCTCTCTGTCAAGCAATACGTAAAAGGCAAGCCACACCCTTGGGGGGTGAAAATATACTTCCTGTGTGGGACAAGTGGCATGGCCTATGATTTCCTGCTGCACCAAGGAGCTACAATGGAACTGTCAGAGATTAAGCTAGGACTTGGAGCTGGAGTGGTGTACCATCTCAGCCAGCGCATTACAGAGGACAACCACAAGTTGTATTTTGACAATTATTTCACAACGTACAATCTTCTGGAGCTGCTGGCTGAGAAGAAAATTCATGCTGCTGGAACAGCAAGGGTCTGTCGCTTTGCTAACCCTCCTCTAGAGTCTGAAAAAGTGATGGCAAAAATGCAGCGAGGAAGCTGCGATGAAGCTGTAAGCCGTGATGGTAAGGTTGCACTGGTCAAATGGTTTGACAGCAGATCAGTCGTGATGGCCTCCAACTTTGTTGGTGTCGGCACAATGGATGATCTCATTATTGATGAAGCAGGGAAGATTTTTGAAGGTGTCCCGTCCAGAAGTGGTCAAACTGTACAATGAAGCAATGGGAGGTGTTGACCTGCTCGATCAACTTGTTAGTCTATACCACACAGAAATTAGGTCAAGAAAGTGGACCCTGAGAATGATTACACATGCTTTTGATCTAGCTGTGGTCAACAGTTGGTTAGAGTACAGGCTGGATGCCAAGAGGGCCAATCTCCAGACAAAAAACACCCTGGATCTCCTCCATTTGAAGATGAATGTGGCCCAGTGTCTGGTGAGTGTCAATAAACCAGTGGCAGCAAAACGTGGAAGACCCAGTATGTCTCCAGAACCACAACCGCATGCCTACAGACCACGAGTTCAGGATGCAAGGCCTCTACCTGAAGTGCAGTACAATATGGTTGACCACATGCCGAATTATGATGAGAAGACAGAGGCCACCAGGTGCAAGAGGCCATACTGCACAGGGAAAACATGTATTCTGTGACAAATGCAACATCCACCTTTGCTTTGTGCCACACAGAAACTGCTTCAAGGCTGCTCATCGCAAATGAGAGAATATATGGGAATATCCAGCAGATGTATTTTTGTTATTTTCCATTTATTAGTAATTGTGTGATCTCTTATTAGCTTGCAATTTTTAAAAGTTAGCGATGTGTTAGGAGGTTATCATGGAACTTCCAATGTTAAAAACATGGCCTTTTTTAATCTAAGATTTCCTGGCATTTTACGTTCATTTAGTAATGGCGTCCATTGTAATGGACATGAAAAAAATACCAATAAAAACATGAGTTATCAAAAAAAAATCCCTTTATTTCTATGCTGGAAGGGAGTAAAAATCAACTGGGATTTTTTTTTTTTTGCTCAGCAGAAAAAAAATCAGGTCTGAAGGGGTTAAACGACATGGGGTGGAGAGTGATGTCACTGCTCCCAAAATTCTTCTTGTTATATCTCGGGAAGGAAAGTAATTACAGGGTTTGTTTTATTGGCACAAACCGGCACAAATCGAGCACAAACAATCAGCACCAATTTGATACGATTTGGACGACATAGGGTGGAGAGTGACGTCACACAGCCAAAAAAAGAATGTTTAATATCTTGAACGCCAAACCAGAACAAACGTTCGTTTTTGCGGCACAAATCAGCACAAACACAGCACAAACAAATGGTATAGTTTTGGTGACAATTTATTTATATGGGGTCCCAACATCACAGAGGTTTAGGGAAGTCTTTCTGTATTTTGTGTTTTTTTGCAGGCCAGGTAGTCTTTTGTTTATTATTTTGGCCTTGGTCCACCCTGAAGCTCCACCCGGTTGTTGCTTGTACAGCACTTGTATATATCTTGTATGATATGCCACATTTTGTATATATCTGGTGTGTCCCGTGTGTGTGTTCCCGACAACACCTCGTACTGCCCTCAAGCTAACACAACCCCGTGCCACTAACGCTGTATGACCCAACCCTAGACTGGGCTCGTTTGGGGTAGTTATTAACAGTACTCCGTGTTGTTCGGATTTTGTTTTGGTATTTGTATCGGAATTGAGTGCCCTTATCTTTTGATCGTCTTGATCGTTATTTGGGGAAATAGCAATCATGGCAGGATTTGATTTAACTGCTTTCACGCTGTGTCCTACGTTAAAAGAATTTGATAAGTGTAGGAAAAATGATCTTTTAATCGCGGCCTTCGTTGATGTTTCTGTCCCGCGATTAGCCAGTAAAAGGTGGTGAACGCTGCGTTTTAAGAGGCTCTAGTGGATCAGTGAGTCTCACCTAAGCGGGAAGCACTCTCGGGCCATGCGACTCCCCCAGTCCAGGTTTCCCACACGGCGGAGGCCAGGACGGAGCCTTTAAGTCACAGGCCGTTGGAGCAGACCCCGGGTGGCAGCTCGTGCTGAGGGAGCTAGTGTTGGAGATTAAGCGGCAGGAATATCAGACGCAGTTGCTGCGAGTTCGTGAGAGGGAATTGGGTGCTGTGGGGGAAAAAGCTTGAACTGGCGGGTCAGAGTCGGAAGCCAGTGCCTTTTCCTTGGAAGTTTGGCTCTCCTGCAGTAACCTCCCTTGCTCCAGTGCGCCAATGTCACCGGCCGCTCCAACCCTGTCCTTGCCGGTGCGTCAAACTGCTTTTGATGTCAGCCGAAATGTAGGTTTAGTGCCTGTAAGAGGATGATGCTTACTTTGTGGAATTGCCACCACACTGAACTGGCCAAGAACTTTAGACATTATTATTACAGTGTAAATTGTCAGGGAAAGCACAGGAAGCGTGCTCATCTCTCACCTTGGACCAAAGCTTGGACTACGGTATTGTGAAAGCTATAGTGCTTTGTGCATATGAGCGCGTGCCTGAAGCTTATAGGCAGAATTTCAGAAACTACGAAATCAGCCGGCCAAACCTGTGTTGAGTTCGCGCGTGAGAAAGCCGCACTGTTTAAATGGTGTTCGGCGAGTATCGTAACGAGTGTTGAGCAGCTAAGAGAGCTAATACTATTGGAGGAATTTAAGTCTTGTCTGAGCTCGACTCCCTGAGCTGTTAGTATTGCATTTGAATGAGCAAAAGATTGATATCCTGTCCAAAGCAGTGATTTTAGCCGATGAGTTCATATTAACCCATAAAATGATGTTTAGTCCCCGTTTGTCGCGCAAGGATGCTTCCTTGCGCTCATTAAAAACACCAGATAAACCTCACATCTCTTCTAGCTCCTCTTTAAAAACTCGCGACTGTTTTGATTGTAATGAGCAAGGTCATATAATTGCTAAGTGTACCGCATTGAAACGGGAGCAAATGAGGCAGCAAATGGGGTTAAAAAGGTTGACGCCGCAGCGATTTCGCAGAGTCCTTGCCCAATTGAACCGGTATTTAAATCCTTTATATCTCCAGGATTTGTGTCCTTGGGGGAGTGTGGTATTAAGACGTCTGTGAGAAATTTAAGAGACACTGGTTCTGCTCAATCCTTTGTGTTAGGAAGTGTACTACCATTTTCGGAAGCCTCGTATGCAGGTAGTGACGTTTTAATTCAGGGCGGTGACTTCGCTGTAGTTCCTGTACCTCTGCATCATGTGTATCTTGAGACTGAGGGTTTCTCAGGGCATGTTAAGGCGGCTGTGCAGTCCACTCTCCCAGTTAAGGGGGTTACGTTCATTTTGGGGAATGATGTAGCTGGCGATAAAGTTTTTTCCTTGCCTGAAGTGAAGTGACTTGTGGCCAAGTATGGTGTTGTGCCCAGTAGATGGCGTTGTAGGTTGTTCAGATGTTGCGCCTGAGAAACCTGTATTCCATGTCCGTGTGTGGTGTTTTTTATTTATTTATTTATTTATTTTTTTTTTTTAAAGTTTATTACTAAGTTTTAAGGAACATATTGGTTCTACACATTACCGGACACAGGTACAGCATTTGATGATGCAATGGTAGCCCTTATGAAACACTTCATTCCCAAATTGAACGTAGTTGCTTGTCGTAGCGTAGCGTAGTGTCAATACGGTGCTATGGAGCAAGAAATGCTGCGTGATCAGCTGGTGGAACAAGCCTGGCTGCCAGCGGTGCGAGACAGGTTATTGCTGGAAGATGAGCTCACTCTGGGGGGAAAAAGCGGTGAATTTGGCGTGTCAGGTTGAGTCTGCTGTGCATAATGCTTCACTTTTCTCCGGTATGGACGCAAGCAGAAATTAATCTGAGTGCTGTGCAAGCTGTTTCAGCAAATAAAGGTCAGTGGAAACGTCACAAAGCACGCACCGAACAATTCAAGAGACGTGAAGATTTCAAAGCACTAAAACCAATCAAAATTGCTACCTCTGTGGATCATGTAATCACTTAGCTAATGATAGATGTCTTGCTACATCTGCTATTTGTAATAAATGCAAAAAAACGTGGGCACTTTGCAAAAGTGTGGCAATCAAAAACAAAAACAGTGCAAGAAATTTCTGTCAGAAATCACAAAATATCTACAGCACAAGGTTGTGAGCAAAGGTCATTTTGCATCTACCCCATTGTTACTGCCTAAAGCACAACTGGTCACTTATTCTAGACAGCCCCTGCCTATACTGGGTTGTATGATTGTTACAGTCACTCATAATGCAGTTACGGCTGACGCAGACTTCTATATTGTAAATAAAGGAGCACGTCTGTTGGGTCTTGATTTAGTCAGGTCACTGAACTTTCATATCGCATCTGATGACACCACTGATATGTACAGTATTTCAATGCATGCAATTCAAGCGACATCTCAAGTGCTCAATTGTGCAGACAAATGCTTAAATGTGCAAGGCAACTACGTAAAGGGATTCATACATAAAGTAAAAGTGGACCAAAATGTTAAACCTGTGCAGCAGAAAGTCCACCGGCTTCTATTGAGCGTTCACCAGGGTGTGTCAAACAAGATCCAACGTCTGCTGAAAGCTGGAATCATAGAGCCTGTAGATGTGAACCCCTGGGTTTCACCATTAGTGGTTACAAAAAAGAAACAAGGAGGAATCCGTATGCGTGTGCACTTGCATGAACCAAATAAAAGTATTATTGTGAACTCGCATCCACTACCGCATATGGAAGAACTGTGCGCAGAGGCCACACTAGCTGAAGGCTTGCGCCCTAGTACAGATAACATGGCAACTATTTCAAATGCACCTGCTCCTAGAGATGCTATTACACTTCGCTCATTTTTGGGCCTCACGTCGTGGCTTGGGAAATTCATTCCAAATTACGCAGCTGTCACTGATCCTTTACGCTGCCTGCTGAAGAACAGCTTCGCAAACGAGCAAGGACTGGCTTTCAAAAACTGAAAGCACTGCTCATAAATAGTCCAGCTCTGGCACCTTTCTATCTAAACTTGCCAATGTATGTTTCAACGGATGCATCAGATTATGGCATACGAGCCATGTTATCCCAGATTCATCCAGATGGTACAGAACGAGTTACTGCATTTGCTTCTCGAGTATTCACTGATGCAGAGAAAGTATTGATGCACTGATGCAAAGTACAGTACGGTGGAAAAAGAAGCACTGGCATATGTTTTTGCTGGGGAATGATGGAGAACATATCTCTGGTGGAGAAGATTTACCCTCAGAACGGACCATCAAGTGTTATCAACACTACTTGCTACAAAGGGCATGAATCGTGCTGGCTTACGCATTGCTTAGATGGTCAGCTAGACTACTTTGTTACCAATATGATGATGTGCACAGGTCTGGAGACAAGAACTTTGCAGCTGATTGTTTGTCCAGAATGCCTGTTGAAGCACAAGACGATGAGCACAACGCTGAACCTGCATTACTTGCTGAAATAGACATGGTGCATGGCCCCATACCTATTTCTCTTTTGGAAGAACAAAGTAAATGCTGCCCTGAACTCGCTCGTTTAAAAACCCAAATGCAGAGCGGATGGCCAAAGAAACAAAAAGATGTCCCTGTGGTCCTGCGTCCTTACTACCACATACAACATGAACTTTCGGCTGAAGCTTCACTCATTCTACATGGTTCTGGTGTCCTGGTTCCCATGTCACTTCGCATTATGCTCGTGCACCTTGCGCATGAAGGACACCAAGGCATCCTGCGTACGAAACAGCGGCTACGTGAGCTGTATTGGTGGTCGTGCATGGATGCGATGTTTGGCGACCTCATAAAATCATGTACTGCCTGTCAACAGAATAAGTCAGCACGCACACACCTGGCCCCGATGCGGCAGGTCCACTGGCTGCAGGGACCTAGCTGTTGATGTGGTAGGACCGTTCGAGACTGCTACACATGACTGTCACTATGCCCTTATGCTACTGGACTACTACAGTAAATGGCCTGAGGTGGCTTTCTATCTGTCACCACTGGTACATTATTGACATTTCTAACCACAATGTTCACTCGTGAAGGCAACCCTGAATACATTGTAACTGACGGTGGCAGTTGATTTTGCTTATCAGTGTTCCAGGATTTCTTGAAGGACTATGGGATCACACATATTCGTACTAGTGTGTATCATGCTCAAGCAAATGGCACTGTCCTGAAGAATGAAGAGTCCTGAAGAACTGCATCCAAACTGCTGCGCAGCTGCACAAACCATGGAAACAGGAAGTAACTGCATTCTTACATGTCTACAGAGCAACACCACATTCAACTACTAACAAAACTCATTTCGAAATGATGAGAGAGCAACAAATGCGTACAAGACTGCACATTCTTCCTGTACAGACCTCTCAAGATTCTGCCATTAGGGAGTATGTCAAAGCCAAGCAAGAGAAAAGTAAAGCTTACACAGATGCCAAACGCAGTGCAAAAATTCCTTCTTTTCGATCAGGAGATAAAGTGTGGGTGAGAAAACCATTACTTGTAAAGAAAACAGACTCAAAAGTTTACTAAAAAAAAAAAAAAAAGTTTAAGTATTAAGGAACATATGGTGACCCATACTCACCATGTGCTCTGTATTTAACCCTTTCTAAGTGCACACAGAAATGAACACACACCAGTGGGCAGCCTTTTTTGCTGCAGTGCCCGGGGAGTAGTTGGGGGTTTGGTCCCTTGCTCAAGGGTCTCACCTCAGTCGTGGTATTGACGCTCTAACTTTTAGGCCATGACTGCCCCCGTAGTGGTCTCGGAGCCTATCATTAACAATGCTGATTAACAATCGCCGTATTTCCTGCTTGTGTTTTAACGTGTGCTCAACAGAATCGATCTGAGTCCGAAGTTGATCACCAGATATCACAGGCTCAGTTAGCAGTGGCTCAAAAGGCAGACACCTTGTCAGAACTCTGTTTCGCATCTGTGGTGGAAAATTCTGAGTTAGAGAATCACCTGATTGCTTATTTTATTGAAGATGGAGTGTTGATGAGAAAATGGTCCCTTCCTAGTTCCACTGAGGGTTGGCCAAAAGTTTTCCAGGTGGTGGTCGCTTGTTCCCTAATGTCATGTTTCAAGTTTAGCTCATGACTATCCCTGTTCTGTACATGTTACCTGCGTGCTTTAAAGTATTTTGTTTGGCCTGGCATGAAGGGTGAGGTAGCACGTTAATGTCGCACCTGTCACACGTCAAGTAGTGGGTAAAGCTAACCAAGCTATTTCATCTGCACGGTTACAGCCCATTTTGATTCAGACAGCCATTTGAGCACATTATTGTTGATTGTGTTGGGCCCTTGCCTAAGACGCGTTCTGGTAACTGTTACCTGCTGACACTCGTGTGCTGCCACTAGGTTTCCTGAAGCAATTCCTATGTGCACTCTGAAGTCTAAGACTGTCATCAGAGCACTCATTAAGTTCTGCACTACGTTTGGGTTACCAAAGTATATCCAGACTGACCGTGGGTCTAATTTTATGTCACAGCTGTTTTCTCAGGTAGTGAAAGAATTAAAGATTACCCATCAGGTCTCTAGCGCCTATCACCCTGAGTCACATGGTGCCCTGGAGCGTTTATCAGACTTTTAAAACCATTAGAGGTCCTTTAAAAGTTCTTCAAGAAAGGTGGTTGTCTGTCACCAATTCACCAAGGGAAATCTATTATGAAGCATGTTCATGCCCTTCGAGAACATTTAAGTTTAGCTAGAGACATGGCACGTAAAGTGTTAAGCTCCACTTAGCTTAGGAAGAAATGAAGAAGCAGAATGACCTTAAGGCAGTGCCCCGATCATTTAGTGCTGGCGATCAGGTTCTAGCCTTACAGCCTGTGCCAGGGTGTTCTCTTCAAGCTCGGTTTGTGGGACCTTACGACGTTAAGCAGAAGCTAAGTCCTACTAATTACTTGCTTAGTACTCCTGATCGTAAAAACAAAACTCATATTTGTCATATAAACCTACTAAAGAAATATCATGCTCGCATCACCGAAACCTAAATTGGATTCATCTGTGATTCCAGTAGTTGTTCTAGCTGCCGAAAGCTGTCACACCTTCAGAATACTCCCCGAAGTTAGATGATCTACATCTTGGCCGAAACTGTATGTCCTCTATGCATTTAGCCAATTCTGAGATATTACAGCAGTTGCCAGAGAAATTAGCAAAATTGCCTGCATCTTTTCAGGAGGACATCAGGGCTCTGATAGATAGGTTTAAACTTAAATCCCATGTCTGTTTAATGATTTCCCATGGCAGACCATGGTCCTAAGACATATCATCAATGTAGGGGGTCATTCCCCAATTAGACAGCATCCATATCGAGTTAACCCAACCAAACGTGCGATAATGAAGCAACAGACAGAGTATTTGCTTAAAAATGGGTTAGCTGTTCTGAGTGCAAGTTCTTGGTGTTCTCCATGTATTTTAGTACCTAAAGCTGATTCCTCATTTCGCTTCTGTACGGATTACAGAAATGTTAATTCGGTAACTAAACCTGACTCATTTCCTCTTCCTAGGATGGAAGACTGTGTAGATTCAGTTGGCACAGCCAAGTTCACTAGCAAATTGGACCTTTTAAAAGGTTTTGGCAAGTACCCCTCACCCCACGTGCCTCGGAAATCTCTGCTTTTGCCACGCCTGATAACTTTCTCCAGTATACTGTAATGGCTTTTGGACGCCGAAATGCACCGGCCACATTTCAACGTCCGATGAACCGGGTACTGGGGGAGTTGTGCAGTTTATTTGGATGACGTAGTGGTATACTCAGATACTTGGAAACAGCACCTAAAGTTAGTAGAACTCGTATTTAAACGCCTCGCTGCTGCTTCCCTGGTTTTGAATTTAGATTAGTGTGAATTTGGTTCTTAGGTATGGCAGGCTATTATTGTTGTTTCTGTAAGAATTTTTCTGATATTGTGTTGCCACTAACTAACCTGTTACGGCAGAATGTTGTGTTCTGGTCCCCAGCCTGCCAGTCTGCTTTTGAATCTGTGAAAGTCCTCCTAACCAGCGCTCCAGTTCTCTCTGCCCATAATTTGGGACAACTCTTCAAGCTGGAAGTTGATGCTAGTGGTACTGGTGCAGGTGTTGTGCTGATCCAAGAGGATGATCATGGGGTGGATCACCGGGTGTGTTACTTCTCCAAGAAGTTTCTGAAACACCAACTCAGTTACAGCACTATCGAGAAGGAGGCCCTTGCTTTACATGAGAGCTTTTATAGCTTTTAGGTCCTTGCTTTACTTTGGTATTACAGCATTTCGAGGTATACCTTGGTAACAGTTTAGCTCCAGTCCAGGTTTATATGGACCATAACCCACTTTTTATTTATTTATTTATTTTGCATAGGATGTGTAATGCGATTCAGAGATTGATGCGTTGGCCTTTAATTGTACAAGGTTTTAACCTAGTCATCCACCATAAGAAAGGTGTATACAACATAATTGCGGATACCCTGTCCCGTTGTTAGTCTGTCTATTTTTTTTTTTTTTATTATGTGCTATGTTGTTGTGAACCCAGTAGTAGGGGTCCACATTTGTGTAGGGGGGTGTTATGACCCACAGTATCCTGCTGTATGCCTTGTGTGTGTGTCAATCTGTGCAGGTATGCCAATCCGGAATCCAGTCCGGCCCACCTTGCCTTGCTGCTCCACGCCTGGATTTTGTGTCTACTATCTACAATGATGTTAAAGCTCTGCTAGGCTCAGCTCAGGAGCTCAGCTTGCTTCCTTGATGCATTGCTCGTTTTGTGTGTTGCCATTCCTATTTGTATGACCTGTGTTTTGACTTGCTTGACTGTTGTTGGACTCTGAACTCGGTCCTTTTGCTGTTTGTAAATAGCTACTAGGTGCTGTATATTTGTAAATATTCTTCTTTGCTAGTTTTCACTGGTAGTAGGGGTGCGGCCAACATTTATTTTGGGAGTGAGTTTTATCCACGTTTTTGCTTAAGGAGTGACGGAAGTCTTGCTGTATTTTGTTTTGGTGTTTCTTTGTAGGTCAGGTAGTTCCCTAAAACAGTGTCTTTTTGTTTATTATTTTGGCCTTTGTACATGTTTTGTATATATGTCGTGTGTCCCTGACAACACCTCGTACTGCCCTCCAGCTAACACAACCCCGTGCCACTAATGCTGTATGACCCAATCCTAGACTCGGTCATAACACTGATTAATAAAATATATTTTAAAATAAATGTAGTGTCAAGGGTCCATCCTCTCCATGACAATCTACGATAGTGAAGAAAGAAAGATATGTGGTGATGTATCATATAATGTAAATGTAGAAAAACTCAGAAGGTTTGTTGTAGTAACCTAACTAACATAAAAATATATCATACTAAATGCAAAGCCAGCACCTTGGATCTGAAGCTAGGACTGTTAAATATTAGATATTAAATATTCTTACATCTAAAGTGCTTATTGTTAATAAAGCTATTACTGATCAGGAGTTTAATGTAGTGTGTTTAACAGAAACTTGGATTAAACCAAATGAGTATGCAGCATTAAATGAAGCTGGTCCTCCTGGATACAGTTACATACAGTCAGGTCCATAAATATTGGGACATCGACACAATTCTAACATTTTTGGCTCTATACACCACCACTATATGCACCTTACCATGCTACCGCGTCGAACATATATTCATGTCAGCTACTGCACGTGAGTTTTATCAATAAACTCCCAGAGTTATCAACTATGTTTGGAACACCGTCTGACCCCACAGAACTTGATCACGCAATTGAATGCTTAGAGTCAACATTCTGCTATACACTAGATAATGTAGCTCCACTTAAAATTAAAGACCACTGGAAAATTAGAATGTAAATGGTGTCAAACCAAATTGGTTGTATGTCAAACAGCATGGAAGGAGAGCCTCCTGAGCTATAGAAAAACCTCTTAGTGCTGCTGGATCAACATATCTCTCCACCGTGAGAGAAGATGATAAAAATAATCCTAGATTCTTGTCTAATACTGTAGCAAAATTAAAAAGGAATAAGACCACCACAGAAATATGCACACCATCAATATGGAGCAGCTTTATGAATTTATTTAATGATAAAATTAAAAATATCAAGAAAATATTCAGACTATAAATTTAAAACCAACTAACTAACTCTGTAGATAATAACCATAACAGATCAGCGATTAGAATGTTTTACTCCCCTTTGAGAAACTGAACTAATTTAACAAATTTCCTCATCAATATCAACTTGTATACTAGATCCCTTACCCACATGTTTCTTCAAACAGATAATTCCAGAAACAATCAAAGCTCTTCTAAAAATAATCAATTCTTCCCTTAGCAGTGGATATGTACCTAAATCTTTTAAACTAGCAGTTATCAAACCCCTGATTAAAAAACCTGACCTCAACCCTGTCAGTTGTACAACTATAGGCCAATATCAAACTTTCCCTTTATCTCCAAGATTCTAAAAAAGGTTGTAGAACAGCAGCTATGCTCATATCTACATAGGAATAACATTCATGAAATGTATCAGTCAGGATTTAGGCATCATCATAGCACAGAGGCAGCACTAGTTAAAGTGGTAAATGAACTACTACTGGCCTCTGATCAGGGTTGTCTCCTTGCTTGTGTTGCTTGACCTTAGTGCAGCTTTTGATACCTTTGGTCGTACTATTCCCCTTGATAGACTACAAAATGTTTTTGGTGTTAAGGGAACAAACAGCCCTCTCTTGGCTCAGGTCTTATTGACTGATCATTATAAGTTTGTAGATGTAAATGGTGACTTCTTTATGTATACTAAGGTAAAGTTTGGTGTTCTGCAAGGTTCTGTTTTAGGCCCACTGCTTTTTTTCTTTATATTTCCTACCTCTGGGTAAAATTATTTGTAAACATAGACATGTACATATAGATACCAATAGCAAGATCATGATTAGCTAAGGGCTAATTCGCAAAATTTTAGATGTTGTAGGTAGCTAGTGCTTCGCATAAGTGTTTACATCACAGTGTCTAATGGACTAAATGAGATCGTTATTGCTTATAATGTCTGCAGTTTACACTCGGCATTTTCCACATTTACTCCAATAGCATTAGCATTGCTACAAACTTAGCATTTAAATGTCGAGTACATAACAGCAACACCTGATTCACACATTGTCCTTTTACCATATTTAAATAATATTTAGTCACATATTTAGTAAAAATTATAACATAATCACGTTATAATTCACTGTAGATTTCATGCTGGGCCTGCAGCTAATGGCGGCCGTGTTTGTTGTTGGCATTTGCACTCTCATAGTGCCTTGCAAGGTCACTTTAGCATTTAGCTTGCAATAAATCCCAGAAAGAGAACACTCTTTTGTCTTCTTCTCTTTTTTTTCCAAGTTCTTCTTCTTCTTCTTTCGGCTTTTCCCTTCAGGGGTCGCCACAGCGAATCATCACTCTCCACCTATCCCTATC
>CM075001.1:266847-293946 GCA_037576825.1 Pangasius krempfi
GGAAAACCAGATAAACCGCAAGACCAAGAGCTTCAGGCATCTTAACTACAAAGATTAATTATAGAATAAAAGGGGACCAAAAATTTATTAATAGAAGTAAAGTTTGGTAGCATCAGATACCTCGAGATTTTCCATCACAACTCAGCAGTAAATATCAGTGACATCATACGAGTGTGAACTTACATCACAAAACACAAAACTGTAACTCAGGGTGAATTTATCAGTTTGAACAAAATGAACAAAATGAAGCAGTTTCCATGGTGATTTTGAGTTATAATTTTTCATCATTTCCAAACAGGATCAGGTAAATGTGTCACAGATGCCAGAACAAGAGGACCCAGAAGCAGAACACAGACACAGGTTAAGAGGGTTTTATTAACAACATGAGGAGGTTGGCTGTGAGTGAGCTTGAATGTTGACCAGGGCTTGAAGTTGGATCATCAATGTGGCACAAAACAAGGCATCAACCTCTAAGGCATCGACCTCTACGACGAACTGAAGTGAGGGGTCAGGCTGAACCAACGCAGGGGTGGAGATAAATGGCTCCTTCAGTTTGATGAAGGCGGACTCGGCTTCAGGGGCCACGGGATGGGCGTAGAGGTGGAGGTGAGTCTAGTGAGGGGTGCCGCCCCTCGAACCCCAAGAACTGCTGGAGCTGCTTGAGGTTAGTGGGTCTGAGCCACTCAATCACACCCCGGATCTTCTCAGAACACGAGCTAAAAGCCAAGTTCTTAAAAGGCGATAACTTGAACAGACTCACAACACACAGTGTTAGAAAAAACACTTCAGCAAAAATAAAACTCATGACTGAAGTGAAACTTCATACTGTAGCACTGAAGATTCTCATGACACACAGACCACAAATAACCACAAAACTGCCCAAGGACATGATGGCGCAAAGCATGCTGGGAACTACACACTAGTGCTGAGCGCAAACACAACAGAGGACTCAGTCCCAGAGCTACAGGAGGATATTTGTAATAATATGTATAACTGACTGAAGAATAAGAAGAAACAGTCAAATGCTGCTTAATAATGTTCTAAATAAATGTATTTAGTGCTGAGGTAAAGCTGTAGAGATTCACAATGATTCACTTGATGAAAAACTCACAGTCCATCAGGAACAACAGCGACATCTGGTGGTCTTTAAATTACTCTACATTTAGTTTTTTAGATTTTTATCAGGTTCATGTATCATGCGCTTTAATAATATTTGCAGGTGGTGTTTTACTGATCTAATGTACACAGTGCTGATATCTGACTTAGACATTGATCTTTCTGTGTTTAATACTGAACCTAATACACATTTAATGAGATCAGCCAGTGAAATAAATGTGGACAGCTTCATTACTGATGCACTGCAGTGAGCTTCAAGAAGTTCATACACATCTAATCTCTTCTTTGTCTTTCAGTCTACAGCTGCATTAATGTCATTATTATCACCACATTACTACATAAAGTGCACGTGTGCAAACGTGCAACAGCACAGGTCTGTACAGCACTTACTAAACAGGACAGTAAGTAAAAGACAGTAAAAGACCGAGCAGCGCCGACCTGTGCACTGTTGCAGTGTGGAATAAGGTGCAAGGTGATATTACAATATAATAATAAATGTTGTGAATGTAAACATAACATATTAATTAATTGCAGGTGGTCAATACAGTATTTTGTTTACGATGTTTTAGCAGCAATACGTAAGGTCTTACGCAAATGAACAAAAAATAAAATTATTGCAGATTAGTTTTTTTCGTGCACTATTTGAAAATGAATATTTGCTGTTAAATTAATCTGCATAGGGGAGAAAATGAACGGATTGTAATGAACTTTCTGAGTATGAACTTGAGTATGTTCTGTCTATAGAACGATCCTCCACCATCCTTGTCCTGTGCTCTGCTGCCATCTTGTGATCAAAGTCTGTATTGCACATAAAGTGTTGAAAACAATGCTGATGTTTTGCAAACAACAGAGATTTTATTACTGTTCATAAGTAAATGAAGTGCCTCATACCTAAAACGATTGCCAATAAAACCTTTAATGAATACACTGAGTGATTACTGACCAGAGCCATGAATTCGGTCCTGTGTGATTCAGCAGTGTCAGTCTCCCTAACCAGACAGGACGCATTGAACACTGACCTCCAAATCTACAAATGTAGTACTAAAAAATAAAAGAGACAAGACCATCTGTAGTAACACACAATAATGTCTATACAATATAATCTTAACAATAAATCCAAAAATTGATTGAAACAAAAAAAGGCATCATTCCAGCAGTGAAATAGGTGTAAACAAACAAACAAACAAACAAACAAACAAACAAAGTTATCAGTACTGATGGAGCCGTATGAGTGAAAGGAGCGTGATCACCTGAGGAAAGCTCATTAACGCTTAAAAGCTTTAAAAGTCACAGTACATAAATGCAATAATTACAGCAAAACATCATAATTTCAGTGTGACACTATTTACAAAAAAACAATACCTGACCTTTTCACAACATAATCCTTTATTCCACATCTGTAGCTTTGTGTAATTAGCACTGAAATTTAAGAAACAGTTTGATATAACATTCATGAAAGAGTACAAAATTCATATATATATATGGTTTCCAGCTTCACTCATTACTTTTCATCATATACTGATCTTGCAAAACTAGAAACAAAATAAAAAAAACAAAAAACAAATGAAGGCTTTAAAGCAACCGAGAGCAACACGAATAAACATAAACCTGCAAATTCAGGATAATATTCCTTATTAACACATTTCTATAAAACACTGGTGTAACCTCCTGGTAGATCACTCCACCATGGAAAGACTCACTCGCATATGTCGGCTTACATTGGAACAAAAGCTGTCTGAGTGCTGCAACTTGCTGTATTTTGTCTCAGAGTGTGCGTATCAGTGCCCCTCAACTACAGATTAAACACCTTCTGAGTCACGAAACAACACTGGATGCTTCTCGTATACTTTGTGATTGTTCTTGTATTGTATTTTCAAACTGTTTGCTGGAACTTTGGTTCATCCCAAACTGAAACAGCATCTCTTCTCGACTCCAGCACCTCTTCAGTCACTTGTTGTGAATGAAGTGAAAACACAACACATTAGTCCTGTAGTAATTTTACTGCTGTCCGGATGAGAGAGTTTTATCGCTAAAGAGTCATGTAAAAAATGTTTACCGACGTCCCCCTGATAAACTAATCCAATCTGAATAGGGCTTATGAGAATAAAAGATGATGAGAGATTGCTGATTGGTCATGTTTTTAGTAGCTGATGGCGTTTGCCTGATTATCTTTATGCCATAATTATAAACTTTAGAATCACTGTGTGAAAGTTCAGAATGCCAACAATCAGGTCGTGTTACCACGTGACCTGCACGCCTGATTGCGTGTGCAGAGAAGGGGAGGAGTTTAGGTTTACGAGACCATCAGAAATTGACTGAAAATCGTTATTTGTGAATCTCGATACACTCGTTTGTTTGGTGGAAAACTTGTTCTTCCTGACACTGTGTTTCATCACGCTCATACCGAATGCCATACGCATTACAGCGCAGTAGCTGAGATAAACTGATATTCTGGCTCAGATCCATGAACTTACATAGATCGATCATAGTGTATGCGATGACCACATTAGAGTTGTGCCATAAACAATCATCTAATAAGCATGATGTGTTACATAACAGTGCTTTGCTGGAGTACACACTGTCAGGAGAGAGTTGGGAGATTGGAGTAGATGATATATGATGATATATGAACTATGATAAATAGTTTTATATTTACATTTGTGAGAAGGTTTAATAGATATCTAGCTATCTTGCTAGCAAGCAGCTCTAGCACAGTTGGCAAACTTCTCTCTATATAAAATTTCTATAACACTATCATTCTCTATAATTAAAATGCTGTAAAGAGCTCTCGCATCTATATGAAAGAAGAAAAAAAAAACTAGCTGAGTGAGTATTCTTCCAGCCACACCTTTTTTGTGCAACGACAAAAACCAGTCTACATGAATTAGCTTTTCAGCTACTGAACATCATTACTGTTACAATTATATTAAAGAATGTAAAATAGACCATATCTATAGTTTTCACTAGTGATTTTGAGAATGAGCAGACTATTCAAATATTCACCAAACAACTATTTGAGGAAGAACTGCTTTCAACTAGAAAATCACATCACTCCCCTGCATTCAGCAGAAAAACGCTGAAGTAAAAGAAGTGTTTGCTGAACCGTCAAGTGGCAGTAGCGTGTCAGTGAGATGTATTGTGTCTATTTTTGTTTGCGGTCACGTTCGTTATATTAGTTTTACAAAGTAAAAGTAAAAGTAGTTCTACAAACCTTTGGGGAGACCATATTGTCACGTTACATTATCATTTCTTAAATTCTGACATCAATGCAATAAGCCCTGACACGCCGAGGCTCATCACCAGCATAGAGTCACTGCAGGAATATTACAGACTGAAGTATGTGACTTGTAGTGAGAAATCTTTCAACCTGTTCTAGCTCGCCTTTCGGGAAACCAGGAAGCAGGTGAAGAGTTATCAGCCATTTTCTCATTGTTGTCTGTAACTGACTCATTCCTTGTCCTATACATACACCTGAGGGGAATTTCTTCATCATATTAGACTCCTGAAAGAGGTATAGCGAAACCTATGTTTGCTGGTATGATATAAATCCTAAGAGTCTTCACACTCCTGCTTTAAGAGAGTGAATATACACTATGGAGGAGGTCTTCCTGTCACTTATTTTGTTTACTCATGAATGGCTATAAACAATCAGAACTGAGGTTGCTGGGTCTGA
Organism: Pangasius krempfi; assembly: GCA_037576825.1. Lineage (NCBI taxonomy): Eukaryota > Metazoa > Chordata > Actinopteri > Siluriformes > Pangasiidae > Pangasius > Pangasius krempfi. Next base: position 271,637 of record CM075001.1, read on the forward strand.
ACGCATCCCTCTGTAGCTGGATCCTGGGCTTCCTGATTGAGAGATCTCAGAACCAGATGAAGTTTACTGATGACAGTGCTGGACTTCCTGAGCACAAACTAGTGTTGGAGCAAAATGTGGACAAAATGTAAGAGATGATTGTTGACTTCAGGAGGATCTGTGATCATCACACTCTATTGCATTCCCAATGTGGAGAAAGTGAAGAACTCCAAGCCCTTTGGTGTTCACATCACATTCATTGCCAGTGTAAAAGAAAAAGAAGTGGAATTTTTACGAATTACACACTGACTTCACATCAGAACTGAATGTACTTGTCCTTTGCATTTTATTTCACTTTCATCAGCGCAGTGCAGTGATGCAACACTGAAATGCAATCACTGTCCAATCACAGAATCTTCTCTATAACCAACACCACTGCCAGCCAAAAAGACGACCAACACCTCCATTTCCTGCAGATGCTTAGCACATCTCTGTTCGTCCAACCTCCTACATTCTAATGGAGAACTATCACGCTGTGCATCACCGTCTAGTAAAGGAACCACAACATCTTGGAACATAGGAACCTACAATAGATGCGAACCCACAACCCAAAAACATATCTGAGAACCTTATCAGGGTGTTTCTCTCCTCAAGCTGTGTCTGAGCACAGCACTGTGGATTGCTCATCCCTCTCCTCTCATGGACCATTTACTCCTTTTACCATCTGACAGGAGGTACCAGAACCTTCTTCAACAAGAAGACCATCCTTCTCAACACTATATATCATGGAAAAACAATGACAACGAAAGCTGAACCTTAAAGGTGTTAAAATTGTTGGCCATATTCTTAACATATTGCTTCAACCAGTCACTAAAACAGTCCCTTCAGTCCTCCATCCTCCATCCAGATTTCTTTCCAAGCAGATATGACTGTTCTCTCTCTAGCAAGCTGATTATCTGGATAATATTCTCTAACTACAGTTCTCATCATTTCAAGGTGTTCTGGATATTTATGTAGCATTATTATTCTATTTAACATTAACAGTAATGACTTACTTACTTTACATTTTACTGTCCCCCTTGGGGGCAATTTGTTTTGCAGCAATGGAATACACCACATACAAAGACAAACACACCAATTATACATTAAACATATAATATATAGTAAAAGAAAGGATTACAAAAGCCATCACAATAATAACAGTAACAACATTAACAGTAATAGCCGGCAGCCCAATGGTTAGAGTAGCGTTAGTCTCCTCTTTAGGCAAACAGGTCCTCTATTTGTAGAAAAAGAAGACTCTTATAGTTCCCTGGCTGTTCTGCTGGACAGTGTGCTTTTTATGGCTTCCAGACACACATACTTTTAGATCACAAAGCATTTTATGTTTTAGTTGTATTGGTTTGTGGATAATGGGAAATGCAGAGATGGGGCACAATAGGAATCTCAGAGGAAATGAAAGCTGCCTGTGAGGTCTCGAATACTCAGCTGGGGAATCTACTGACTCTCTGAAGGTGTTCTGACTGTTAGTGTTGTTACCAACCAAAAGATTATCTGTTAATAGTTAATGTTGCTATCTGTTAATCTTTCTATCCATTGCTATTAGCGATTGCATCATATAGCAGCTTAAATATTGACCTGATAATGTAGATATGCCATTAGGTCTATACAGTCCTTAATTAATTTAACACAGATACACATTTAAACCTGATTCTCAGCTAATGAGACACAAATCTACAGAACTGAGTCGTGCTTTTGCCTTTAACAAGCGCTCAGGTACCAAAATGTCTCACACAAATACTGACAACTCTTCACTGTTTGCAGTGCACAACCTCCAAATACACACAAAAGCATTTAATGAAACATTAACAGAGAAAGGAAATGACTAAACACTGAAATGATATTTCTTGTAGTTGCAGAGGTTTGTGGTTGGTTCAAGCTTGCAGCCCACGTCTCACAGATACGGCAAAGGGAAGTGATGATAGTATCAATCTTAGCATCAAATACACAGGGCCTGCAAAGTCTTAAAAAGACCACAGAAGTGATTACTTTGTCCAACTGATAAATGTACATAATAAATGTACATATAAAAGCATCATATATAAGGATCAAGCATAATCATGCTACTTAAGAAGTAGTTTTTTTTTATTAAGTGGTTGTGAACATTGCCAATATCTCCCTGAGGGTGTACAAACTTATGCTAAAATCTAGACAGGAGTAATGAAAGTACACTAAAATCACAACTAATTAACAGCTTTAAAATGTAAAAATTGTGAGTCTGTTTAATTGTTGACTGACTTGATAAAGACCTCTCACTTGTGACGTGAACTTCACAGGAAAATCTCAAACAATGTTATTTTAGTCTTTTAAACTCTGTGGCTAGTTTTATCTGGGTCAGAGCGTGTGGGGTGTCTCTGTACACGTCGAGGTCTTCATGACACAAAAGCAGCTCAGGAAACACATTCGCAAGGTTAAAAAAAAAAGAAATATACGCACAGACATTTTTAAGTAAGACTTCACTGTACTTATACTCTGAACTATCGGTGCTATCGTGAGGATGCTTTTCCACAGACCACAAACACTTCTGCAGGTTGCTGTCGTGCTAAATACTGTAAATGTTCCATAACTGATCTAACACAGTGATCTGACGCACACACACACACACACACACACACACACACACACCATAAAGGTCTGTAACAATGGCAGTCAGAATTGTTCTCTGTTTTAGTACAATATTGCAAATTTTTTTTAAAAATCACATGAAATTTCAATATTATGGTGATGCTGATGATTTGAACCTGAGCTCAGGTTACCATCTGTGTGGGGTTTCTCTGCATGTTCTCCCTGTGTCCATGTGATCCCAGTAAAATCTTGGCCAAATTTGATAAGAGACATGTGTGGTAATGTGTGTTCTCCATCTCAGATTACATAATGAAGATCCTCTAACCACAGACCTGAAGAAAATCACTATGTTCTGCTTACGTCATGGATCAGCGTGATGCGGAAAACGGGCTCGCTTAAACAGAAACATTCTTCGAGTAATTGAAGAAGCAGATTTTTCTTTTCTTTTCCAGTAGCACGTTCCGTGTAAGTTTCTGCAGCACCATTACTTTATTTGTCCTGTGAGTTTCTTGTCATCTTATACCGTCCTCCTCTTGGTGGCTTTTAGTCGAGTGTTGTAGCAGCACTGAGATTTTAATAAAAAGTTCTCACAGTGACAGAACTTTAATGTCGGCCATCTTTGTTTACAGTGACATTAAGGTGCCGACCAGAATTTTTTTTTTTTTTGGGTGCTTTGTCACACTATCATTACTCTCATTGAGGAAAAGCTAGTTATAAACTCAAACCACTTGGAAGCCTTCATAAATCTAACTGTAGACTGTAGGAACAAAAGTTGTACAGAAGCAAAATGCTAAAGTAAATGTTGTTCTACATTTATTCCTGTAATGTAATATAACATTTGTATGATTGCAATGCAATTTATATTATTTTTAAAGCATCTCTACCAAAATTACTGTCTTGCGTGTTAAAATTCCTACAAGTTTTGCTCCATTTTAAACTAATCTAATTGTAAACTAATCTAACAGTGAGGTGAGGATGTGATGTCTCCACTAATTACATCTGAAAAAAGATGTTTTATATCAAACTGTATACATCAACAATGGTGTTTTTACTTTTTTTTTTTTTGTCCACACCAAGTCAAGAGCAGGTTACAGACTGAACAAGCTGACACATGTGTTCCGCCTCAGTGGTTCGGTGGAAGTGAGCCAGTAAAGACGTTACGCTAACAGTAACGGAAGGTTGTGTATCTGCACTGCGCACAACATGCTTGACTGACACTGATGTTCAGGACCTCGGAGAAAAATGTTAAGCTGAGCAACGCTTACTATGGCTCATGAAAATGATTTAGCAGAAATCAGGACTCTCAGGACTCTTCTTCTCCTGCTGTGCTGTAAGTTTGCGTCTTTCCTTCACAACAGAAGAAACTGTAGCTGTAAATATAAAAAGTTTTATGCAGTTAGTCCATTTTTCCTGTATAACCTTTAAAGAAGTTGAAGAAGTTAAAGAATCCACCAATTTGACTATAACAGGTACTCCACACACACACACACACACACACACACACACACACACACACACATATATATATATTCAGTTTCCAGAAGTGTGATTTTTTTAAATTTCTGCCTTGAAAATAACATCATCTGACCCTCATCACAAATCTGTAGCACAGTATAGTTTTAAGGGACTGTATGTGATTGTGTCTGTGAGTGAAATGATGAATCTGAAGCTGAAGCTGTGATGCAGGGTTACTGTGTGCGGCTGGAGACGAGACGGTCACACTGCAGGAAGTGGAAGGAACCACTATAACTCTCCATACTGGGAGAACTGGAATTCAGAGTGATGCTCAGATTCAGTGGTTTTATGGACCTGAGAAAGCAGAGGAAAAGATATTGAACAGTCAGGTGTTTAAAGGAGAAACTGTTACAGAAATCAGTGAGAGATTTAAAGAGCGACTGCAGCTGGACAGAACCAGTGGAGCTTTAACCATCAGGAACATCAGCAGAAACCATTCTGGAGTTTATTTACTACAAGTCATCACTGATGATCTCACATCCAGGACTTTCAGTGTCAGTGTTTATGGTGAGTAAAAGTGTTTCACGTCTCCTTCCTGTCCATGTTCAGTCCATTAACTTCATAAATACCAAAAGGCAGTCAGAGCTGAATGTAGTCAAACTGTAGTAGGAACATCATTTAGAGATGAATCTGCTATGAAATATTATTTTTGTTGGTTTATTTTAGAATTTTGAGTTTTACTTTGTACCTATAATGAAAATAGGGGGAAAAATTATTTCACTTTGTTTAACCATGACGGCCATCTCTGTGTCATGGCACTCAACAATTTTTGGCTCAGGATGGTCTCAGGAAAAAAGACTGCAGTCCAGAACACATTACAAGTTAAATGTACATATATAAGCATTTTGCACATTCTTGTTCCTTAGACTTAGAACTTAAGTCCACTATTAGGATCAGTTTATAAAGGGAAGGGTTTAGGGGGTACCTCGGTACGCATACTGTGCATGCAGAGCGTTTCAGGTTTGAGACTTCTCTTATTTTTTTTTATGGGGGTGAGAAAGTGAAATCTTTTGAATAGGAGTTTGAGACTCCACTGGTTACAGAGCTAGTAATCCTGAAGACCTTGGTTAGCTTGTTCAGGTGTGTTTGATTAGTGTCGGAGCTAAGCTCTGCAGGACAGTGGACCTCAAGGGCCAGATTTGAAGAGCCCTGATCGATCATGTTGGTACAGGTGTACAGTTAATAGATTTTATCCAGATATAGAACAAGAGCCTGGTGAGGGAGTGACTGATTATAGCTGCTATAACATAAGTGAGAACAGGAAGTAACTTGTTTCAAAGCTGTTCTACATTAAATGTAAATAAGTAAATGGATAGATGATTTGTTCTTCAATAAATAATAAAAACTGGTTGGTAAATTGCTGTGGCATAAGAGAAATAAAACACCTGGGGGTCGTGCTGTTACAGGAAAATAATCATCTTCAGGTTGGTAACAGTAACTCTTCTTCCTCACACCATCCTCGTCCTCGGTAACAACATGTCCCCATGTGTTTTATCTTATTTAATGATTATGCTGCATTACCTGACTAAAGCTGTTGTTTTTAACCTGTTCTGCTTTAACTTTGTTTCTGTTTCTTAGCTCCAGTATCAACTCCAGTAGTAGAAAATCATGGAGAAAAACGAAGTAGGAAGTGTTTCCTCCTGTGCTCTGTGGAGAATGGAGAAGATGTGAAGTTATCCTGGTACAGAGGGAATGAGAGACTCTCCATCACCAATAACACAGATCTCAGTGTTCCCCTCAATCTCCCACTTCAAATACACCTCCATGATAATAACACTAACACTTATATCTGTGTGTCTGCAAACCCTGTCAGCAATAAAACAACTTCTCTCAGCATCACACAGCTCTGTGATCATAGCTCAGGTACGTCAGTGTTCAGAAGCCATCGTGACGTTCTTCTGGTTGGGAACAATGAATGAATAATGAATATTTATGTTGGACTGAGCGAGAGGTGACTGAGGATTGAGGTGTAAAATAAATACATTTTTGCTGGTCTGTCGGTCTGATTGCACAAAAAGAAAAAAAAATCAGTATTTGAAACACCTGGATGTGAAAGTGTCAGTGAGCTTCCTGCAGCGTGATGACATCATTCAGTGGATTCAGTACTAACATGTGTCTTATGTCATATATATATATATATATATATATATAATGACATTTAAATGTTTTTTGTAGCAATACAAAGAGATTTTGTATTTTATTTTTACTGCTGCTTCTGTTTTGCTGGCAGGTTGTTAGAAAACCTAAATATTGTGAATATTGAAATATTGTGAATGTCTTCAAGAATTATAACATGATATTTTTGTCATAGCCTTATATCTGCGTCTATTTATGAATATATCATAATTTTCACAGGTAACTCTTTAAATTCACTGCTTCCTGCCCTGATATCTGCTGCGTTTTTGCGTGGGTTGGACAATAAAAGAAAAGACAACAAGGCGAGAAATGCTTCTTCTTTTTGTTCTTGTATTTATTGTTGTTTTTATGTTTTCCATGTTGATTAAAAGTTAATCAGATTTTTGTATCTTTGATTTCTGAAAAACCTGATGTGACTTACGCTGATGTGAATATTACAGCTCACAGTGCAGAGAGAGTTAAAGAGGTAAAGATCTAAAGAAAACTGTTGAACATGATCATGATGTGAAATGCGTTAGAGGTTTTAATATTAAAGAAAAATCACATTTGCTCCGCAGGAGTGATAAAGTCTCTCCCTGACTCAGATACTGAAATATACTGTCGTGTCTCACAGGAAGAAAACGCGAGAGTAACGCAGGCTGAAGGCGAGAGTGAGCCGGTGGTGTATTCAGATGTGGAGAGATCCAGATAATTCAATATATCATTGTATTCTTTTTATTATTTTTAATAATAAAAACCAATTTTCTTATATTGTCCAATTGTTCTTATATTGTATAACCCACATGCCAGAATCTAATCTACCAACGTTTTTAATATGATCTACAGCTGATGTTTCCTACAGTAGTTTCCAATCCCTTAGACTTTAACCATAAAGCCTGTGCTTTGCTTTTCCTTTTTTAATATCAGCTAAAACAAAAAACAAACAAACAAACAAACAAACAGAAAAGTAGCCTAATTTTAGGTTTTTAGGCCTTGTTCTAACGTTTTGCCAGAGAAGCACAACATTTGTCATGTCTTTTATAAAAGACGTTTGTATTTTCTAGTTTTGTGGTCTTTGTTCCTGGAATGTGTTAAAATTGACCTATCAGCATTTTTTTCATTGATGCCTTGATGTCTTGGTCAAACCTGGATTATTATTATTATTTTTTTTATAGCCTAATTGGCTTACTGAGTATAAAAATCCAACCCAAGTACTAGTATTAGATTGTGACTAAAATGTATTTTAGTCATAAAGGGACAAAAAGGAATATTAAAATTGTATTCATTGCATCAGAATTTGTGTTTGTCTCCGAGTGCTGATGATGCAGCAGTAGAGCTGAAGTACTAACCACTAGAACACGGCACGCTGATCAAATCAGGAACTGGATGTGTGATGACGGATTGGCAGACAAACAGCTCTAAACGTTGTGCTCTTGAACATTTACGTCACGAGGAAGAGTACGTTTATTAACATTACGAGACTCACTGGTCTGGTTTCATATGTGACGCTCTACAGAACACAACACTGTGTTCAGTGATCATGAGCTGAGGGTGTGGACACAGGAGCTGAGAGAAGAACAAACTGAGGTTAAATATAATCACACAATATGATGAGAACGCTTGTACTCACCGTAAACACTGACACTGAATGTTCTGGATAAGACACGTCCAGCAGAACGTGTAATAAATAAACTCCAGCATGGTTTCTGCTGATGTTCCTGATGGTTAAAGCTCCACTGGTTCTGTCCAGCTGCAGTCGCTCTTTAAGTCTCTCCCTGATTAAGACCTGGCTATTCAATACAATTTTTTATTTATTTTCTCAGGTCCATAGATCCATACTACATGAACATCACACTGAACTCCAGTTATCCCAGTGTGTAAATTATTTATAAGTACATAACACTCGATAACATACAAAAGCCGTATGAACAGTTCATTGAAAACAACAACAACAAAGAAGCATATTTATGTCATGAGTAATATTTTAGAAGACAGGAACAAAAATAATAATGATCAAGTTCAGAGCAGTAAAAGTCTGATTATGTACAACTATTCTATCTGTATAACTTATTGCTGACTTTTATACCTAATAATTGTATAGTACAATTATGTAACAATCATGGGGATCACATATTCCAGCGGAGAAGTTCACTTCTAACACTAAGCGTACACTCTGATGAGAAAATATTGCATAATGACAAGTTAAAGAAAACCAGATATACAGGAAACCCCTCCGTCACTGAACATCAGATAATGAACATATTATTAACAGGGTTGTACTGAAAGAACACAATGGTTGGAGGTGTCTGCTTTGTGTGTGTGTGTGTGTGTGAGAGTGTGTGTGAATATTTCCATCTTTTTCTTACTGCTGAAGTATAAATTATGGCCAACTTGTACTGGTGTGTGCAGTCAAATGTTTTTAGTTTATCTGACTTTAGTTTATTATTGTAATGACACAAGTACACGCAATTTTTAAAACACACTTTCAGCTTCATGTCTGCAGTCGTGTACAGTTAAGAAAATACTTTTGTATTTGTGTGTGAAAATGAATATTTACTGTATGGCAAAACTGTATGAAAGGAATTTACATAACTTTTGCTGTTAGAAAACGATCATTCGGTCCACATCAGTGTTACCCTGCAGTCATGAGTCTTTATCTCTCTGAGGAATATCTGCTCCAGCTTTCACAGCACAGAGTGGACGAAGGGGAACCAGTGACTACTAATGAGCATTAATATTAAATAATTTATTTGTACAACAACAACAACAACATCAGCAACAGATCTCCTGAGTGTTTTGCTTACAGCACAACAGCACTTGGCCAACCAGTTCGTGCTTTTCTTTGTGCTCTGCTTCCACCTGGTGGTTAAAGTGTGTATTGCATGTATTAAAATGGCACTGATGTGCTCTCGCCACACACAGACGTGATTATATTTCCTAAATGAATTAATTAAATCACTCCTACAACAATTAGCAATTAAAAGATTTTATTTAATAATGTAAACAGCTACATAATAATAATTTTTAGCTATATACTTTCAGCATATACTATTAAAAAGTGATACTAATCATTGAACTGAATATGATATCTACAGCGTTGGTTCTCAAACTTTACAGCTCCCACTTCCAGTCTGAAAAAAATTCTACCGACCTCCTAATGATCCCAGCACAATGATAGAGTTATGTATAATCCATCTATTCAAACAGAGCAACTAGAAAAGCATAACAAGTTACATACCCTAACCCTAGGGTGAGTACTAAAATGTAAAAACGCTAAAAAAACAAAAAGGTTTCATTAAGACTGCAGTTAGATTGTAGTTGACATTATCTGAGCTTTAGATGTTAATTTTTTTTCTTGTAGAAGATTTTCCCTCCTGGCTGCACCCTCCAGGCCACTGTGGTGTTCTCCAACATGCCATTTTCCTCCAGCTTCTCCTTGATCTGAGGAACAATGAGATGTTTTATTTCAGAATAGTATTGTCGTGTTGTTGCTGTATGTCTTTTGTTTGGAAACAAAACAATGAGAGCTACGAGTCACCCGGCTTCAAAACGTTTCCTGGTTTCGCTGATGATTAACACTTTGTTTAAATCAACTAAGAAATTTCACTTTAAATCCTCTTGATTGTAAAATCAAGTACTATTCTGATTGATAAGTGAAACCAGTATTACAGTATTACTTTGAATGGGTCACATTTACTGTAAGTCATGTAAAAAACTAGTGTAAAGGTATTTATTATTGATGTAGTATCATAGTATCAGTACTAAATCTCATCTCATATTATTCAGAAGTATGTGCCTTAGTGAGTAAAACCCTGCAGTGTCTAAACCAGTTAATAATAATAATAATAATAATAATAATAATAAGTTAAATACTGTAGAGCAGCGGTGTTGTAATATTTGTTATTGTGTGAGTTTTGTGTGACTCACTTGCTCTAAAATGGACGCCTGCACATCAGGATCAAACACACTCACATGAGACTTCACCTGCAGTCTCATTATCTGCTGTTTCCTCACTGGGGGAGCTGAGGAACACACACACACACACACACACACACACACACACACACACACACACACACACTGTATAATTCAGCATTTTAAAACAGGTAACAAGCTCATTTTAGTCATATTAACATAGAGGTGCACATTAAAGTGCAAAAACTAGACAAAATGTGCCATAGGTTGCTATGTTTTTTTGTTTTTTTCCGATGACACCCTAGGTTTAAGCCATGCAGTATAAATCGTAGCTAAGTTTAGTATATGCGTGGCATGGACTTGTTTATAAACCACATAAAGTTAAATCTATACTGCATAAAACTAATGCGTGTGCCACATTCGAACCACAGAAATCTCCTTTTCTTTCTTTCTTTCTTTCTTTCTTTCTTTCTTTCTTCTTTTCTCCTTTTCAAAACACAGAAGCTAAAATCATAAAGTCAAAAGTACTGTTTTTGCTGTTAAAGCATCGCATTTTCTTAATAAATAGTCCCGAAAAACAGACTCACTGGAGTGACAAAAGAAAGCATATTCACTGCTGCAGGTTTCGTCACTGATCATTCCTACAGCATACGTCGCGCAGTCCTGCGCACCAAACAGATTATCCGGCTGGAAAAGACCCCATGGGATGTTTGAAGCTATGGTCCCATCTAACCATGTCCAAGTGTCCCTAAACAGGCCAAACCAAGAAGAGGTCAAGAATAACACTTTCTTCTTTATTTCAGTGTTCTCCACTGAGTTGGTTGCGGTGGCCAAATCGGTGTGAAATGTTCTGCAGTAAGCTTGAGCTCCAAACCAGTCCAGAACAGGAAGGAGGTAGGGGATGAACCTGGCATCACCACTAAACTTAGCTGTGAAAAAACAAACAAAAAAAAACCATGATTAATGCTTCAAGCAGCGCATGATAATATGCATAAATTATCGTTTTAATATTAACCGTCCCAGAACACACAAGGCAATTAAGATTAACAGTCCTACGTGTCATATATAACACTTTACAAAACATTTTAATGGTAATGAAAACTTTCAAATGATTAAAACACTGTTTGTTTCTGGTCAGCACAGATGCATTCATTTTGAGCCAGAGGTGCGCTTTGGGGACTGGGATCCTGTGGGACCCTGTGGGATCCTGTGGGACCCTGTGGGACCCAGTGGGACCCTGTGGGATCCTGTGGGATCCTGTGGGACCCTCTGGGATCCTGTAGGACCCTGTGGGATCCTGTGGGACCCTGTGGGATCCTGTGGGACCCTGTGGGACCCTGTGGGACCCAGTGGGACCCTGTGGGATCCTGTGGGACCCTGTGGGACCCTGTGGGATCCTGTGGGATCCTGTGGGACCCTGTGGGATCCTGTGGGATCCTGTGGGACCCAAGTCGTGGGAACAGGAGGCCACATGTGAAGCTTAAGGGTCAAAGAAGCAGATCAGCATCAGGTCAGTTTGAGCAGCTGAAACTGAATGAATTAATGAATATGCATGATCTCTGAAAAGTGTATTGTGACAATTCGTTATAATATCAGTGTTATATCATCATGTTGCCCTACGCTAATGGATAGCTGGAGACACCAATGAACAAGCTTGAACTGTATACATTAAAGCAGGAAATACTCTAACCTATAGCGGGCTGTTGTTCTCCAGGATCAGGAATAAAGACTGCTAAACAATTGATGATGCACAAATTGTAATGCATGGATTATGAGACAGAATTTTGTTGTCTTGAATATTGCGATACAAGGTGTACTCTGAGGTGTGTGGAAATATTTCCGTTTAATATTCATTATTATCTCTATTGCTTCTTACACAAGGTTGCAGCATCAGAGGTAGTAGCATACATAGCACAACATCTGACTGCCTCGAAGCATGCTTACTTATCACTCCAAAAAGCTACGGCATGTGCGTCAAACATAGGGCCTGAGGGACAACAGCCCTGTTTCATTCAGCCTGCATGAACGTATATTAAAAAATAATACTGAAACAGCCCATAGTACACTACTGCTCCGTAATTTCACACTATCTAGAATTAACAGCAGATCTGTAGCGTAGCAATCCGAAGGCAGTTACTGTAAACCACTATATATACACATGCACTCAGGTTTCTATCTCGGCTGGCTTGAGCAAGGGCTGAAACATGGGTTAAAATCGAAGCCCGTGTGCTGCGCTTGATCTAAGAAGCATGTCGTGTGTAGTTAAATTGTTGTAAATCTAGTCAGTAAACAGAAACAGGATATTTAAATCAGGATGGTGACTCACAATCGTAGCAGATGAAGGATTTCAGATCTGTGCAGGGAAAATCGAGCCAGTATCCATTGAAATCAATTGCACCACATGCTTCTTTCCCATTAGAAGGTTCAGAAGTGTACCAGTTCCTCAGAGTCATATTCTTCAACGGGAGATCGTTAAAGGACCAGCGCCAGCTGTCCAAGTTGTTATACATTCCGATCCAGGCAGGAGTTATCATTAATTTTCTCAGTGCTTCTGCTGATATCCTTAACCAGTCAGTAACACTCTGAATCGCCGCCAGGTCATCATACTGTTCCCTGCAGTACAGCTGTGCATCTGCCCACGTCATCGGCGTCGTGATCAGGTGGTACTTGTGAGCGACGGCGGACAGGGTGATTGGCACAATACCTGTGAGCAACCGCGTAATATTTTACACAAACAGAGCACTTGAGTCAAGATGAGAGTTTCTTTAACGATGAATCAGCCAAAATAAACCAAAAGTTAACAATCCACATTTATTTTTTCATCCCTCAAAACCCTATCAATTTAACACAGGATTAGTTAAAGGTTTGATGTACACCATATTAATACTCACATATGGCAATTTATTTTTGAATATGCTTTCAAATGTGTGCTCGTTTGTGCTACTGGTCTTTTTTAGTTTGCTTGCATCAGTGCTACCACTTAAAAAAGCGTACGGCTCTGACAAAGAAAAACAGCATTTAAATATCCAAACCAGCACATGAATCTTGTTGCCATGGTCACCATTATACAATAGCAAGATGGTGAGATTGGTGCAAATCAGAAGACCAGATTTTTTTTGATACTATATTGCTGGGATTGATATGTCAGTATTATTTTAATACCACAGACATAATGCGAGAAAGGCAAACCAAAAAAAAAAAAAAAGGAAAGAATGTGAAGAAAGGGAGCGATACTGATAAGAGAAGCGCGACTGAGACGGGGCAGAACGGGGATTGATAGAAGAATAGAAAATGATAGGTTGTAGATGGTGAAATGTAAGAACTTTACCACCTCTTTCTTTATAAACTATCTGAGAAACTCTATAAGTTTAACAACATTTAACAACATTATTAATTAATGACGATTGCTGGTATAAATTCACGTTATGATTTGTGACAGGTAGCACAGGTTATTTTGCTATTCTTCTCTTATGTACCTGTTAACTGGTAGAGTTCCTTATACCAGCATCAGTTAATCAAGAAGATTATTAATCCAGACCTATTCAGTGTCATCCATTTCCAGGGAATTTTCTTTCTCCAAAGCTGGGCTTGGTGGTGATATTATCAGCGCATGTGGCATCGTGGTATAAGTGGATGGATCTGTTATGTTGGTTTCAGCGGTACATAAGCAACAAATGCATTTTGGTTTCAGATTTGGTTTTAAGGCATCAACATTATAAATTGCTATATGTGAGTATTAATATAGTGTAGATCAAGTCGGAGGCCATCAGTAACTGTTATTAAACAGGTGAACATTGGGACAGGTGGGACATTGAGGTTGAGTACATGTCTTTTTGCAAGTCAGAAGGTACAATGTACCATCCGCATTTAGTAACAATAAATAGAAAACACATAGAACAGGAAGAGATAGTTAATAAAGCAAAAGAAGACGACAATAATAAAGAACAGACAACAACAACAACACTAATAATAGCTATAATAGCAATGGTATGCTCTTGCGCTTAATATGCGAAAAATAGGTGGCTTTAAAATGTGATATTTTTCACACTGCCTTGTCACGCCTCCTACTGCAATACTGACCACTAAGTCTATTCAATAACTGGTTAAAACTTTTATAGTGAAAAGATTAGAGATAGTAAATATTTAATAGCAAAAGAGCACTGCAAAAATCTTGGCAAGTAAAAATAACTTGAATAAATTCAGCTAACTCAGCTAATATAGCTCTTTACTAGATTGAAATGAACTTATTTTATTGTCAGATAATTTTGCTTGTTTCACAAATTTATTTTTAAGAAGAAGCAAAACTAGTTGCCAATATAATAAGGGCAATTTAAATTTAGTAAATGAGTCTAGAAATAGGCTTAATGGCCTTATATTTGTTAAATAATAATCTCATAATGAGAAATATCAGATACCTTTTCCTTTGATAAATATTTTGACTTGCTAAGCTATTTTTTTGCATACAAAAAATAAAAAAACTCCACTCACCAGTGAGACACAAGAGAAAAAGATTTAGCTTCATGATGGACAAGTGGCTGTGGGTGTCAAAAAAAAGGTTTATGTCCATTTACAAATACTGATAGCGGCAACGTTACAAGAAAGTCTCATCATGATTAATGCACAAACAAGAAGAGAAGCAGCAGTTCGTTTCCCAACAATAATAAACTTTTAAACAGTATGAATATTTTAATGCTGATTTTAGCCATAATCCCAGTGTATCTTAGTCTGCCAGAGACATAACTTTAGGACTGAAATATAATACAAATTATATTTATAAAGTAAAACTACACTATATATAGTATAAAGTATCAAATATGCAGCACAATAATTGTCCAACCCAGTCACACATTTTTGTCAGTCAATCATCTGCTTATTACTTCCAATTTTTAACAAATAACATTAACACATGCAAGAGTGCCAGGAGAAAATATGGCCCCCTTATTTATTTATTTATTTATTTATTTATTTATTTATTTACTTATTTACGTACAGCATCCTGACGATTGCAGCGACTGTGCAATGTTTTTTCATCAATATCTTACAGCATATGCAGTACATGCTTTTCACCACGCAAGTAAAAAAAGTTTAAAAACTAAAGAAACGAGCGACGTGAAAACGTAACCAAAGTGAGATTTCTAAAAGACAAGAGTTCTTCCTCAGATCATACCTGTGAAGGGAATATCTGAAGGCTGTTGTTTCTTCAGTAGCTCTGTATGTTTCTGATCTTTGCTGCCAGCGTCGGACTTTCTGTACGTCTTAACTGGTAGTGAACTCTTCAAATTTCAGATTTCTTATTCAAAACTTTCGTGAGCATCCACAAAGATTACAGAATGGCAGGAATGTGCAATGAGGAAAACTGATTTCCCTAGGGTATGAGTCTGCTTATCTAAACAACTCCACAGCATGGAAATGCCCATTGATTGGCCTTAGTCAACCTCAGATATCAGCACACAAACAGGCTTCATGTGTAGAGTAGAATTACAGTGATGCGCGCACACACACACACACACACACACACACACACACACACACACTGACAGTGCTGTAGCAATAAGGGTTGTAAACTGATAGTGGCTTTGAAGATGGAACTGTCATTATGTTTGATTCTTGGCTTTAGGTCCGTGTGACCTGATCCTCCCTCCCTATTCCTTAAATTAACATCTGATTTTTGCTTCTTCTTCTTTTGATTCTTGCTTTTTCATCTTCTGCCTACAGCTGACCAATCACGTGTCTGACATAAAGTATATGGTATCTCTTTTAGCTGTTCATGCCAACATTTAAGATCACTTCAAGTGTTTGAAACTGACTTGGGAAGATATTTACTCAAGGTAATATTTAGTGAGTGTATGCTTTCTTACTCAGTAGACAAGCTGGTTTAATTTTAGGAGACTCAATATAGAAATTAATTACTTGAACAATGGTGTCACAGAGTAAAAGGACATCCTGTAATCTGGGCTGCTGAAAGGTTTCCCTTAAAAGGAGCTAAATTGGAAGCCACAATAGAAGAAAAATATTTATGGTTGCCTGCAGAAAACGTACAGAAGTTTGCATAAGTACATTCAACCACAATTTGTAGTGCAACAACCTGGACCTGCAGGCGTTTTATAGAGTTTCCAAGCTATGCTTGTCCTGTGAACAGCTGCTCCCATCAGAGATGTGGATCTCTCCAGCGCCTTCAGACTTACCCTTGGCCTCATGGCTGTTTCTCTAATCCCATCTTTACTTGCTCACTTTTAGTGGACAGCTTCCTCTGGGCTTAGTCAAGGTTAACCCATGTTCTTTCCATGTTTTAATGATGGATTTAATGGTGCGCTGTGGGATGTTTAATGTTTGGGATGATGGTGACTTGTTAAATGTAATAATATAAGCTTTTATCCCCCCACGGAGCTTACATTTAAATATTTACATTTCAACATAAACATTTAAATTTAAAGTTTAAATGAAATTTCTCTTCCTAGAACTCGGTAAATAACCCTTTCCCCTTGTGAACGTTTCATGACATAAAGGTTCAGAGATAATTCAGAGTTTCCACTTTACCCGAATGCAGCCCATCACCAGGGACATGCTTGCTGTCCAAATGGTGCAGCTTTTGCTTTGTTCTGAAGATGCTAGCATCCCCAACCAGTGGTAGAAACACTTTGTAGACTCATTTTTGCGCCCTTAGTAAATTAGCACATTTGAACTATATTACATAAAACAATAGAATTACACAAAACCAAATCCAATTAAAACAATCTTACATGGAATGCGGAATTCCATTTGATAACAGAATGTAATAAATTAAAATCAAACAGAAATAAGAAAAACAATTAATAAACCTTTTATTGCCAGAGAGATGATCTTGTACATTCGCACACACACACACACACACGCACGCACGCACGCACGCACGCACGCACGCACGCACGCACGCACGCACGCACACACACACACACAGCCAATACAGTACATACATACAGCACATAAATGGAATACAGGCCTATATACAGATTACTAGTACAGGATATGTAAAGACATACAATATATACAGATATGTAAAAAGATATACAGTAAGACACACACACACACACCGCACACACCGCACACACACACACCGCACACACACACACACACACACACAGTGATAAGACAGAATATGTACATGGATGGATACATGGCATGAAGATGCAATACTTAACACAGAATAAAGTAACACCATGAATCTCAATACAATTACAGATCAGTAATAAATATAAAATCAGCACAGAAATAATAAAATACAGGACAAAAATCACATTACTAAATAAACAAGGAATTTTTAGACAAGAAATTTGCCTACAAAGTTCATTTCTCTGTTGGCATGGAGGTTTTCTAAAAATGATTTTGAAAATCTAACAGTAGGTTATACCTAAGTATATAAACATATTCATTTATAAGCTAATTAAATATTTTAAAAATATTCTCAGTCATTTTCGTGATTGGAGAGGAGAATCTGTAAATGCTTAGTCACTTCTTGAATTTCCTTTTCTTCTGTTGAAACGTTCATTTGCATTGTGTTTGTCCAGGATTTGGATGTTCTGACGTAAAACAAATTCATGTAAATTGTCACTTGACCCAGATGTAATAAATCATCAGAAACATGCCTGGCCTATGAAAAGAACTTTAGTTTTGTTCTAAAGCCAAACTATTTTTATGTATATATAAAGTAATGAAAGCTCATGATAACATTTTGAGCCATTGCTGAAACCAAGCTAACGTTGCCAAGGCCAGTCTCGGACAAGATAAAGCACTTGATTGGCCAGGAATGTGAGATGGTTTGAAATTGTTTGGAGAATAGCTTTTTGCATAGGGGTGAAAAATTAATTGATTGTAATTTATGAACTTTTGCTGTTAGAAAACAATCTTTTGGTCCACATCAGTGTTACCCTGCGGTCATGAGTCTTTATCTCTCTGTGGAATATCTGCTTCAGCTTCCATAGCAGAGAGTGGATGGAGGAGAACCAGTGACTATTACTGAGCACAAATATTAAATAATTTATATATCCAGTGGCGCTAAACTTTGAGTGTTCAGTCTATAGGCCAAGCCTCAGCCAACCAGTTCTGCCTCCATCTTGTGGTCAAAGTCTGTATTGCACATAAAGCATGAAAATGGTGCACAATAATATAGTTACGTATAATCTATCTATTCAAATATTTAGGAAATGAAGGGATTAGCGAGGCATGAGCAGTTACACTGTACTAAACTGATATGATCAGTAGCGGGTAGATTGTAGTTGACATTATCTGAGCTTTGGATTAAATGTTATATGTTAAATACAGAGTGAGCATTTATATGTTAGAGATCATTCTTTTTTTTCTTGTAGAAGATGTTTCCGTCTGGCTGCACCCTCCAGGTCGCTGTGGTCTTCTCCTTTCTCATGCCATTTTCTTTCAGCTTCTGCTTGATCTGAAGAACAGAATCAGGATTTCATTAATCTGTGCCTCATTCTATTATTCATTCATTATTCATTCACAGTTAAAGAACGAGCAGTGAATGTCTGAAAGCGTCATGTTTGCAGTGCATTACTATTGATGTTTAAAGTAAAGAACGCAGGCCATTTGCTTATCACTCTTAACATTAACATAAGTCAGCTTTGTACATCAAGTATCAACTTATTTGAATGGATATTGTTTAAGTGATTATTAAACTGATAAAACCAAGTTGGGGGGTTCCTTCTTTTTTGTCATTAGCTCATCACATGCCTGAAAAACCTTTCTATATTTAATACTACAGGATACCACAGTCTGATTACTGTAGCAGCATTGTGTTAATGAAAGTAGCTTGCTTTGGCTGGCAATCTGTGTGAGAAATGCAGAGAGAAATGCTAACAGGGACATTTTAACACAACATCCAGCGACTCACCGGCAATAAAACAGACGACTGCACAGCAGGATCAAACACACTCCCATCAGACTCCACCTGCAGTCTCACTGTCTGACTCCTCACTGGGGAAACTGTGGAATAAACACACACAAGTATAACTCAGCATTTTTAGACAGATTACAGGCTCATAAATCATAAGCACGAGGTCGCAGCGAGGTCAAATATCTGAGATAGCTTTTCTTCAGTAGCTTCCTCCCTGCCTGAAGTACATTTTAAAAGTATTTCCGGCATACAAAATACTAACGAGGGACTAGACTTGCACAGAGAGCCCTTATATTTTAGTTTATCATTTCGTTTATATAATATTTTTATACTGTAAAATTTCATCTATTCATCATATGATTGAATTAATATGGAGTGCTCCTTTCCAGATTAGAAGCACCGGAGAGCAAAATGAACACTTCATCCATTTTCTAAGCCCAGGCAGTTAAGGAGCCATGGACCACAGGGGTTCTGGACACAGTAGATGACTGGGAAATGTAGGAAGACATCAGAAGGCAGTAAAAATTCCCAGAGGAAATTGCGGTCACTAACATCCAGCCAGACATTGTCCTCTGTTTGAAAGGCACAAAGCAAGTCATTTTAATCAAGTTGACATTGCCCTGGGAAGAGAGGATGGAAGGGGCACATGAGCAAAGATCAGCAAATACCAGCCTCTGATCTTCGACAGACAGCAGAAGGGGCGGAAGGCCTGGCGTCTCGCAGTTGGGGTTGGCTGCAGGGGATTTCCGGGGCAATCACTCTGGAGAGCCTGAGGAGTAAAAGGCATGAAAGGTCCAGCTCGGAAGAGGTTGGTAGCAGACATCAATAATCAGACTGAAACTGCATCCTGGTGGCTGTGGCTGAAGAGAGGAGAGCACTGGCAAAACCAAACCGGCAGCAAGGAGGCAGGGCAGAGATGAACAGTGAAGTGACCAGTGCAGTGGAGACGATCTTACAGTTCCAGGATGTTGGTTCTGCTCGAGCCCTTCTGAGGTGTCATGGGCTTAAATCAATGAAACACTGGTGAGGAAGGGTGTCCATTTGAAATCCCAAAGAAGTCGCAAAGGTCTAATATGTAGATAAGTGGCTGTGTTAGGAGACATCCATGCTGAACCAGTGGTAGTAAGCATGCATGCTATAGCAGTACCGGTGTACGTGCTACAGCATTAGTCACTGGGGAGGCCTGTATGGTTTTTGGTTGCATTGACCAGACACATTTGTGATGGGCTTAAATCGGCAGAACCTCGGCGAGGAAGGGTGTCCGTTTGAAAATAGGTAGAAGCCACAAGGCATGATGTGCAAAGCTTCATGGAGGGGAATGCCGGGAGAGAAAAACTGAACACGCACACACACACACAGTTTAGTAAAATCAGTTAATAAAAATCCAGCTTCATGATGGATGGGTCGCTGGGGAGTCACAAAAAAGCTAAACAGCATTGTATTGTTTGGGCAAGAAAGAAAATGTCAGGTTAAACAACAATTTTAGCTTATTTTCTAGAAAATAGGGAAGTTTTTTGAGAAAATAAATGACTTGCTATTTAATTAGGCCTAGTTAGGAGTTCAGTAGTGCTGCAAAGAAATATTTTTAAAATAATTATCTTTATTATTATTATTGCCTGGATAGTGAAAAATATCATATGAAATATTGCCCACCCTTACATTTACAGTACAATTTATTAATAATATTAATGATACGTTATCACAATCCTGACACCGTATACAGTTTTCAGAGTGAAACTTCAGTAATAAATTATTTATAATCAAACAACAAGTGGGTCCTTAATTAAAAATTGTTTCTAAATCTTTGTCCATTTTTAGAGTTTAATAGTTTAGTTTATTTAGTATTCATTAAATTAACAGTTGGTAACCTAATAATATTAATGTAATATTAGTACAAATGCTTAAATAATATTTTGATCATTCTACAATAATGATCAAATAATTAATCAATGACATTTTAATACATTTTTTTGGTTTATTCTGAGGCTCTAAATTAAACGGTTTTCAAGTCATTCTAACAATAAGGACAAGCATTCGACATTAAAACGTACCTGCAATATGAAAATCCAAAGGCTGGTGTTTCTTCTCAGTTTTAGATCTTCACTGCTTGCACACAACTCTCTATAAAGCTTATCTGCTTACTTCACCTGTTCTCTTAATGCTGGAAGATTACAACAACATAGACTGATTTACATTTTTACGTGACTACCTTCGGTTTTAGACGCCTTATTTAAACAAAACCAAATTCTGACCCCGTTGTCCTCAGATTTCAGCACAGAAAGGAAGTGAATGAGTTCATCGGGTTGCCTTTAGTGTGGAATATCCATGAGCCGATAATCAGATACAACATTCAGCAGCACAATATTATCATGGCTGCTTTATAAAATCATCACTGCCTCTTCTTGGTAACTAGGAGGCAGCATTTTTGGGCAGTGAGATAAAATCTAACCCATTGGGAAACCAGAGGAAAAATAATCATAGCAGGCATCTTAATCATAATTATTTCAAAATGACGGATCTACAAAGGAACTACATTGTAATCATAGGAATACTATTGCAATCATGAAGGAAGATCTAAAGGTTGAGAACTGCATTGTGATTTTTTTCAATACATTTTCTTGGCAAATAAAAAGTAGCACTGTTGGATTAACCAGCGTTGGATTAATGTGTAAATCAAGCTCTACTGACTCTCCTCTTTGAGTCCTGCTTTACATAGGAAAAGAAGTGTCACCTAACACCAGCTTTCAGTGTCACAGGGCTAAATGTGACAATGCAGGAAAAGTATCAAATTACAGCGCTGCGGGAAAAACAAAGCTGTAACATAAATTATAGATGAGAATTTACAAATTTACATGTACAAATTTGTACATGATGCACTTAATTATAGAATTTAATCTGTGCCAATAGTATTGCACTATTTGTCAAGAATTAAAAAAAAAACCAAGATCAAATTACTGTAAACAACAGCAAAAAATGACATCTTGCAGTTTTCTGCGACTGGTATAATAAGTAAGGAATAAAACATGCCTGGGCGTGCTGTTATAGGAAAGTAATCCACGATGAGGTGGTGTAATACTGCACGCAACCTCGGGGTACCCATGGACAGTCAACTGTCCTTCTCCTCTCACATTGCTAATCTAACACGCTCTATAACATCAGAAGAATTCGTCCATTTCTCTCCACACAGGCCACACAGGCCGTGTTCAGTCCCTTGTCATTTCAAGACTGGACTACTGCGACTCACTCCTGGCAGCTCTGCCTCTGAGCGCCATTCGTC
>CM075001.1:294046-309587 GCA_037576825.1 Pangasius krempfi
ACTGCTCCCTCCGGTCCTCTAGCACTGCTCTACTGCTCCCTCCGGTCCTCTAGCACTGCTCCACTGCTCCCTCCGGTCCTCTAGCACTGCTCTACTGATCCCTCCATCTCTCAGGGCACGAGGAAGACCTGCATCGAGACTCTTCTCTGTTCTGGCACCGAGGTGGTGGAATGAACTTCCCCTAGATGTCCGATCAGCTGAGTCACTGGCCGTCTTCAAACGACGTCTAAAGACTCTTCATAAAGTACTTAAGTTAGCACTTACACACACACGCACACACACACACACACACACACCAAAAAAAACCAAACAAACAAACAAAAAAACACCCCAGCAGAGTTTTTATTTTTTATTAGCACTATTAGTCGCTCTGGATAAGGGCATCTGCCAAATACCGTAAATGTAAATGTAAATGTGTAATACGGCCAGATTCGAAGCAAAGTGGATTATTTTCCAAGATGCTCGACAGACACTAGGAAGTCAAGGCTCAAAACTGTAGATAAGAATGAACAAGGAGAATATTCCCCTGAACAAATGAAAACAGGATTTAAATAAACAAACTAAGGATAGAAAAATGAGAAACAGGTTAGCACGATGAGGAGAACATTAGAAATTAATGTTTAATTAAAAATTAGAGACGAAATCTACAAGATATCCCAAACAGAAGTACTTGCTACTTGTTACCATGGCAACCATGACACAATGGAGCAAGGGCAAGACTGTGCGCATGTTTCTGAAGCCAGGCCTGATTTCTTGAGACTGATATATCAGTAATGACTTCATGTTACTAGTGACATATTGTTGTGAGAAAGGATACTGTATTATCTGAAAATGTGGGACATGAGGACAGTTTGTGTCATGCTGTTTCTGTAATAATGTATTATTAGGGATAACTATTAAAATAACATTTCAAACCAGACTGATAACAGTATAGTACAATAAACAGAAATTGCCTCATGACTATAAAACAAACAGACATTTACTGAGTCATTTATTAATATAGACAAAACCAATAGCTACTACCACCTACTACTAATATTAATAATATGATTGTTATAAATAAAATAATAATAATAATTTCTGACTAAAAATGCCTAATGAGTTCATAGAAGACAAAATTACAATAATAAATATAACCATTCAAGGTACAGAGTTTTAACAAGTGGTTAAATTGAAATCCCACCCAATATTACATCATATTTATCTGCCATTTTAATTGCTACAACAAACCCTGCATTTCAAAACTGTCTAAACATGCAGTCTTTAACGTAAGCTCATGATCTGAAAGTGCAGATCCTTATGGTGTAATCTTGAAAAAAATACTACGCAAAACTACAAAAAACTCTGAATATGTCAGTGTTTCCCCCAATGTGTTTTAGGTATAATATCTTGTAATGTAGCTATGCTCTACTCTGTTACATAAAGATTTCCACTTCTCTTTTTGTTGCAGTCGTTTAGTTACGAACCCCGACAGGCATCAGCCTTTATGCTGCACTAGATTACTGTTAGCTTGCAGAGACAAAATGCTTGTCCACAGGAAGGTCACCTCTTCAATGCTACGGCAAAATATCGCACATTTGATAGCGTGTTTCAGCATTTAATCTGTGTACAGGCAAATCTATGATTTATTTTTAATGTGATGTGGCATTAAATGTTGTGCTATATTGCTGTTGTGTGTAATTTCATTATTAGCGATGTTATGTACTGACCACTAAGGCTTACCTAACATCTTTTGATATAGTAAAATAATAACAGTCCATGACCAAGGGGTGAAAACGTGAACCTGACTGGGATTTTACAAACAGTACTGGAGCATGGCTCAAAAAAAAAAAAAAAAGCTGTTCTTAGTCCTTGTAGCTACTCTTTACCTCTGCTTCCCCCTACCGATTTAAATTTTACATGTTAAATAGGTTAAAGAGAATTTCTGTCAATCTTCCTGACATGAAGGTGAGCACTGGGACTTTACAGGCCATTCCTCTTTTTCTTGTAGAAGATGTTTCCGTCTGGCTGCACCCTCCAGGTCACTGTGCTGTTCTCCAACATGCCCTTTTCCTCCAGCTTCTGCTTGATCTGTAGGACAGAACAGGATTGTATTACTGAATGTCAGTAAGTACTGAATACTAATCTATATATAGTCTTAATCAGACTTTGACGAGGAGATGAATAAAAATCCCGTGTTTGAGCGCAGGGCTGCTTGGTTAATGTTTTGAATGGTTATGGTTGGTCAAGAGGCGGAGTTAGCAGTTGTACAACTAAACCTTGTTTACTTGCTGGAATTACAGCACGTATCGAATGAGATTGCATTAGTGGTACTACCGAGCTGCTTCACGGGCTTAGGAATGTAGGAAACATTTCCGTCATGTAAAACTCACCACATCTAAAATGGATAACTGTGCATCGTGGTCAGACACACTCCCATCAAACTTCACCTGCAGCCTCACCATCTGCTGCTCCCTCACTGGCGGCACTGAGAGGATCGCATCACAGACACACACAGAAAAGCCCGATTCAGCATTTGTCAGACTTTTAATACATTACAAGCACATTTTAAAGCTTGGTTGCCATCCAAATTAAAAATCTGTTAAAGTAGACAAACTGATTTCATAGTTTTATGAATCTGAAGATTTAATGATAGCAATAAGAATCTGTCGATGACTCACATAACAGCCACATGTACAAGTCATCTGTCCTTATTAATAAACATAGTAGGTTTTCTTCTAAAGACTGTAGCCATATATATACAGCTGGACAGTCTAATTTTCAATTAATATTAGGATTCATTTATGGACCACATTAAGTTGAATATATATTACATGAAAGTATTGCATGCACCAGTTTAACCCACATTTCCTCCTCTTCCTCCTCTGTATCCTTCATTCACACGTAAACTTCAAGCCACATAATGATTAAAGAACCAAGACAACATTTTATTAAAGTGGTGCAGATTATCACCCACCATTATCAATGTTAATATTATTATTATTATTATTATTATTATTATTATTATTATTATTATTATAGTTATTCGGTGGTTTGACTAGTCAGTTGAATTAACTGCATTTAATCAAAGTTTCAATAACTCAAAAATATGCTAGTAAGCCTGTATAATGTTCAGCAAGAAAAAGCTCCAAACAGCCTAGTGTTGAACATGTTTAAATAATCAGCCTAGCATTTGTCTAGTTGGATTTGAAAAAAAAGGGGTGAGTAGAATTAATTTAGCATTTAAAAGGTGTCCCTGGTGGCAAAAAGTTCGAGAATTTCAGCTATAAAGAATTTGTACTAATTCAAACCTTATATCCTCCCCTCCTCTCAAAGATAAAGATAAAGACAAAAACTGGACTGTTCATAAAGTCTGGTAGACTTAATAATAATAATAATAATAATAATAATAATAATAATAATAATAATTCCAGTCATCGGCAGCAGAAAACTGAAAACAGTAACGACCAAAGGAGGTACGGGCTTTAGGTATGCAGAAATGAATAAAACTACTGGAGCGCAAATTATGACTTGTATTATGGATATTAAGAAGGGACTGTAAATAAAGCGCAGTTTTCCCAATAAGAGTTTTGTAAATAAACAAAAACCAGTGGATTTGTCTACGAGAATGAAGAGAAGACCAGTTCAATCAAGAATACAAGTGACAATGGTGAGTGTTAAACGAAGCTCCAGTCACAAAGCGGATTGCAGCGTGGTAAATAACACCCAGTTTATGAAGCACTTACTGGTGTGACACATGAAAAAGTGCAGGTTGTTGCAGTTTTCATCTTCCAGTAGGTTATAATGCACTCCGCAGTCCTCATTTTTGTAAGCGTTATTGGGCTGTCCAGTAGCCCACTGGAGATTTGAAATTTTGGTTCCATCTGACCACATCCATGTGTCCCTATATAGGCCAATCCAGTAACAAATGCTGTTTTGTGATGCCACGTTTGCTAACAGGTTGTTGTCGGTGCTGTTGGTCACAGTGACCAAATCTGTGTGAAATTCTCGGCAGTAAGCCCGAGCGTCAGACCAGGTCAACATAGGACTAGTGACACCAACGAACCTGTCAGTGCCACTTTTACCATCTGTGAAATTGCAAAAAAACCCAAAAAAACCCAACCTGATCATTAATGGAAATCGTTCAAATTTATAGAAACAACCAACAAAAATAAATTGAATTTGACTTTAAATGGTTTGCATTTTGAGCTCCAACAATCTGACACCACAATTTTAGAATTTAGAAAAATTTAAAAACAAAGAAAGTTTAAATTCGATATTTAGATTCTGAACTATTTCTAGGTCACTATTTAAATTGAATTGATCAAATTTGTGATATCGATCATCTCCATTGAAACGCTTGTTCAGACGACACTCTGATGGATTTGTTCTAAAGCAAAACCAGGACGTACCAAATACCAAGAAATTCTGAAATTCATGAAAAGGTTTCTACTGTATGCACTTTGAAACAACCTCTCTGAAATTCAAAATATATTCATATCAGTATTCAGTAATATACAATTTAAAATTAAGTTTTTTTTTTATTCAGTCATTCAGTTTCAGCTTATTATATAATTTATAATTCAATAAAATATAAGTGAAACGTTCAGGCTGATCTAATGAGATGGTCCATGATTTTGGTGGCACAGAGAGTTGAGCTGAGAAAATCATCGTCTTTTTTGCTTCCACAATAAAATAATTTGAGTAATTTTATGTATTTCTGTAATTTCTAAAGCATTCTTGAGTCACATATAACCTATTTAAGCAAATTAACAGGGTTGAGTAGGTTGTATTTCTTAGTAAAGTCACAAGAAAAGCTAGGGCTCCTAAATCAATTTTTAAAACCAGCCAACTAACCAAAACAGCAAATGAAAATCAGGATACTGACTCACCATTGTAGCATATAAAGGGTCTCGGATCGTAGCAGTATGCATCCCACCAGTATCCGTTTGAGTTTATAATACCACATGATTCATGTCCATAGTTATTATCAGGATCTTCAGGACCCCACTTCATAAAAGTGGTATTCTTCAGTGGGACTTCGTTAAGGGACCAGCGCCAACTGTTGATGCCATTGTAGAGTCCGATCCAGAAAGGTGCCGTTATACTTTGTCTTGCTAATAAATTTTTTAGCCTTACCCAATCAGTGTCGCTATCTACAGTTGCCAGGTCAGTGTACATCACCCTGCAGTAATTCTGTGCAGTGGGCCATGTCACCCGTGTCGTGATCAGATAATACTTGTGAGGGACGGTTCGCACGGTGGAACCCACAATTAGGACAAGACCTGTTGGTGATATATTTGAAAACCTGCTGTACATACAGTTTTGCTTCTGTTCAAAAATGAATATCTTCTATAATCTGATGTTCCTGTGCTGCTGTAATTTGCCATTACAATCCGATCGCAGTAATCGCCGTAAATTGCAGTTTAATGTGTCACTCTAAATGATGGGAACTTTCACACCTGAAAGACCTGCTGCTAAAATTCTGATACTGTTTACTGTTAGACAGCCTGAGCTCACTCCCAGCAGCGCACAAGACAAAAAGAGTAGCGTTTCCTTCAACAAGGCCTCGGGGTTCAGTGAGTGTTAACCAGCTAGCTGGCTCCTTCGACTGTTTCAGCTAGTTCTTTTAGATCAACGTTGGGAGCCGACCCTCAAAATCTGAAGAGCAGTATAGGATAGATCCTATCCTATGAGGATTTTGCTGTAAATTCAGTATTCTGTATTCATGATCATCACATATGAACGTGATCAAAATGCATACAATCATCAATCTTATGAATTTAGAGTTCGTTCTAATGAGAATTCGGAGACGTGGGCTAAATCTCCTGAACGTACATAGACACAGACACAGCACCACGATAATATGGATAAATAAAAATGATCAATATTTAGTAACTTTCATTGATAAATATTTTAACAGCATTAAAAAACAATATATGCTCACCAGTGATACTCAGAAGAAAACGCCAGGGCTTCATGATGGTGAATGGCTGGAAATAGAAAATTCAATTCAATTCAATTTTATTTGTTTGGCGCTTTTAACAATGGACATTGTCACAAAGCAGCTTTACAGAAATATAGAAATTCAGGATATAA
The DNA here is from genome assembly GCA_037576825.1 of Pangasius krempfi. Classification (NCBI taxonomy): domain Eukaryota; kingdom Metazoa; phylum Chordata; class Actinopteri; order Siluriformes; family Pangasiidae; genus Pangasius; species Pangasius krempfi. The sequence continues at coordinate 300,125 of CM075001.1, forward strand.
ATTTTAAATTAAAATTTTCCCTAATAAGCAATCCAGAGGCGACGGTGGTGAGGAAAAACTCCCTGAGATGAGATGAGGAAGAAACCTCAAGCCTTTAAAGTACAGAATTACGCAATCTTACGCAAACCTATCCTGCTTTTCCAGGGTGCATGGATGATGCGGTCGTAAGAACTTTTATTAGGGACGGCGGCTGATTTCCATTTTGGCTAGAGCACATATCTCCTTATTTAAACAAAAGCAAAGAGAATGGAAATGATGACCGGTCATTCTTATCCTTCAGCACAAACAAAGAGAGAAAGAGTTCAAAAGACAAAAATGGGTAAACAGTCTATTGTTACATTCAACACGCATAAAGACAGCTGTAGTATATGATTGTCATATTATTTACATTGGATAAATATGAATAAACATTGCATGTATCTTTCACGATGGATTCTGCTGTAAATCTTCAGTATTAATAGAATATGCTGATATCATTAATCCCTGAAACTGCTATTTATTTGTAATTCTGTATAATTCCACAGTGTGAACTGTGAGACCCCTCTAAAACTGCCCACAAGTAAACCGCATGCAAAAAACTTCTAGAGATGGTCTGTATGGATTGTGGTTCATTTTGTGGTCCACTTGATTTGTGTGTCTTATGAAAACAAAGTGGTCGCTGTCAGTTTCACAGTTTGTGTTGAGGCTAAGGAGCTTGCTGGCCGGATGTAGCTACAGGTATCTGTTTCCTCGCAGATAAAAACCTAGTGAAAAATTATTCTAATGGATTCCAACACAGGAAGCAGTGTTAGGTAGCAACAAGACAACTAGGTCAACAGGCCAAAAAAAAGGCATTATAGCACTAGCTGTTAAGTAGTTAGGCAGCAGTGATGATAAAGTGAACTCTCTTAATAATAAAGACTTTCTTGATCACACTCCTTTCAAAATTACGTCTGCAAATGAGCTACAGATCATTTCAACCATTAATAAAGATCTAAGATAGACTAAAGGTAAGAACAAAGACAGGGAGAAGCTCTTCTGTTTGAATAGATTTTACTAGCAAACAAAAAACTAACGCTCCTCTGTGTTGTTGTGTTCAGCTGTAAGACGAGCCCTCAGTCACCTCTACAAAGCACCTCATATTTAACACAAAGCCGAGGCTCTGCACATTCAATCCTAATGTCAGTGCACTACGCAGCAAAACCATGCAAATAGCTTTATATAATAAACATATGTTCTACTCGGTTAAAAAAACAATCTGAGTAAGGTGGTCACCAAAGCCATGTTATGGAAATAAAAGAAAGCACTATCCGCCCTGCTCTTCATGCACGGGTCATTCGGCTGGCGTCGCTGCGATTGACAGGGGAGAGAGAGTACGCCGTCTGTCCCACCCAGAGAGCACGGATAGATCCACACTCACCAGATCTCACGCCAGTTGAACAACTTATTTTGGATCGACATGTTAGACAGTGCTCTCTACCACCATCATCCAAACACCAGCTAAGGGAAGATCTTTTAAAGAATGATGTTCGTCCCTCCAGGACATTTTCAGTTACTTGTAAAATCTATACCAAGGGGTAATGAAGCTGGCAGGGGCCTAAAACCTTATTAACATATTAACCATCATGTTGCATTTTTTTCTTTGATTTTTCACCCATGAAATTAAATTAATAATTAAAGTTAAGATACCATTAACCATTAAGAGAGCAACGGTATTCAATCAAGGGGAAATGAGGAACTTTGAATTGTGGATAACTTTTCAAAGACATAACATACAAAAGCCTTCTAAACAGTTTATTAAAAAAATAAAAATAAAGCACATTTATGTCTTCAAGAATAATGATGAAGTTCAGGGCAGCAAAAGTCTTGACAGGAAGTGATGTTTCCCTTCTTACAACCACAACCAAAACAACCAAAGCAAATAAGAAATCTCACTTCTGACTTCTGAAAATCAGACTTCTTTTTCGTTTTTAATGAAAAAGGGTGTAATATAATCACTGCTCCACAAAACATTTGAAATAACAAGAGTCTGTTACTGTAACAGCTGTTAAAGTAAACTTAGCTGTGGATTATTTTAACGATGTCTTGTTGGGAGAACACAAGAGAGAGAACACCGTGGTTGGGGTTGTTCTTTTTTTCCATTTTGTCTTATTGCTGAAGAATAGCCAACTTGGCCAACTTGTACTGGCCTGTTTGATTAATTTGTGTGTGTGTGTGTGTGTGTGTGTGTGTGTGTGTGTTTGGATCAAATGTGGGGAAGATGCAGTACTACACATTCACATTCATGGCTGCAAAAGTGAACAATTACTTAAATACATGTGTATTTGTGTGTACAAAAGGAAAAGACTGATGAACTTTTGCTATTAGAAAATGATGATTTGGTCCTTACCCTGCAGTCATGAGTCTTTATCTCTCTGTGGAATATTTGCTTCGTTTGTTTTATAGCATAAACTGGGTGAAAGGGAACCAGTGACAATTACTGAACATAAATAATTTATTTGTACAACAACCTCAAATTTTCTGAGTGTTCTGCCTGTAGCATAACAATCCTCCACAGCCAGCTCATGATTTGCTTTGTGCTCTGCTTCCACCTTGTGGTCAAAGTCTGTATTGCACATGAAGCATGAAAATGGTGCTGATGTGCTTTCACCACAGAGATCATCAGAATGTTTTTTTTTCTTTTACTTTTTTTGTTTAATTTAATGATATAACCAAGTGCAGAATATTAACTTTAAGCATGAAATATGAACAAGAATGAGTAACTCAAAGTTTCCGGGTCCCTCACAGACCTCCTACTGATCACAGCACAGTAATATAGTAAGTAAGTAAGTAAAGTAAGTAATTTTTTATTTATATAGCACTTGTCAAAATCAAAGGTTACAAAGTGCTTCACAGTAATCAAAAAAATAGCAAAATAGAATTGAAAGCTACAGTATACAGATGAATTTTAACATCAAATATATAACAGAAGGCTGTACGATAATTTTTCAGCTTTTAGTGTGAGCCTAGTGCTAGGCAGGGAGATTAAACCTTGATTAGATGACCTCAATGACCTTTCACTGCTGTGAAAGGAGAACAGTTCAGATAGGAACTCTGGGGTCATGCAAGTGAGGACCAGGATTTTAAAATCAGTCCTGAATGGTAAACAGTGAAGAGCAGCCAGCATCGGTGTTGTGTTCCCTGTGCTTGGTTTTAGTGATCAGACCATTTGAAGATGGAAACATCTACCTGCATTAAAATATCATTTAAAATTCTAAGAAGTGCAGTGTCTGGAAACCACTTTCTCCAGGATTATTGATATGAATGTCATTTTGGTGATAGGCCTATAATGATCACAGTCAGTGGGATCCAGACAAGGGTTCTTTTAGCAGAAGCTGGACACTAGCCAGTTTGGTAAAGTCAGCGACACAACCAGATGAAAGAGAGCCATTTATGATGATTAGTTAAAAAAAAAAGGGGCAATAGTCACCGAAACCTTATTTTTGAAATGTTGCAGGAATATCAGGGATAAGGACTGGAGGATGGACGCAAGTAGCGAACAGTGTTAGTTAATTCATGCAAGGAGAAGAGGCCGAAATGACTGAGAATGTCCACATGACCACTTGGTGGAGACAAGGCTCAGTGAACGAGTGGAGACGAAATCCTTGCTTGAATATGACTAATTTTGTTAACAAAAAGTGTCATGTGTTTCTCACAGTCCATAGTTATGGAGGTGCTTATTAGAGGCAACACAGAACAGGTGTGAGTGATCAGTGGGACTTGTGTGTGTCATGTGATGTGCTGGGGCTGATGGGTAATGTAGTTCAGTGCTGATTTCAGCATGACAACATTATTCAAACCATCTAGTAAGTCATGTACATTACATGATTGTGCCACCAATGCTATGGTCCCTTCTGATCATGTCTAAGTGTCCCTAAACAGGCCAAACCAAGATTCTCTAATTCGTTGTTCTCCGTTGAATTGGTTGCAGAAATTTCTCACATTTGCTTCGAACTAAGGTACAAAGAGTAGAGCAGAAAGACTCCCTTAGTACATCACTGTGGACTAAAGTTTAGTGCAAATTAAATCTTAATGTCAGTGCCAGATTGTACAAATCCAGTGAAACAATAAAGCCACATTGCATTTTGCTTACAAATATAGTAATTTCTGTACAAGATGCACTAAAATTATTGCATTACTTTTGTGTCACTTCACACGTACTTTGCAAAGTATCAAACAAAAAAAATGAGTGAATAAAAAACTGGCATTATATGAAAGAGTAAAACTTAGTCCCTTTGTTTCCACTGGTCTCACTTTATTTTTCTTCACTAGGAATTAACTTCGCTGTCAGTTTTTGTGTTTATTCTTCCACGCTTATGGTTACAGTGGCAGTTACAAGGCCCGAGCTTTTGGACAGTATCGTGAGTTTGCGCCCCAAGCCGCTAGCACTAGTGCACTCTCAGTGCCAGTCCCAGGCCTGGATAAATGTTGAGGGTTGCATCAGGAAGGGCATCTGGAAGGACAAAGGACAATGGAAGGTGATCTGCTGTGGTGACCCCTAATGGGCTGAAAGAACAGCAACAACACGCGAACGTACTAATATTAACGTTGCTTTAATAGTTAGCGAATGTTTGCCCATGACGGATCGTTAACCTCGGTCTGCTCCTCTTGAGTCTGGCACTGACGACAAGCTCAAGTTTGCGAGTGCGTGAGTATTACATGCTGCGCAGTAGTTTGTTAAACTGCATTATAGCGCCCAATATTTTTGTCACATGCACAGTATATTCATCTGGGACAGAATATTCGTCACAGACACACATTGCTTATCAACATGCCAAACTTTCACTCCTCTGGTCTGTAGCTCACGTTCTGCACCACCGTAACTTAACCACACCCACATCTCCACTATGCACTTTAAATAAGACCGATATGTAATAAATACCTTTACTTCATATTTAAACATACTGAGCCTAGCCCACTTCACGTGCACTATTAATGACATAGGATTAGACTTCAAAAGGCTCTTCAAAAGGCTCTTCAAAATAAGTCCGGTTTCTCCTCTTCTTATCTGTAGTTAAAGAAAATAGGGCTTGCGGGTCCCATGGTAATGTGGGCTGGAGGTTATTGTCTTTACATTTTATCTGCTCATTCATCTCTATCCCTTTGGAGTTTACACTGCAGTTGTATCAAGTAGATGTTTTACAGAACAGGCTAAAACAAGACACGGTAAAAAGATTATTATTATTATCATGATTATCATATGAATGATTTCAACCACACACGTGGATTGGCTAGAGGAATTTGAATGTGGATGCATATCATGTCACCACAATGACAGGGTGCTATTTAGGAAATACCAGCTACTGGGATAATAAGTAAGGAATAAAACACAGCAGGGCTCGCTGTTATAGGAAAATAATCCATGACAGAGTGATATGATTCAAGATTCAAAGAACTTTATTAATCCCAGGGGGAAATTGCTTAAAAAATGATATGACTAACACTAAGCAATGGGCTTTTACCACTGAATTTGATCATTTTTATATAACATGACCTGGTTACTAAACGAATGCATGAATCATGCTGAGATTTTTCTAGAGCTATTTCACACTTTAGCCAGCGAGCCTGAGAAGTGGTTCACAGCATTTGAAGCACACACTGTCCTTTATCTCTAAGTGGAGATACGAACCCCAGGCACATCAAACTGATGTCTGTTATCAGGAGTAAATGGTAAATGGAGATATGCATACATTGTGACCTCTTCAATTTGAGGCTTAGACCTTAATTAATTGGTGTGTAAAGTTGATTTATTCCAGGTAAAGACCCAATCCAAATGAGATGATATTTCACTTGCTACACTCACTGTTTATTCAGGGATTAGTTTAGCATTGCACATTTATGCAAAGCATTCTTGGTAAACATTTACATTACAGAAACTAATTTCCATCTCAGTCTTCCTCAGGACGAGATGAGATGAGATGAGATGAGATGAGATGAGATATCGTAAACTCTAATTCTATTGGGATTTACTATCATTATACATCTTGCAATATTTTAGTAACAAAAAAGATATTATACAGTTTCTTGAAAGCTATAATTCCTGTGAAACAGCAGCAATGGCACAGAATAACTCTTCATGGCAATTTAAATAGATTTTCCTAACAAATAGGAAGTCTTCTCCAGTGCTGGAACGAGTAGCAAGGCAAGCTTTTCACTTTCAAACACAAACACAGATCGTGTTTAACACAGAAGATGAAGTGCCAATGTCAGTTTCAACAATTTATTGAGTCGGTAAAAAAGGATTTACTCTTCCAACACAAATGTAATGTTACAGAAACATGTTACAGAACAGATGTAGAGAAGATACAGAAGGTAACACATTACGTAACAGACTACTTTTCAAACCAAAAACATAATGAAGGCTGTCAGTTTTTACCTGCAAAAACAAAGCAACTGTGACAGTCAAAACGTCCAGAAGAAATGTGGCAGATTCTACAAGATGCTTAGAAAAACCTTCATTTTCCTTAAAAACCTTCACTTTCCTTAAAACACTGCACAGTGTGCCTGAGAGTACAGGGGCATTTTTAAAAAGCAAAGGGTAGTTACACCAAATATTGCCTGAAATGTGGTTTTCACTCCATCAGATTTTTCCAGGTTTCTCAGATTTTCACTTAAAGTCTTGTGACATTTCAACTCCTTCTCATTCAAAATTATTATTATTGTTGTTATTATTATTATTATTATCATTGCCTGTATTACCCAGACTAGCATGGTCTCAAGCTCATGCTATAACTATTGCTGTATCATTGTTTACAATCCTACTATATGACATTACACCCCATAATACTCGTCTTTATTTATGAAAGTCAAATCTAATTACAAAACAAGCTTAGATAAATTCCACTGAAAGTTTTCTGATTCATCATTTTTTTCTTCGTAGTGTCTGTATGATCAAACACTTTTTAGATGCGAGAGCAATGCAGTAGTAACCACAAGAACAGAAAGGACGTTATTTACACTGTCGTATTATTTTATTATACTGTAATTTGTCAGAAACGGTGTATTTTTCCATAAACTATTTAAAGATTTACGATCGGGAAATGCTGACCTCAATTTCTCTGGTTTTAGGTTTGAGGAAAACCAGTGTGTATTTTCATGCTGATAGACCTAGTGAGAGTTGAGATGGAAATCAGTCTCTGTGATTTAAATGATCCCCAAGTACAACTGCTTTGCATAAGATGCTATAACAAGGCCAGTTAAGCTTCTTTAGAAAGTCTGAGGATGTTAGTGAAGATCTGAAACAGACCTAGGAACGGCACGCAGATCTTTCCTTTCTGTTTTAAATTTCAGGTAGGTTTCACTGTTACTTCTTTGCTTAGATGGGTTTCTCATTCTCATTTAACTACTTTTTTTTTTAAAGCTTTTATGCTATTGTAGTTATGTACGCTTTGCATAAACGTTTATAAATTAAAAATCCTGTTGTTAGCTATCTGACAGATGTTAGCAGTGAAGCTGCACTCCAAACATAGTGATGTCATGTGTTAGTTCATACGAGAGAATTAATTTATTTTCAATACTTTTATACTTTAAAGCTACAACAGCCCATTGTTTTAGTACAATTGAAAAGGAATCCCTGTGATAACATGATAAATGCTTGAGAGTAATTCATGATTACTAATTATTGCATTTATAAAATGACCAGTCAATAGTTACTTAATTTTTTTACTTCCACTATTTAACTTTCATTTGTTCTACTTACATTTCATAAAGTACTTGCTAATGAATGAATAAAGACTTTTGTTAACATAAGTACAACTTGGAGATAAGTATCACGGACATCAACAAATTGTTAAGCAGTGGTTAATTGCTATTATTTCTATTTTAAGACACGTTAATTAATACTTAAGTGTGTCGGAGTCAGAGTGTTTAAATTGAACAGAATAAACAGAATAAACTGTATATATATATATATATATATATACATACAGTCAGGTACATAGATATTTGGACAATGTTATTGTTATCATGAATATGAGCTCAAAGTGCAGACTTTCAGCTTTAATGTTTAAGTATTTACATCCAAATCAGGTGAACTGGGTAGGAACTACCCTTTTTGGCACACTCCATCCTGCTCGTACAAATCATGCACAAATGTCCAAGCTATGTGCAAGTCTGTAGTTACATCTGAGCTCCGAATATTGATATGCACAATTTCAGTATTAACTCCTCACTATACACTTAATTCTAAATACATCCTGTTCTGATTAATGTTTGAAACACTGAACAAATATTTGTTACGCTGGTTTTGGCCACAAAATGGCTGACAGGAACTGCATTACCCATCAACATCACATATCATAGCATATCACATGACTATAGTCACAGTGTCAAATTACTCATATACATTGTTTAGTATCTAGTATCATGTTCATAGCTCATGTTTATAATTCTAAGTTCTCTGTATTTGTTTTATTTGTGTTTTTGTTTAATATAACATTTCCTGCACTTGCATCCGCCGCTTTCTCCACTCCCTGACAAAAGGCTTGACCCAAACATGGATGCAGCAAGTTTCCTGAAATTTAATCAACTCTGATTAAATGAACTTTAATGAACTCTCCAGACTCAATGTAATGTAACTGATTTCTTTACCTAGCTGTTCATCCTCCATGAAGTTGGATCTGTTTCTTCTCCTTTATCTCAGTGGTGAGAGCATTTTTTAAATAAACCAATAAACCTCTTTTTTCTTGATAAAAAAATAACATTTTATATATTGCTTATTTTACTAATTTCAGATCAGTGTCGTTAGGAAAAAGTCAACAAGGGCGAGTTAACACAGAAGCATGACTAGATTTCAGGATTGAATTTTATTCCTTTACTTTGAAACTTCACATTAAAAACATGCTCTTTCAACAGAGATCTAATGATAAATGTCTACTGGGTGCATTCTTTAATAAATTATTGTTTATTGCACTTGCACTGTGTTTTGAAAATGCTGTATTACTCTGTTCGTGTCATAAGGGAAAGTCCAGGGAGATACGAGGTGCAGAACTTCTTTAATGGGGACAAAAACAACTAAAACAGACCAAATCACAGGAAATGAACCAAAAACTGGGACAACAAGGAGCTAAGCTAAAGCTAGGCAAAGCTAGGAAAGCATAAACTTGAAAACCAAAACTATACATGGGGGAGATAGCAACCAAAATCTCACCACAGACATAAACACAAACATAAGCTTAATACGTCAGCAAAACAAAGAGGGGAAAACACAGGACTTAAATAAGGTGCCAAATTAGAAAATACAAAACAGGTGTGCATAATCAAAAGAGAAAATGGAGCAGACAACAAAAGAAAAAGTTCAAAAGGTGAGCATGGGTACCCTCTAGTGGTCTGGGGAGGAATTGTCCCTGGTGGCTGTGACAGTTTGTGTGTGTGTGTGTGTGTGTGTGTGTGTGTGTGTGTGTGTGTTTTCCACAGTTGCACCAGTGAGGAGGCAGATAATAAAACT
>CM075001.1:316351-329799 GCA_037576825.1 Pangasius krempfi
TTTAAGTCTTTTGTGAACACAGACCCTGGTCCATGAGGTGCAGCACATGGAAAATGAACAAAACAAATTGTATAATTCAGTTATAAAATTCAGATTTTTTTTTTTTTAGATGAAGCAGAAACTGGAGCAACATGGCATGCTGGAGAGCACCACAGTGACCGGGAAGGTGCAGCCAGATGGAGACATCTTCTACAAGAAAAACAATAATTAGAGAGTGAACGTTAATCTCTACAGATAGTCATGTAGTAAACAGTAAAAAAAAAAAACACTTCATAACATTTAGTGTAGCATTTGTTACTTATTAGTGTGAAAGCCAACAAACGTGCAACACAAATATAATAATCACATTCAATAATGATTAAAACGACTCTTGTTAATTTCCTAGAAGTTTCTATGCCTTTTGGAAAAAGGAAGAAACACACATTTGTAGTCAAAAATGCTGCTGTGTTCGTACATAAGCTCTGTGCTCATGTGCAGTAATGACTTTCTCTGTGACATAAAATCAGAATACAAAGCAAGCAGTGAAGCAGAGAGCTCCCACTCACGCACTCGTCCTGTCAGACCTGAAGCACAGACCTAACCACATAGCATCATGAAGACCAAGGAGCTGTCAAAACAAGTCCAGGACAAAGTTCAGTTATTTAAAAAAAACTAAAATTGAGCAGCATTATATCCATTCGTAAAAAATGTAGGATTTTGGCACAACCACGACTCCATCAAAGGCTGTCCATCAAAAATCTGCGACTGGGAAGACATTAATTAGAGAAGCGAGCAATATGTTCTCGAGGCAATAAGAGGTGGAGATACGTATGCAAAGTGCTGGAGATCTTCTGCCATTGGTCTTATGATTTTCTGATGTTTTTCTTTGTAAATGCATCATTATCAAATTAGAGAAGATCAGAATTAAAAATGATAGATGGGTAGCTGTGGAGTCATAAAAATGTCAAAATCTTCAGTACCCAGTACACAGTCAGGTACGTAAATATTTGAATACTGACGTGTTGTTGTTTTAGCTGTTTACCGCAGGAGACTGGACTTGAATATGATCTCAAAGTGCAGACTTTCAGTATAAATTTGAAGGGATTTACATCTAAATGGGCGGAACGGTTTAGGAACTACAGCACTTTTTGTATGTGGTCCCACTTTTATGAAGGTTTTTCATAACCAGGTTTTTCTTTTTCTTTTTTTCACTTGAAAATATTTTATACATTTCTATGTTTTTTTTTCCCCACATATTTTTGTTGGTTGTTATATCACAGTAAAGCTGGAAAAATATCTGGTTTATCTTGGTTTCTTTTTTTTACATTACAAAAAAACCCCTGCAATTTTATTTTATAGACACACACACACACACACACACACACACACACACACACACACACACGGAGTATATTTTCTACTTCTACTATAATTACTGAAGTACACAGTGGGTTTCCTGCTCTATTTCGCCCCTAGTGGAACAACAGACACTAGTTTTTTTTTAATTGATTGATTTTAAATTCAGGGATTTTCATTTCATTTGGTGGGTTGGATTAGAAGTGAGAAGTCCATAACTCTCCCTAACATACAGAAGCCATATGAACATTTATTTCATGACACATTTATGTCATCAATAATATATTTGTAGAAAAGAACAAGAATAATTATCAAGTTGAGGGCAGTCAAGGTCTGATTATATTCATCTATTCTGTAATAACTGTGTAACTTATGGTTAATAAGAAGCTCATAAAATGTCAAACTTGATGCATAACTCTTACAGTAAACTCAGCACTGAATTATCTGAACAGTTTAACTGAAAGAGGAGAAAACACTGCAAGAAAGAAAGTGCTGTTTTTTCCCCCTATGTCCATTTTGTCTTCTTGCTGAAGCATGAATTATGGCCACCTTGCATTTTTATGTGCAGTTCATTAATTATCATTATGACAAATACACATCGGTTTCTGCAAACGTTGGGCCTCATTTATCAAGCTGGATATGACGGATTTATGCGTAAATCATTTGTGTGAATGTTTACACAAAAAATTTTTTACTCATAAAAACCCCATAAATAAAAATACCAGTGAGTCATCATTTATATATTAATATATATATATATATATATATATATATATATATATATATATATATATATATAAATACAGCAAGTCACCATTTCACGCCTTTAAATAGTTCAATGTCTTCATTTGTAGAAAATAGACTATGAGTTTTAGAGCATCATGCTAAGTGTGGACCGCGGGGAGCCTGGAGCCTGGAGCCTGGAGCCAATCCCAGGGGACTCGGGGCACAAGGCAGGGGACATCCTGGATGAGGTGCCAAGCCATCACGGGGCATAATCACACACACACACACACACACATGTTCACACTCTACGAATTAACTTATGCGCATGTCTTTGGACTGGGGAGGAAACCAGAGTACCCGGAGGAAACCCCCGAAGCACGGGGAAAACTTCACGCACACAGGGAGGAGGCGGGAATCAAACCCCCAACCCCGGAGGTGCGAAGCAAACGTACTCACCACCATTAAAATGAACAATTTGAAATTTTTTGCAGAATAGTTTTTTTTATGGAGCATTTAAAATAAATATTTACTGTATGTCTTTTTCAATTTGAATTTAAATTGTATATGGGAAGGAATTTTTTTTTTTTTTTTGGGAAAACGATCATTCGGTCCACATCAGTGTTACCCTGCAGTCATGAGTCTTTATCTCTCTGAGGAATATCTGCTCCAGCTTTCAGAGCATAGAGTGGGCGAAGGGGAACCAGTGACTAATTACTTAGCACAGATATGAAATAATTTATTTGCAAAACAACCTAAAACTTTCTGCGTGTTTTGCTTATTGCACAATCCTCCACAACCAGGTCATGATTTTCTTTGTGCTCTGCTTCCACCTTGTGGTTAAAGTCTGTATTGCACATAAAGCATTAAAATGATACCAACGTGCTTTCACTACAGACAGACTGGATTACATTTCCTAAGTGAATTAATTAAATCACTCCTACAACAACTGTTCATAAAATGTTTATTTAATAATATAAACAACAACAGGTACAGAATATTATAACTGAAGTGAATATGATGTTTACTGCAGTAGCTCTCAAACTTTGTAGGACTTCCTTCTACTCTAATATTCTAATTTTTCTGCTTTTATTTAAGATTGCAGTTAGACTGTAGTTGGCATTATCTGAGCTTGAGATTAAATGTTATATGTTAACTACAGAGTGAGCATTTAGATGTTACAGGTCATTGTTGTTTTTCTTGTAGAAGATGTTTCCGTCTGGCTGCACCCTCCAGGTCGCTGTGGTCTTCTCCAACATGCCCTTTTCCTCCAGCTTCTGCTTGATCTGAAGAACAGAAGCAGGATTTGATTACGCAATACCAATCCTGAATAATAACACAGTTTTTAATTGCTATAATAACCTTTGCATTTAACACTACAGGAACTCTGTCTGATTACTTCTGACCAGCACTGTTTTTCCCACATAAACACTCATCAACATTAAACGGTGTCTATATTTTTAGGATAATAAATCTGCAGCCCCTCTAGAGAAGATGAACGATTATTTCAGGCCTGTGTTTTCTTGTTGGAAGAGAAAAAAAAAACAACAGTGGAGAAAGAGAAAGCATGAATGTTACTGAGAAAGCATGAAAGAATGAAAGGAAAGCAAGTGAAAAGGAGCAAAAAGAAAAAGAAGGTTGTAACAAATTTCAGAGACGTCCTGCGACTCGCCTGCTCTGAAACGGACGTCAGGATCAAACGCACTCCCATCAGACTCCACCTGCAGTCTCACTATCTGCTGTCTCCTCACTGGAATTGTTAAAGAAACACACAGTCTTTGATACGTTTTTTCAAAAAAACAAACAAACAAACAAACAAAAAAACATGGTCAGATAAAGAAGAGCATTTCTGGTTCAGTTATCAGCTGCATGTTGTCTCCACTGTAGTCTTTAGAAAAATATTGACACCTTCACATGATTAAAACACTGCCTGGTGCCTGGATGGATGGATGGATGGATGGATGGATGGATGGATAGATAGATAGATATAAAGAATGGGTTTCCCTTTTAATGTTCTTACTCCTGAAAGCAATGAGATGATTGAGAGTTTTTTCCCCTGCAAACCAACTTGTCATAACATTTTTGAAGGACAGTTTATTAGAAGGCATTGCAGGCATTTATTGAAGTATTTATTATTATTAAAACATGATATTATTTTGATTTCCTTCTTACAGAGCCATGAATGATTTTTCTGAAGATGTGAATTTTTTGACAAGTTACAGAAAGGTTAAAAAAGATATAAGGACAAATCTTGATAAATAATACATTTTGGGGGGATTATTGAAGGTATAATTGACTTGTTATTAATAGCAATAGCCAAGAAATTAAAAGACTCACTGGTTTGACAGAAGAAATAGTACGTTTCGGTGCAGGGTGCATCGTTGAACAATCCGTTATAAACCACTGCACAGTTCTGAACTCCTCCATAATTATCCGGTTGTCCAGGAGCCCATGGGAGGCCAGAAGCCTTGGTCCCGTCTGACCACTTCCACGTGTCTCTATATAACCCGATCCAGGGATAAATACTGGATGTCACCAACTGCGCTATCATGTTGTTGTCTGAGCTGTTAAGAGAGCTGGCCAGGTCTGTGTGATGTGTTCGGCAGTAAGCCTGAGCTTCAGACCAGGTCAGCAGAGGACTTGTGACAGCGATGAACCTAGCAGTGCCACTGAAATGAGCTGTGAAATAACAAAACCTAGTGTTACTGATGTCTCTCCACCCGTCTCCACCTGTCTCCACAATCTCTGGACTTCTGCTCACACACTCTACTGTTACCAGTCAGCACACTCCCATTAAATAACCCGCACATTTAGCAGAAAGTTTCACTCCTGCTTTTGTCAGTGACTTTGCTAATCCTTTCATCCTGTGATTTGATTTCGTTCCAGGTTTTCACTTTCGCTCCAGGTCTTGATCTAGTTTCTGTTCTTGCCTGCTTCAGCCTGTATATAGATCTCCTGATCCTTTGCCTGCCTCCTGATCCTGATCATCGATTTACCCTTTATTGTTTGTCTGTCCTGGTTTGTTTGCACTGACACAAATCACTTCTTGATGGTAGAGAAGTGGATCCAACCCAAAACATGCACCCTTTTAATTTATTACTTCTTTTGTATTTAGCAATTCAGTGGTTAATTTATTGTATTTTTATTATTTCTATATACAGAGTCTTTGGGATTTCTATAGAGTAACTACATATCAGAATATCAGAACATTGACTCACCATTGTAGCATATGAAGGTTTTTCATCAGGAGTCCCACCAGATTGCATTTTTGTCTATTATACCACATGCTTCTTTTCCAGCATAATTATCAGGCTGATCAGAGAACCAACTGGTAAACGTGACATTCTTCAGTGAGACGTTGTTTAAGGACCAGCGCCAGCTATCGACATCGGTGTACAATCCGACCCAGGCAGATGTTGCCAGACCTTTGCTTGCTGCTTCTTTCTTCAATCTTAGCCAATCAGTATCACTTTGGATTGTTGCCAGATCAGTGTACATCACCCTGCAGTAATTCTGCGCAACGGGCCATGACACTGATGACATCTTCAAGACATATGTCTCAGGGACGGTTTGCAGGACGGATGCAGCGACTGGGAGAAGACCTGCTGATGATATACACAGAAACTTAAGATTACACTGACAGTCTTTAATTCGATCTATAATTCACAATTCAGTCTTGGAGTTCAGCCTGGTGTGCCAGTTCTGTTTAGGGCAACCAACAATGAGAAATAATGAGGAGAAGTAAAAAAGAATAAAACATTGGTGCTTCTGATTTCGTAAACTGTCCTTGGTTCCCTTCCTCGCTTCATAGCTCCTCTCTCCGAGATGCAAAATAGGATACAAGAAAAGAAAACAATAAATAACCTAATGTTAGCCAACTAGTTAGCTAATAAATGCTAGTTTAGATACCTGCTGAATCTGAACATGTGTATTTTTAAATATAGGTTTAATAATCATAGTAATAATCATTAATGATAGGATTTCCAAAACATTTCAGGCAAATTACCTCAAGTCAATGCGAACAATTAAAAGTGGCATCCACTATAGTTGAGATCTACCAAACACACTCCCGAGTTATGTTTCTCTCAAAACTGTTCACTATCATGATGATTATGTCATGCTTGGCTATTGTCTAACTTCATAGAAGAGTGATATTTCTTATATTAATTTGTAAAACAAATGAATAAAACAATAAGAGGAGATTGTGAGTTTCTCTCATAACCCTATTTATAAACCCCTGATTTCTGATCTGAGAAGGTTTGGGACAATTGATGATGATAAAGTTTGTTGTAGCTCGTTTCCTATGTTTCGTTTTGGCCTGTTTGAATCCTATACGAATCTTAATAACCTGCTGTCTGACTTCAGAAGAGAAGAGAAAACATCTTTCTCTGGTGCATCTTAGCTTCCCTTGTGTGTGCTGCTGAACAGATAAAGCTGCAAATGTCTTCACTCGCAAAACATGTATGAATAGAGATTAAATTAAGTTTAAGAGAAAGAAATTGTTGTTTATCAGGGCACACAATCTCACAATCTTAGTCCAACGTATCACAAATAGGCAAGACCCTTTGTGCTAGTCTGTAGTGCTGAAAAGTTGCGGTTAGTGCATTTTGTATGTTGATTTTTTTACCCAGCGCTAATTGAGATTTATTTTTTAAAGGATGTTCATTTCTATGGTTTATTTAAATCAGATACAACCCTGTCTGTATGATGCAAACTCAACAAACTAAATCTTAAATCCAGGTCTAAATTTAAATTAAAATTTATATCCGGATTTCTGGAACGTTGCTTTGTGACACTGTCCATTGTTAAAAGCGCCATATGAATAATTGAAAATTGAAATAGAAAATAGAAAAAGTGACAAATTAAAAAAAAATAAAAAGGGGACAGTAAATCCTAGTGATGAGTAATATAGTTATTTTTGTATCAACCATCATTTTTAAATTAAAATGCTACTTATTACTTGCTTATTATTGGTTTATTATGAAACTCTAAATCTGAAGCAATTCTAACCATAAAGATAAGAATCCAGCATTAAAACATACCTGTAATATGAAACTCTGAGGACTGGCTCCATTTTAGATCTTCACTGCTTGCACGTAACTCTCTTAAAAGCTTATCTGGTTACTTCCCCTGTCCTCTTCTTAAACATGGAGGGATGAAGAAATGGTCAGACCGCGTGATTTACACCGCGTGATGTAGACTGATTTCCATTTCTACGTGACTTTGCTTTAGACTGTAGACGCCTTATTTAAACAAAACCAAATTCTGACCCATAGACTCAGATTTCAGCACAGAAAGGAAGTGAATGAGTTCATCGGGTTGCCTTTAGTGTGGAATATCCATGAGCCGATAATCAGATACAACATTCAGCAGCACAATATTATCATGGCTGCTTTATAAAATCATCACTGCCTCTTCTTGGTAACTAGGAGGCAGCATTTTTGGGCAGTGAGATAAAATCTAACCCATTGGGAAACCAGAGGAAAAATAATCATAGCAGGCATCTTAATCATAATTATTTCAAAATGATGATCTACAAAGGAACTACAGAGTTTTATAATCATGAAGGAAGATCTACATGACGTATTAAAGGCCAGGAGCAGGTCAGGACTAGATTCTTACACACCTTACAATGTTGAAGTAAGAAGTAGCACTGTGTTTAAAAAAATATTTGCACGATACAACAAGGTTGTACAACGTTGATACAACATACAACAATGAGCTCTTTAGGAAGTAAATGGTACAGGGATAATAAATAAGGAATAAAACACGAAGGGGTGTGCTGTTATAGGAAAGTAATCCAGGATGGGATGGTGTAATACGGCCAGATTCGAAGCAAACTGGATTATCTTCCCAGCATGTCTTAAAGTGTTTTATTCTTCTTATATCACGGCACTTTGACAGTGATGATAATTTTAGTATATTAATAAACAACACTTTGTGCTTTTTTAAACATTTATGGTTACATTTAATGCCGTGGAGTCTCCATGAGACAAGAAAGATTCTGTTATCACCTACAAGACAATACATACAGTAATTGACAGACAACAGTCAAAGCCAAGAAACAATGGGATCATGTAAAAACAAGATGCAAGACAAACACAAGGAAAACAAGGCTCAAAATTGAATATTCAAAAATGAATATACCCCTGAACCAATGAAAACAAGATTTAAATAAACAAACTAAGAATAGGAAAACGAGAAACAGGTTAGCACGATGAGAAAAACAAATTAGAGATGAAATAGAAACAAGATATCCCAAACGGAAGTCCTTGAAGTACTTGATATTACCATGATTTTACCATGGCAACCATGACACAATGGAGCAAAGGTAAGACCGTGCGCATGTTTCTGAAGCCAGGCCTGATTTCTTGGCTCCTGTATTCTTGACACTGATATATCAGTAATGTCTTAATGTTACTAGTGACATATTGTTATGAGAAAGACCTAAAGAACCTTAAAACCCAAGATTAAAGGCATAGAATGCAAAGAAAGGGAGAGATACCGATAAAATAACTGTGTGGCAATTGCAAGGAATTGCAAAAGGGGGTGGGATGGGATAGGGGGCATGTGTAAGATGAAAAATATCAAAAAAAATAAATAGTTAAATGACCTGCTAACGTTTATACATTTTCTGTAGGAGCTTCATGTTTTGTTTTCTCCAACAAAAATGCCAGAGAATCCAGAATGACTGATTTAAAAAAAAAAAAAAAAAGTAATTCATATGAAGTAGAATCTATCAATGTGTCTGACGTAACTGTCATTAAATAAATATATAACATCACTTAATTATACTGTTTATTAGAGACGCCACCAAAATATTTTGGAAGAAAATTGTAAAAAGTGGCACATTTGGTTTCCTCCAAAAGAGAAAAAGGCTGAAAATGTCCTTCTTCCGTCTGTTTCCTCTTTGGAGTATCTGTATGATCAAACTCACGTCTGGCCAGAGTGTGTGTACATTTGAGCGTAATATTTTAACAACCTGGAAAATGTTTGAGTTGCGGTTAAATAATCAAAATATAATCAATAATTATAGCAAGTACAGCAAGCACAGTAGTAGTAATGTGTTATGAGTCACCTCAAGAACAGAAAAATGTTTTATTTTTTATACTGCTGTCATAAATTATGATGTATTTTTAACCAAAATTATTTAAGAACTTATGATCAGGAAACACTGATCTAATTTTCTGTTTTTAGGTTTGAGGAAAAGCAGTCTGTTTGCTTTTATTTAAATCTGTCTAGTCCTAGAGAAAGTTGAGATGGAAATCAGTCTCTGTGATGTAAATCATCACAAAGTGCTACTGCTTTGCCTAAGATGGTATGGCAAGGCATTGTTGGCCAGTTAAACTTCTGATAAAGTCAGAGCTATGGAAAAATAAAAATCCTGAGAGGTAACTCTGAGGCTGGGGTGAAGAAAAGGTTGAGTAAGGACAGTGAAACGCATTCCAGGAAAGGACTGATTTGTTTCTATTGCCAGCAGCCAGGTCATAAGGTCGCTGTATGCTCCATCCTTAAATCAAAATTGACTGGGTTTTGCTATGTGTCTAGGGGGAGATTGTCACCAACAAGGAGAATTTGACATTATGCAATGCATTTGTGAATGGACATTCAGTACAAGCTGTCCTAGATACAGGTAGCTCCATTTCTTTAGTGAAAAGATGTCATGTATGAGAAAGCAGTATTGACTATGGTAGAACCACAATTATACAATGTGTACACGGAAGCACTATCCTAAGGCAGAGGTGACTGTAATGATCTATGATCAATCATATTTATTGAATGTTGGGGTGGTTGATTATCTAACTGCTGATATAATTTTGGGAAGAGACTTATCTATACTTTGTGACTTTTTGAAAATGTCTGTGAAAAAGTCACGTTGGCAACAACGTATAGATAAGTACATGGATGTCCCTGTCCCTGATGTCACCACAGAAGGGCCGGATGCCAGTGGATGGAAGGTCCCACAGGACATTGCCAAACTACAGACGGGAAGAAGACGGGACTTTGAAATCGTTGTTTGATAAAGCATGTGGGGGTGATGGCAAGACTGTGAACTATTTGTTGTCGAAAGTGGGGTACTTTCTGTCCAGAACAATCATGCTAAGTGCTTAGCTGTGCCTACATGTTGTCGATCACTTATATTACACTTAGTGCACATTATACCATGGGCAGGACACTTAGCACAACAAAAGGCATGCATGCGATTCAGTTCTTGGTTTTATTGGCCTTCTATGTATACAGATGTTCATACCTATTGCACTACATGTCCCACCTGCCAGAAAATGAGTGTTGGCTGTAGGACTGACAGAGCCCGTCTGTACCCATTACCAGTCATCTCCACTCCATTTCAGAGGATTTCAGTGGACATAGTTGGACCATTAGAGAAGAGTAGTGTGGGACACCAGTACATCCTGGGGTTCTGTGATTATGTAATGAGATATCCAGAAGCGTTCCCTCTTTGGTCCATCACTACACCAAAGATCATCAGCGCACTGGTTCAGCTCTTCTCTAGGATCAGTATACCAGAGGAGATCTTGACGGACCAAGGAACCAACTTCACTTCACGGCTGATGAAACTATACCAGCAACTAGGCATCACAGCAATCAGAACCAGCCCTTACATCCCCAACCCGGCGGTCTTGTCAAAAGATTCAATCAGACCCTCAAAAATATGCTGAGGAACTTTGTGGCAGCCTCGGGTAAGGACCGACACAGATGGTTACCATTTTTGCTGTTTGCCTACAGGGAGATGCCACAGGCCTCTCCAGTACTGGATTTCCGCCCTTTGTGCTGGTATATGGATGGCATGCGCAGGGACCCCTAGACCTCTTACGAAAGTGTCGGTAAACTTCAACAACAGCGTCAACCTCGAAGAAGGGAATTGTGTAGTATGTCTTGCAGATGAGAGACCGGCTGGATAAGTACAGAAAGGAGGCCCAGATGAATCTGCAAAAGGCCCAGAGAGCACAGAAACAATGGCATGACCAGCATGCAAGACACTGTAATTACCAGTCGGGATGGAAGGTGCTGCTGCTCCTACTGTCTTCCACCAATAGGCTCACAGCAAAGTGGCATGGGCTCTATACCATTGTTCAAAAGATGGGTCCTGTAACCTATGAAATCCATCATCCAGACAGCGGTAAGGAAAGCCAAATTTTAGTGTCATTGAGACTTCCACCAGTGAATGGAGCAGCCCTACTGTCATAGTCCCAAAGAAGAATGGGTCCCTTAGAGTGTGCATGGACTTCCCAAAGCTAAATTCTGTGTCACAGTTGGATGCCTATCCAATGCCCTGCATTGATGACTTGTTGGAGAAAATTGGACAGGCCAAATTCATCAATACCCTTGACCTATATAAAGGATAATGACAGGTCCCCTTAGATGAGAAGTCTTGGGTGTACCTTCTGGACCCAGCTAGGGCTCTTCCAGTTTCAGATTACTTTAGATTACTGGAAAAGTTTTATTTAGCGATGTTTAGATTCAACAGGGCTGGCAGTAATCAAGCCTGGGTGTGTCTAGTTTAATGGAAACAAGTTGCAGTTAAATTTGTTTAATTGGTTAGAAACTAATGGGGCAATTAATTTTTCCACACAGGGCCAGTTGGTGTTGGATAATTGTTTCTTCAATTTAAAAAATTATTGTTTAAAAACTGTATTTCATATTTACTCTGGTTAGGCCTTGGGAAGCAAACTTAGGGAAAAACCACCTCCAAAAAAGGAAAACAAAGGGTCACCCCATTCTGGGCTTGAACCTAGAACTCAAGGATGGAGACACCAACATGCCATCCCGTGAGCTACCAACCCAGCACAAACAAAGAACTGGGAGTTACTCTCGAGAAAAGTAAGTGAAAAAAGCAAAGTAAAAGACTGACTTAAGAAGGAAATAAATAAACTCAATTTTTTAAAAGCAAGGAACAGGAGAAATCCAGAAAAACCCCACGAAAGAAGCTCCAAGAGCTTTGGTCTAACACAGCAAGAAAGCTTGAGAGAGAAGGAGAGCCAAGAGATATATGCAAGCATTTTGCCAAAATACCAGCTTAGACTCAGTACAGCACTTAACAAGGAGAACTCAAGACTGAGCATCTGAGCAACCTGTAAACAGCCCTTAAACAGGCCAGTCACAGGTGGAGCCAGTTACCACTGATTACTGAGGGGCAGCTCTCTGTCTCCCTCTGGTGGCGAGAATTGGAGTCAGCACTTCTGTAGCTCAGTTAGTGTAGGTGTTCCTCAGATGTTACTAATTGTTCTGCTGAATCACATTTATATATATAAAACAGCTTTCTAAATTGTGACGCTTTGCTCTGTTTGCTGATGATATGAGGACACTTTTGAAGTCACATGATGATGCATGTGATGATGGTGATGTGTTTTTATGGATGAATATAAAACACCTACACTGAATTAACAGTAGCAGACCAAAATAAGCTTAATTTTATAATGGCAACAAAATAGTGAAGGTTTATATTTAAAATTGTTTTTGATGATATTAATTAATGCCTTAGGTAGAAGAAGAAAATTACAGTAATAGAGGCAAGTGCATTATATCTGACAGTTCAAAGTACACACAGTGTAGTTACAGGTTCTGTTACATTCTCTATCTTGTACATAGGAATTATTCTTTACTACGACACACTGATGCGTTAAACCCAGTATTTGAACACGCCCTCTTTGACTTTTCCTCTGAATTTCTCCAGTGGCCGCTTGCAGCGAAAGCTGAACGTATTAAATATTAAATATTTGCCATAACATTGAAAACTGACTTTAAATTTAAGGTGGAAAAGGTCAAAGTGGGCGTGTTACAAACAGAGCAATAAAACGATATTATTATTCCTCCACTTCTGGCTAATCTCGTCCTCTGACTTGCCCTACTGATCAAAGATTAAATGTTGTAGGTTAAATAAAATTTCAGTGATTTTGAAATCTACTTGACTTGAAGGTGAGTGTTGAGATGTTACAGATCATCCTTTTTTTTCTTGTGGAAGATGTTTCCATCTGGCTGCACCTTCCAGGTCACTGAGGTGTTCTCCAACATGCCATTTTCCTCCAGTTTCTGCTTGATCTGAAGAACAGAATCAGGGTTTAATTACTCAAACCAAAAAGAAAAGGAATACGTGTCACAGAGAAGCCAAGAATTAATAAAAGGAGCAAAATTCTGGAGAATAACAGAAATTTGAGCAGGTGAGCAGTGAGAAATGCTAACAGGGGCATTTTACACAAAAGTTCTCAAAACCTTCTCTAAAATGGACGACTGCACAGCAGGATCGAACACACTCCCATCAGACTTCACCTGCAGTCTCATTATCTGACTCCTCATTGGGGAAACTGTGGAGTAATCACACACACACACACACACACACACACACACACACACACACACACACACACACACAC
>CM075001.1:340915-362387 GCA_037576825.1 Pangasius krempfi
CAATCAGTATCACTTAGGATCGTTGCCAGGTCGGTGTACATCACCCTGCAGTAATTCTGTGCAACGGGCCATGACACTGATGACATCATCAGGTCATATTTATGAGGGACGGTTCGCAGGATGGATACAGCGATTGGGACCAGACCTGCTGGTGATATACTCATCAAACATACACTGGTAGATAATTAAATATATACATTACTAATAGCTAAATGAAAGTAATCTGGAAATACTTTTGGAAATATTTGTGAGGCTCCTGTTAGTGTTGTGTAAATGGTGAGGAGAAAAGGTTGCACAAGTAAAATAAGAAACAAATAAATGAGTACAGGTGCAGAAGTCGATAAAATAGGAGAAATTGAGACCTTAAAAATAAAAAGCATAAAAAGGAGCAGTGAATAAATTAATAAAAGGATGAGTAATATAAGATTATCTTTCATTTATTTTATTGACTGGGATTTAATTAACAATTAAAGGAATTATTATTTTTTCATTTTCTTTGCAAATAAAAGTTTGCGTTCATTTATATTTTTGATTTGTTAGATCTAATCTAAAATCAGCGTTTATTATTTTGGGAATTCTATTTGGTTTAACAAAATCAAATATAAATAAATAATTACATCTCTGTAATATTGATTTATTGAATATTGAATACATCGAGTAGCAAAAAAAAGTAGTTTGTTAAAATACTCTTACCAGTGAAACACAGGAGGAGAAAAAGATTTAGCTTCATGATGGATGGATAGCTGTGGAGTCACTAAATAAACAAAGAAAGAAAGAAAGAAAGAAAGAAAGTGTACAAGCACCAAAATATAAAATCATTCATTCAACCTTTTGTACATTAAAATGATGTAATCAAGCTTTACATCGTCATATTGATTACACAGGAAGGAAATGAGTTGATACTCTCAGACAAAAATCCAATAATGATTTGAGTTTAGTTGAATCTGCTTTATTTCCCTCTGTGATGTTGGCTGTCAAGCAGCTCACTGTGTCTTAAAGTGTTATGATAAATTCACACTGATAAACATTTAACCCAATATTGTGATTTTCAGTACATAATGACATCTGCTTACAGTTTTAGAGCTTCACGGCTCACACACAACTCTCTAACAAGCTGATCTGCTCACTCCACCTGTCCTCTTAATGCTGGGAAGATTACAACATGTGTGATGCAGAGTGATTTCCATATTACTTTAACTTTCCCTTAGAATGAGACGCCTTATTTAAACAAACCCAAATTCTGACCCATCAACCTCAGATTTCAGCACAGAAAGGAAGTGAATGAGTTCATCGGGTTGCCTTTAGTGTGGAATATCCATGAGCCGATAATCAGATACAACATTCAGCAGCACAATATTATCATGGCTGCTTTATAAAATCATCACTGCCTCTTCTTGGTAACTAGGAGGCAGCATTTTTGGGCAGTGAGATAAAATCTAACCCATTGGGAAACCAGAGGAAAAATAATCATAGCAGGCATCTTAATCATAATTATTTCAAAATGAGGATCTACAAAGGAACTACAGAGTTTTATAATCATGAAGGAAGATCTACATGACGTGTTAAAGGCCAGAAACAGATCAGGACTAGATTCTTACACACCTTACAGTGTTAGGAGAAGCGCATTGTGACTATTTGAATGCATTTTCTTGGCAAATAAAAAGTAGCCCTGTTCTCCAGTGTTGGATGAACATGTAAAACAAGCCTTCACACTGGAGTCTACAGCTATAAAAACAAAGAGTCCTGTTTTACATAGGAAAAGAAGTGGTTCTTATCACACAGTGTTATTACAGGGTACAGCAAGTCTGCAAATTAAATACCAAAACGGCACTAAACACCATATAACTCGTCCTTATGCAGCACTGTATAAACTAACATTTACAATGCGTTTACGATATTATTTATTTACAAAATTATGTATTATTATTATTATTACTACATATAGCTTTCAGACACAGAATGTAATTTTGGTAAGTTGAGTAATAAATTATTTATAATCAGATTAGCAGGAGTATGCCATAAGCATTGTACAATAAAACATACCTGTAACATGGTAAATCTGAGGGCTGCCGTTTCTTCAGTAGCTCCGCTTTAGATTGTCACTGCTTGCACACAACTTTCTAAAAAGTTCCTCTCTTTACTTCACCTGTCCTCTTGTTAAACATGGAGAAATTATGATGTGTGACGCAGAATGATTTCAATACTGATTTCCATATCTCCATATATGATAAGCGCATTGTGACTATTTGAATGCATTTCCTTGGCATATAAAAAGTAGCCCTGTTCTCCAGTGTTGGATGAACATGTAAAACAAGCCTTCACACTGGAGTCTACAGCTATAAAAACAAAGAGTTTTACATAGGAAAAGAAATGGGACCTAAGACCAGAATTCAGTGTCACCGGTCTAAAGGTCACAATGCAGAAAAAATTTCTTATTACACAGTTGAGGGTAAAACAAATCTGCAAATTAAATCCACGAATAAATCCCAATATCAGTGCAATACTGTAGAACTTCACAATACAAAAAAGCCACATTGCACTTTGTTTAAAAACTAATTACTAATTACTATCTGCTAAACGTCATAATCTCATCAACACACCCTTCCTAAGGTTAATCAAGGGGTGACAGTGTGTGTTACATCACCATTGCACACTGATCTCTACATTTCTACTGTTAAATATTCCATAATGCAACATACTCCTACTGCTAATATTCCCATAGTATTGTGTACATCATCATAGTTCCTGGCAATGCAGTTGAGCTGATAATCATCAGCTCCTCACAAAGCTCCAAATGTCCAGCAGTCAGAGTGTAAATGCGGAGAAATGGAGTCAGCACTTCTGTAGCGCAGAACTAGTGCAGCTGCTCCTCAGAGGTTGGCATGAAGCAGGTGATTAAGTGATTCATCCCAACTAAGCATGATGTTTTAGCCAAATTATAAAAACAACTTAAAGGCAAGTGGTTTTTGTTAAACAGACCAATCTGGTTACTGTTCAAGAGTCAGATAAGATTAATGCCTGTCAAAGCCA
This sequence comes from Pangasius krempfi, assembly GCA_037576825.1. NCBI lineage: Eukaryota > Metazoa > Chordata > Actinopteri > Siluriformes > Pangasiidae > Pangasius > Pangasius krempfi. Next base: position 343,946 of record CM075001.1, read on the forward strand.
CAAAATCAGAGACCATGGTTCATGTTGACATGATTTCATCAAGAATTCCTGCTGATTTTTCAGGTGCACTTTCATGCTGCGAATCTCCCGTTCTACCACATCCCAGAGGTCTTCCGTTGGATTCAGATCCGGTGACTGCGAAGACCACTGGAGAACACTGAATTCATCAAATCCGCTTGAGATGACTTTTGCTTACTTCTCCTCACACACTCTTGCCAGTGCTGTCTCCTTCAAGATGCGTGCATCTTGGGCAGATCCATACCACCATGCCACCACATCAATTAATTTCATGTCTGCATCGCACACAACCTGAACATCAATCGGATGAAAGCCTTTCCTGTTTACAAAAATGGTACTCATTACTGATGGTGCCTGGATGCGCTCATGAGTAGCGTCAATACAGCCACAAACACCAGGTAAGCCGGAGTCCGTGCGCAATCTCTCCTGGGTGTGTGTGGCCTCCTCCTCCTCCTCCTCCTCCTCCATGGGTACATGAACATTTTGGTGAGCCTGATCTGTACTTCTGCTTACATTCACCATATCAGTGATTGTATTTTGGAAAGATCCGCTGGCATAAAATCGAAGAGAAATTAGCACCTGCAGTGCCGGGGACAGTGCTCCGTTCCTATCCGTTAGATGCTGTAACTGCGACGATCACTCTTCAATTAATTCCAACAATTCAGCCCTGCTGAAATGAGATCTTCCAATAAGTTCTCGATCTCCATATATATCCAGAGGACTGGTACGATCTCTCATTACTCCTTCACGCCTGAAAGCCCACCGATCATGTAGCCTGTGTATCAGATGTGCCATTGTACCGACGTTTTGATTTTCACCTTGGAAACTAGTCAAGACATTTCACCTTTTCACTTTACACCTACCTTTGACTAGGCATAAGATTTATTCTCAGATGTAGCACTACACCTGGATGGTGCAACAGGTATTAATTCTATTTAGGACTTAAGGTGCATTTTATGTCCAGCCTAGCCTAACAGCTGGGTGTACGTCCGGCTGGTGGAACTGGCCCCAGGGATGTTAGACTCATTTTAGGTAACAAGCAACCTGTAAAGCCACCTGCCTTACAACTTCCCCTGAACAGCCCCCACCACCACCAGCACCACCACCCCGAAAAATTACTCATTTATTTCGTTCAGGATTATACATAACTAATGACTGATGTTTGTAACTAATAATTTTATCGCACAACTATCCAACAAACATAGGGGTCACACATTCCAGCTATCTTTGTACATGTTTGGGGATTCTTTACAGTCTGTGGTGTTTCACTTTACAGTATAGCAGTAGCTACAGTTATTAATCACTGCTCCAAGAAACATTTTTACTTCATGCACAACTGTTACAGTAAGAGAAATTATGATTGTTTGGAAACGCTACACTGAAAAAAGGCATTATGCGGTCGGTCAGATTTAAGAGAAACTATAACGTGTAGTTTACATAAAAATATTCAGTTACGCTTTAAAACATGATTTCATTGCTTACAATAAATGTAATTTAAACAAATATCTAATTGCATGTGTCTGTATGGAGATCCAGGGCTTTGGATAAATATGATCAAATCATGTTGGCTGCCTTTTTGAGGTAGAACTCAATGCAAGTAAAGAAGTACTTAGTGAAGGAACGGGTCACGTTACTCGTTATTTTATGACGTGAGTGAAATAAAGAAGTAATTAGTGAAGGAACGGGTCACGTTACTCGTTATTTTATGACGTGAGTGAAATAAAGAAGTAATTAGTGAAGGAATGGGTCACGTTACTCGTTATTTTATGACGTGAGTGAAATAAAGAAGTACTTAGTGAAGGAACGGGTCACGTTACTCGTTATTTTATAAACAAGTTTATTTACTATGCTAATTAGGAAGGGTTTTCGGAAACATTCGTTAATTAAAGACAATTCTTACAAACGAGGTAACAAAGTACTTTGCATTACAAACATTTTTGGAAACCAGCCCGAGTGTCCTGCCAGTCCTCAGCTAAACAGTTCATGATTTGCGTTGTGCTCTGGTTCCACCTTGTGGACAAAGGCTTTACTGCACAGGAAGTACACGGTGCTGATGTGCTTTCACCGCAGACAGACTGGATTACATTTCCTAACTGAAATAATTTCTCAGTAAAAAGTTTATTCAGTTATATTATTGATAATATAATATTATAGACAGTAAAAGCTACTAAATATTACCTTTTAGAACACAGTATTTAAGAGCGTGATTAATAATTGAACAGCGTATGATGTTTACTGCTTCATTTGGTTCTCACAATTTGCAGGTCTCACTTGCAGCCTAAAAAAAGATTCTACAGACACCTTAAATATCACAGCACAATAACATCATAATCTATAATCCATCTATTCATTGATCTACTCATATAAATCAAAGGCATGAAAATTTTACTCGATTAAGACCGGAGATGACATTATTTAAGTTTTAGCGTAAATGTTATGCAGTCAGGTCCATAAGTACAGTGACACAATTTTCATAATTTTGCCTCTGTACATCACCACAGTGGATCTGAAATTGACTTTCAGCTTTAATTCAAGGGGATTAACAAAAATATTGCATTAAGTGTTTAGGAATTAAAGTCATTTTTTTAGAGTCACTCCATTTTCACAGACTCAAAATGTCAGGAACAGCTACCAAACGCAAATTCAACACTTGTAATCAACTGCAGACCTCCTTAAATTGCCATGAGATAACGAGGAAACAGGCCACACCTGGCCATTAAACTGCTTATCAGTCAATTATCCAATTGCTTTTGAGCCTGTGAAAATGGAGGGACTCTGTAAAAAAAGGCTGTAATTCCTAAATGCTTAATGCGATATTTTTCTCATCTTGAAATATTACTAAAAAAGCAAACAGCACCAAAGTGAGGAGCACGGAGCTGCTGCGGCTGCACGCACCATCATCTTGGTTTTTCAAATTCACACACTAACGCTATTAAGAAAACTGGTTGATGTTAGCACACAAATGCATCTTCCACATTTCTAATATTACATAAATATATAATATTTTATAATATATAAAATAAATAAGTTAAACAAAATAGGAGATTGTGAGTTTCTCTCATGACCCCATTTGTAAATCAAGTGACCCCAGGTGGGGTTGCAGCCCCTAGTTTGGGAACTCTTGCTGTATTAAATACCTTAATTACAGCATTTTTTAAATCAAACTTTTCATTTTTGGTTTTTCATTTCAGCTTAAATTTAGAATAATGAATGAATGCAAAAGAACACAGACTGCGGAGCAACCCAAAACCTTGAGGAGCAAGGGGTCACTGCGGGGTTCAGTGCTGATTCCACCAGTGCAACCCAAAGTCACGAGTCACTTGCACTTGAGCTTCGTAACCACAGAAACGGTTCTTCAGGGCAGAAATTTTAATAACTTGGAGTACAGGCCTTGTTTTGAGAAACACTTCCATCATTTAATCATTTCAGGAGACTGAATTTCTCCAGTTTCTTATTGAGATGTTCCGTTCCACCTTAGAAGTTCCTGTAGTTACGATCTCGCAGCTGTAGATGGCGCCATGAAGAGCACTAAAATAGACAAGGCTGGAAAAACTGAATAAAAGCGAAAGACTACTGTATTAGTATCCATAAGTATTGGATATTTTACTTAGTTGTTCTCAGTTTTTGTCATGTAGCACTAGGGAAATATATTGAGAAACATAATGATCTAATTTAAAATATATTGTAAGGATTAAAGTGTGTTAGCTGAATACACGTATACTCATTAATAAATGTGTGACTCAGGAATACAAGACTCATATAAGCCTATGTAAAGTAAAAAGAAAATAATATACACTTTATTCATTCAAAATGCTTATTTCACAATAAAAATACTGTATTTGTTACTTAAAAAACTAATATAAACTAAAGAAAAGACACAGTCCTTTACAGACATTATTCAATTTCAAACATACAGTATCCACTATTTCACCTAGAAGAAATATGCGGAAACATGAGGGCTTCAGATCAAAAAATGTCATGATATTGCCAGTGCCTTCAGGCTGCTTCAGTGTAATCTGCTCTGCACTGCTCAGTGAGTTGAGCATGTAAACTGATTCATACTGAACCACCAAGTGACTCGTGTAGTTTCGTCACGCTTTTGACTCGTTCTGCTTCTGATATACGGCCCCTATCAGTGACAGCCACAGGGCTCAGACAGAATGACCCTTTTTTAAGCTTTAGTTGATGTACATTCATTTTTTTTATTTACTCTGTTCATGTGTTTCATTTCTCCTGCCTGGATATTGTAACCACAGTCAAATAAGCACTTTTTAAATGTAACTGTGGCCCCTCTACAAGTGGTATAGCACAGGATTGTCTGGAGATGAAATTAGACAGTTAATGAGCAAAACAGTTGCAAAAAGAGAAGGAGAACATAAAATTTTAAAGATATTGTCTGCACCTGCCTGTTTCTTAGGTACCTGTGCCAAAGAAAAAGAACTCAAAAGATCTGAATGACTACAGGCCTGTAGCACTGACGTCACACCTGATGAAGACCGTGGAAAGGCCAGTCCTTGACCACCAGACAATCATGGCAGGGGATCCCCTACAGCTGGCCTATCAGCTACACAACTTAGAGTCTGCTGTAATCTTCTTGCTACACAGAGCCTATCTTACTTGGAGAAGACCGGAAGCACAGTGAGGGTAATGTTCTTTGACTTCTCAAGTGCATTCAACACCATCCAGCTCACACTTCTGAGGGATAAGCTGAGGGCTGCACAGGTGAACAGTGCCCTGGTACACAGACTACCTGACCTGCAGACCTCAGCATGTACGGCTACAGGACTGTGTCTTGGAGCAGATTATCAGCAGCACAGGTGCTCCCCAGGGACCATTCTGGCTCCTCTCCTGTTCACTTCTTACACCTCAGACTTCAGGTACAGCTCTGAGATGTGTTTTCATATTAAACAATCCCTGAATCATGAAAGAAAAATGGATGCTTTAGAAGAGGCACTCGACCATATACTTGGTCTGGACGGTAAAACCTCAACTAAACATGCTACCTAGGAAAGCATATTCAGGAGGAGAAAGATAATAAATTCAATAAGAAAACTGAGATCCCACACAAAGCATTATTTTACAATCACATTTGTACAATTTCAAAGATTAATTGTATAACTATTTCTTAAATATCTAACATGCCATATCAATGGAGTGTGATCATATGACCACATGACACAAACATCCAGGTTATTAGAAAATACAACTCAATGAAACTCACTCGCCCTATGGAAATTTTATTGCTGTCCATATGTGAGATTTTTACACTGAGGAGACATGTAAAAAGTCATCTCAGATATTCCCCTGATAAACTAATCCAATCTGAATAGGGCAAAAGATGATGACAGCAGACTTTCACAGGAAAGAATCCAACCTCAACCCAGTTCCCATACAGAATGAGGACATTGAGATGGTACAGTCCTACAAATACCTAGGTGTATACCTAGATGACAGTTTGGTATGGTCAGCAAAGAAAGACACTCTGTTCAGGAAAGGTCTGAGCCAATCCTATTTTCTGAGGAGGCCGAGGTCTTTCAGTTTACATGGTAATCTACTACATACTTTCAAGGAGTCTGTGGTGTTGAGCATCATCTTCTGTGCTGCTGTGTGCTGGGGGAGCAGCTTAAATGCAAAAGACGGACTCAATAACAGACTCAGTAAGATCATAAAGAAGATGAGCTCAGTCCTGGGGCTCAGACTGGACTCTGTGGAGATGGCAATGGAGAGCAGAATGCTGGCCAGGCTCTCCGTCATCAAGACTGAACCCATGCACCCACTACATGCTGAAATCAATGCTCTACAGAGGACATTGAGCAGCAGGCTCCTTCTGCCCCAGTGCAGAAGGGAACACTTTTGCAAATCTCTCCTCCTCACATTGATTAGACTGTACAACTTTGTCCCCAGCTCATCTGTCCAACCCTTTAGTTGTAGGTAGTTCCTGCACAGGTCACTGCACCTTACTCAGTTCAATGCTGCACAATGATTTCTTCCATCTGTCATGGAACAGGGAAGGGGAGCCAAGATCTTCACTTGACAATGCAAAGTCCTTATAACCTCATTCATATCAGAAAGGGTGACAAATGAAACAGACAAACACAGGCCACTATGGCAGTATGAATACTTGGTGATGTCCTATGGGCTCATGAATGCTCCTTCTGTCTTCCAGACATTTCTGAACATCAGAGAGCTCATGAATCGATGTGTCATAATTTACATCAGATCTACTCCAAGCATGAAACCGAGCATGTTGAATAGGTACAAACAGTGCTAGAAAGGCTCCTAGAAAACAACCTGTATGCTAAATGAGTTTTAGAAGATGCCTTTATGTAAAGTAAATGCCTTTAATTCTTTCAAAAAAACAAAAAAATCCAAATAAATTACATCGCACTTTCATTCAGTTGGCAGCGCCCCTTGTTTAAAGCATTTTCCTGCCTGGATTCACCTTTAAACCCCCCCAAAAATATGCAAAGAAATATGCAACAGAGGATATGCACATAACTCACCTCTGAATGTGGCCCTTTTGTGTCCATATATGACCAGTTTCATTAATAAATCATTTATAAGCAAAAAAAAAAAAAGTTTAGAAATGCACTCACAAACAAGATCCAGGAGCAAATGTTTCTGCTTCATGATGTAGCTGTGGAGTCAAACAAAAAAAAAGGAAAGAGAAACAAACACTAGCAAAATATGTGCAATCAGACAAACTAATAATCGTAGTTTAATTAATCTGCCGTTGAGCAGTTCGCAGCGTCAGCGCGTCAAATCACGTCCATAAACATCTACCCACTATTTTGCTTATAGCTTCACGTTTTCAGTGGCAATGGCACTAAACTATGGAGTGAATCTTCTGCCAAAGGTTTCAAATTAAATCCACAGGCAAAATATTAATTATAAAATGCAAGACATACATTGTAAATGGAGTTATTAAATCAAACTTAATCTGCCTCAGCAATCTTTCTTTTTCTTCTGACTTTTGGCACATTTTTAAGGGGGGTGGGTCTTAGAAGAAGGCATTCAACTTACTGTAAAGCTTTATTGGTTAACTGAATTTGGAGGGAGAGGTGCTCTGAAAATTAGCCACGCAGTGCGCTCTAACATGGTAGAACGAATGGGGCCAAGTGTTCAGCAGCAGGATTGTAGTTACGTAAAAAAAAAGCTAGAAAAATAAAATGAGTAGCTCCTGAAATGTTTATAGATGCATTCACACATATTTCTGGATCGCGCAAGTGTCTTTATTCCATCGGGTGGCTTTAAGTGGCTTTTTAAACAGCTAATGTTAGCTGGGTGTTGAAGCTGAGGTTCGCGTCTTATTTGCTAGCTTCTTTTCCATTCCACCTTATGAGGTCCAAGTCTGATGATCTCGCACCTGTAGATGGTGCCGTGAAGCTTGCTAAGATCACATACAATTTCCAGGTACCACCATTATCTCCTCTTTATCGAAATGTCTCAGTTGCAAATGAAAATAAGTATAATGTAGTATCAAAATACTCATACTGTATGGTTTATTAATAATGGCCCTGTGAACTGGGCATTTCAGACTATCAGATGCAGGCAAATTGCACTTTCTGACTAATTCCTATACCTTTATAACCTCCTTATCAAAAGGACTCAACAATGTGATAATTGCATAAGAAAAAAGGGGTATAATACATTATCAAAATACTCAAAATCCACAATATGTGGCTTTTATTAGTTTATTTCAAGCATATCTTGGCACAAAATGAACTCCACGCTAAACACCATATTACACTGCGACACGTTCAAACCGCTAGAATGTCTGTCAGCTAAACAGACTTTAGTCGTAGGCATGTATTTATTCATTTAAAGGCAAACAAAATAACATTTGAAACAACTGTTAATGAAAGACCAAGTCATCTTTTTATATTCACACTCCTATGTCCGGTACAAAATAAAAAAAAAAGACCATAACCAAATTATTTCTAAAAACAAAATAATGCATACAATTTAAACATCTAACATCAAAACCTGAAAATCTGATGCTGTTTCTTCAAAAACTCTGTTCACTTCATATCTTCACTGCTGGAACACCTTTACTGGTTTAAAATACTGCCCTCAAATTTTAAGAGACAAAAGAATGAATTTACATCACAAGTGGCAGAGACTGATTTCCATTTTGACCTTCACAGCTTATTCAAAGTTGTCGAACTTTTGGGCAGTGAGGGAACGTCACAAACCAACTGCTTTATAGGAATGCTTGAAAATAACAGCAAATTACACTTTTGAGATAAAAATCCTTGGACCTTGATTTTTGTTTTCTTTTTTTATGGCTCAGATTTGTGTGAGCAAGTTTTATTAAATGGGTTAAACCTATTCCTTGCTACTATTTGACTGAGACTGATTTCCATTTTGACTTTGCCTAAGCATTTGTTTCTCATTTATTTAAATGAGGTCAAAAAGCAAGAGAATGTGACAACTCAGTTCTCAAGATTACAGACAGAAAGCAAAAATTAATAAATAAATAATGCAACGTAAGAGTACACATTAAGCCCATGTACCCTTTAAGCCAACATTCAAGTTTGACATAAAATAAAAAGAAAGCAATAATGTGCTCTGTTGGGTTTTTTCGCCAGTTCTGCTATTTGTTGCTAGATTGATATTTTTTGTTGCACGCCAGTCAGACTAGCCAGTATTGATCCCCTAGTGACCTTACAGAAAGTACGAAAAAAACTTTTCGAAATGCTTATATTTTGTTTTATCTATTTTCAGCTATGCATGTGGTTAATGCTATAATATTTAAACTTGAGAGAATAGAGATGCTTTGATTCTGGTCTGTGTGTGTGTATATATATATATATATATATATATATCCAGACCATATATATATTTACTTCCACCTCTTCCTAGTAGCAGTTGTGGTGGTCCTTGTAATCTCAACTGCCTCCTCTCAATGTGAAGTAGCCGCAGCTTCATTCCGAGGCCCTGCGAGACCATCGAGTCCCTGCCCTATCAGGAAGATTAAACCCACAAACCCTGTGGAGAAACCTCAGTTCTGCAGCCTTCTGCATTTTTTTCCAAGGTTCTCAAATGAATCATAAAAAGCCTTCTGTCAGGATGAATTGGAACACATCCTTCTCCAACTTCATCGCTTCCTTCATCACTGGTGTCCACCAGTGTGTCCCAAGATCACTGCCATGACAAGCAACGAGAGCCCTCTGGCCAGATACCTCTGAGATGCTGATGCCTTTATAATTGAGGACTGGAGCACGATCAGTTCGACTCGATTTCCCTGACCTCACTTGGTACATGGTAGAAGTGACTGGAGGTGGGAGTTAAATTGGTCTCTCATGGAAGCTACTGCATATTTGTTCGATTTCTCCCCTACAGGGAGCCTTAAGCTTAACATGTCACACAGCCTCACGACTTCCATATTTAAGTGTTTCTACTAGATTGTCCTGTTAGAAGTTACTTTAACATTAAGAAGTTTTGTGAATATAGCCCCTGGTTAATTAATGAGGCAAGTCACTTCTAAAAAATATATATAATTCATTTTTTTTCTCCAGATCAAGCAGAAACTGGAGGAAACTGGCATGCTGGAGAACACCACAGTGACAGATGGAAACAAGGATGACCTGTAATGTCTAAATGCTCAGTAGATTGCAAACTGACTTCAAACATCTTCTACAAGATGTGCAAAACAAATATAATAATCATATTCTCCATAATGACAAATAACTATTGTTAATTTCTGCTAGAGGTTTTGGTACCTCTTGCTCTCAGTATTGCTAAACCTAGAAATAAAGAAAGATACATTTGTAGTCTTGAGGTCATTAATGACTCATATCACTGTGCACATACATAAGCACTACTTTTATACAGTACATTATGTGCAGTGTACTGACTTTAACATGAAGTCAGAATACAAAGCAAGCAAGGGAGCAGATAGCGCCGACTCTCGCGCTCTGTCCTGTCAGACCTGAAGCACAGACCCAAGCAAACACAATCATGCAAACCAAGGAACTATCAAAACGAGTCCAGCACAAGGTTTATTATTTTATTTAAAAAATCCCAAACTTTGACTACCATTATGTCTATTCTTAATAAAAGGGAAGATTATGGCAGGAACACAGTTGTACCAGGAGAAGGCCTGGATATGGAGGGTATTAGTCAGAGAAGCACCCAAGCTGGTGTTTGTTTAGGTACAGTGTGAGAGTATTAGTAAAAAGTATTGGAGTATTGGATACAGAACTCATGGTTCTTCCCGGAATATGTGTATTTATATCACTGAGAAGACTCCGTTACTGAAGAAAAGGCATGTTGAAGCTCATTGGAAGTTTTCTACAGAACATTTGGAGAAGTCTGTAGATTACTGGGAGATTGTAGTGTGGTCAGAGGAGACAAAATTCGACCTCTTTGGCAGCAGTATGACACTCCATGTTTGGAGATGAAATGACTCTGCATATGATCGTAAAAATACCCTACCTACAGTGAAGTTCGGAGGTGGAAGTGTCATGGTATGGAGCTGTTTCTCTTCTCATGACACCAGTGGAAATTCTTGAAATTTCCTGGAATCCCTGTCCCTTCCCCTATTTCCCACACTCCCACACAAAATGGTCAAAACTACTGTTTTTTCAGTTGAAAGAGAAACGGGATGAAGATTTTTTTTTTTAAAAAGTTAAATAGGTCTACAACAAAGTGTAAAATATAAATCTCTCCTGCGTCTCCTGCTTGGCCATGTGGACATTAGACAACCAATTAGTAAAAGGATTATTGAGCACACTGTATGCTGATGATCTGTTTGCATATGTATCAGACCCCGCAATTTATATTCCACAAGAAACTGAAATGGAAAAAAAAACTTAGATAGGTTCTCTGGATACAAGGTGACATCTTTTTGTATGGATGCAACTGGATTTATACTCCTTGGTATCAATCATCGCTTTTAAACTGTTCAGCAACTTAAATATGACCGTTAAGTCCTTCAGTGGGATGCATTACACCTGTCTGAGTAAAATAAGTTGTGTCAAGATGAATGTTCTACCTAGATTTTTATATTTTTTTCAGGTTCTCCCAATTTTTCTACCCAGATCTTGTTTTTTTTAACTCAATCATTAACCTTTGTTTGGAAGGGAAAAGACCCCCAGAATTCACAGAAGCCTTCTTTATAGACACAGTGGTCTTGCTCGCCCTAATCCACACTTTGCAAACCTCACCACAAGGTCATCTGCTTACCTCAATACCACAATCAAATCAACAAATAAGATAAGCACCTTTGCCTGTTACAGTGGTCATGGTCATGATTTTCAATTCATGGGTCGAAAACAGAAGTATCTTTTAACCAAATCAGTCTGTAGCGCCTCCAGTTCAACGCTTCTGTTGGTGTTATTAAGTGTGCTAACTTGTGGTCATTCTAAGGATTGTAGTTAAGACTATTTATTGAATAACATTTATGCCTATCTTTCTAAATTTTGCTGTTTGCTATGAACATGATTCATGTTATGGGTATAATAAGCATAATGCTATAATGACTGCAAAATAGTGACAAATGTTGTTGTTTTTTTTTTAATTGACTGTATTATATATTCTTAATGGCTAGAGATACAGAAAACAGAAACAAACGGCAGCATTAAGTTAGTGATATACAGTGAAAGGAAGAGAAAAAAATACAATCATAGTTACAAGCATATTATATATGAATTCTCAAAGCACACAGTTTATTAATGGGTTCTAGCACATTTTATATCTTATATATGAATATTATTAAACCCTATATTTCCCCTTTCCCTCTATCACTATGTCGAGTGATCACTTGCAGCAAAAACTGAACATGTTAATCAGAAAATATTTTCTGACACTCTAATGAAATTCTAGGTTTATTCCTCTACTTGTGGCTAATCTTCGCCTCTGAGGCCCCTTACTAATTTAAAGACGTTGTAGGATAAATACAAGTTCATTTATTTCGGGTCATCCTCGTTCTTCTTGTAGAAGATGTTTGTGTCTGGCTGAACCCTCCAGGCCACTGTGATGTTCTCCAGGACACTATTTTCCTCCAGTTTCTGCTTCATCTGTAGAGCAGAATCAGGATTTAATTACTCAATCCAAAAAGAGAAATAATGTGTCACAGACAATGCGAGAATTAATAAGACGGAAGCAAAAGGAACCGAATTATTGAGATAAACAGAAATTTGAGCAGGTGAGCAGTGAGAAATGCTAACGGGGGACTTTTACACAAAACGTCATAACCTTTGAGACGTCCTGCGACTCACCTTCTCTAAAATAAATGACTGCACAGCAGGATCGAACACACTCCCATCAGACCTCACCTGCAGTCTCACTATCTGACTCCTCACTGGGGAAACTGTGGAGTAATCACACACACACACACACACACACACACACACACACACACACACACACACACACACACAGATTGTTTTCTCCTCTTTTTTTACTCTTATTCCAGTATGTTTGTTCAGCAAATGAACTTATGAAAGTCAGTTTAGTTCCCCTTTAATTGCACATAGACTCATCATGTGCCCGGAATTTTGTTTATGTAATCATTTCATTTATGGTATTTTTATACGTGTGTATTTGTTCCGTAAATTTCAATCCTTCATATTAGGCATTGAAACAAGTTGTAAATAAGGGTGTTTATGTATCTGTGGATGAAACAGAGCATGTATTATTATTATTATTATTATTATTATTATTATTATTAACACAACATTTCACTTTCTTCTTGCAGAGCACTTAGGAGTTTTTGAAAATGTGATTTTTTTTGGATAAAATACAGAAAGTTAAAAAAATAAATATGTCAATACAAATCTTGATAAATTCATTTTTGAAGTTAACTTGATATTAGTAACAAGGAATAAGAAGGAAAAAAGACTCACTGGTGGAACAGAAGAAATAGTGCAGGTCGGTGCATCGTTCATCGCTGAACAGTCCGTCAGAGACCGCTGCACAGTTCTCATCGCCAAATTTATTATTGGGTTGTCCAGAATACCATGGGAGATATGAAGCTTTGGTCCCGTCTAACAATTTCCAGGTGTGTCTATACAGCCCCAACCAGGAATCACCCTGGTTATTCACCACCTGCGTTATGGCGGCATTATCTAAGCTGTTAAGAGAGCTGGCCAAGTCTGTGTGATGTGTTCGGCAGTGAGCCTGAGCTCCAAGCCAGGTCAGGAGAGGACTAGAGACACCGATAAACCTGGCAGCACCACTGACATTAGCTGTGAAATAAACAAACAAATAAATAAATAAAATAATCATAATTGTTAAAGTAAAATAAAATTGTAAATAAATCGTCATGGCTCTGTCTGAAAATATGATACAATAATACAACCCAAAACATGCATTCTTTCAATTTATTACCTTTTTGTACTTTGCAATTCAGTATTTCACATTTGTATTATTATTTTTTTATTTCATTTTTTTTTACTTTCTTCAGCACTAGAATGAATAAGGTACAGTGTAACTCCTGGGATGTCAAAGCCAAGGTGGTAGGAATAGCTAAGGCTGCTAATTCTTGTTACAAAATCAGCCTTCAAACCAAAACTAATCAAATCAAAATCAGGATACTGACTCACCATCGTAGCAGATGAAGGGTCTTAGTAATTTACATGGTGCATCCAGCCAGTATCCGTATGGACCGTATATTATAACACATGCCTCTTTCGCAAATTGATTATTAGGCTCTCCAGGACTCCATTTAGTAAAAGGGCTATTCTTCAGCGGGACGTCACTTAAGGACCAGCGCCAACTATCGACATCGTTGTACAATCCAATCCAGGCAGCTTCTGCCAATCCTTTTCTTGCTGCTCCTTTGTTCAATTGTAACAAATCGACATCACTTACGACTTTTGCCAGGTCGTAGTACAACGCCCTGCAGTAATTCTGTGCATCTGGCCATGACAGGCGTGTCGTGATCAGGTAATAATTGTGCGAAATTGTTTGCAGGGTGGATATGTTGACTGGGACAAGACCTGTTGGTTTTAGAATTATATAATACACTTTCAATACAATACAGCAGACACTGGTATCTTTGAAGAAAGCTCCTCTGATGAAGAGTGAAGTCTGAAATCCACAATCCAGTGTTCAGCTTGTTGTAATGCACCATTTTAATGCAACCAAGGTAGAGAGAGATAGTGAGGCAATAACAGAAATAGTTTGGAAATTCAGTTCAGGGGTACAGATGACTTGCTCTGGACCAGTCCTTAGTAGGCTTGCATGATACTGATTTTTTCCCTGCATGTGAGTTACCATTTTTCTGGGAAGGTTTTTTTGGTGTCATCCCTAATAAATATAGTTTAATGAGGTTTACTAATGTTATCTAAATCAAACATATACCAATAAATTTTTTATTTTTATTGAAGGACTCGTGGTGGTGCTGGGGGTAACATTGGCACCTCACAGCTTCAGGGTCCCTGATTTGATCCCGGGCTCAGGTAACTGCCTGTGTGGAAGTTTGCATGAATTCTCCCATCTTCAAGGACAAAAGGGCATGTGTGGAACATCCAAAACAGGCCGATGTGCTCGGATTCTCTGTACAATGCGAAAAAGCTGATTCAACCCTCCTCTACCCAGCATTTTACTGGCAAATGTTGAGTCATTGGATGATAAACAAACTAAGATTGTGGATTAAGCATTGGGAACTGCTGTGTTCCCCAAAACACTCTACCTAATACAGCCCAACACCCAGGTAACACCATTCCTACCATCAAGAGAGTCTGTTTGCATGTTTTTGGGAGGTGGGAGGAAACCCGAAGAACCCAGAGGAACACAGGGAGAATATGTGAAACTCCGCACAGGCAGTAACCCGAGCTCAGGATCAACCCAAGTACCCTGGAGCCATGATGCTCCCCACTGTTCCCCCATGCTGGCTTCCCAACCAGATTATTAAAATCACCTGCGTGTAGGTCATGACTCTATGATTGCCAAAGTTTTCTTGAGTAGAACTGAGTTTTTCTAATAGAGTCTAGACCACTGTCTTTAAACACTAGCACTTGCTTTTAAACCCCCAGAAAATCAGGGATAGAAAACTGAAGAAGCAAATAGCATGTTTTCTTTGCTGTCAAATAATGTAACAAAAGTGAGAGAAGACAATGTTTTTAAAATACTTAAAAGACTATTATAATTATATATGAATGAGAGGGTGGTGCACATAACAACCTTTTTGTGTATATATATATATATATATATATATATATATATATATATATATATGTATGTATGTGTGTGTGTTTGTCCATATATCAATTAAAATCTTTGTGTAGAAATACACTCACCAGTGAGATAAAGGAAGAGATAAATATTCGGCTTCATGATAAACACATAACTGTGGAATTAAAAAGATTATGAAAAAGCTCATCAACAAAGACGCATTGTTGTGGAAATTTTCATAAAGAATTTAACATTATGATTATGACTCATAGAGGAAAGAAACACTAGCATAATCTGTGCAATCAGACATAAACCTAATAATCACACTTTAATTCATCTGGCCAACTCTTGCTGTCACGTAGCTCATGGTGTCCTGATATGTCTTGATCAAAATCATGCTGATAAACATCTAACCCAGTGTTATGATTCAGTTCATAATTAGACACTATTGATTGAGTTTGGGTGTTTCAGCCTCACCCGTTTCTAACAGGTGCATAAAATCAAGCAAGCAGCCACGCAATCGCCAAAGACAACTAACAGGCAAGGTACGAGAATCAAACACCAGACTCAAGACCAATAACCAGCATATCAAAGACACATGAGATATAAGGACTGGTACCATCAGGCAAGAATGCACTGAGCAAACACCTCACAGACAAACGCTGGCTTGTGTGGGTATTTATCCAGTATTCATGATCACGTCCAGGTGTGTATGATCAGTATGATGGCGACTGTGAGTGTGACATGAGTTTGTGTGCATTGGGTGTTGTAGTCCTTGGTGGCCATTTCTGTAGGTTGCGAAGTAGATTGGGAGTTATAGCGTGACGTTGATTCTGCCATTCTATTGACAGCAATAGAATGGATCATACTAAAGAGCCCAAATACTTTAGACATCCAACTCCATCACTGGATGCCACCTTTGCCACAAGGCAGTTCATGAAATGTATTTCCTGCTAGATCTGCTCTGGTCAACTTTAAGTACTATTACTGTACTGGAGTGATGAATCACGCTTCACTATCTGGCAGTCTGATGGATGAATCTGTGCTACTTACTGGAATGCATAGTGCTCACAGTAAAGTGTGGTGAAGGAGGGATAATGGTCTGGGGCTGTTTTTCAGGATTTGGGACTCTTAGTTCCAGTGAAGGGGAATGTTAATGTTAAAGCTACAGCATACACAGACATTTTACACAATTGTATGCTTCTACTTTTGTATGCTTCGAACTCCCATCAGTTTGGGGAAAACCCTTTCCCTGTTCCAGCAAGACGATGCCCCTGTACACAAAGCGCTCCATAAACACATGGTTTGAAGAGTTTGCTGTGGAGGAACTCGAGTGTCCTGCACAGAGCCCTGACCTCAACCCCACTGAACATCTTTAGGATGATCTGAAACTTTGATTTTCCTTGTCCAACATCAGTGCCTGACCTCACGAAAGCTCTTTTTGACTGAACAAGCACAGAGTCCCACCGACACACTCCAAAACCTTGTAGAAAACCTTCCCAGAAGAGTGAAGGCTGTTATAGCTGCAAAGAGAGGGGCCAACTCCATACTAATGCCCATGGTTTTGGAATGGGAAGTTCAACAATGTCAAAGGTGTGATGGTCAAGTGTCCACATACTTTTGGTCATACAGTAGATCTTACTTACATGTTTATATTTTCAGGGATGACAGCACTAAACACCACAGAACATTGAAGAAACCTTCAAAACCACTAGAATGCATTAGACTTTAGTCAAGACTTTAGATTTTAGTCATCGAACAGACTTGAGTTTTTTTTATCACAACAAGTCGCCATCCCATTTTCTATGACTTTCATTTCTTTAAAAAGTAAAAAGGTACTTGTTATTATTTACAGCCAAAAAACAATTATAATACAACTATTTATTCAAGAGGACAGAGAACCGTTAGACCATAACCAAACAAATATTTTTTAACAATAATGCATACATTTAAATCACCCAACATTAAAACTTACCTTAATTCTGAAATCTGATGCTATTTCTTGGAAAGCTCTGTCTGGTACAGATCTTAAAGAGCTTAAAGAGCTAAAGTGGCTACCTTGCCCCTTTATTCGATTCCTTCACACAAATCAGTCCTCGTCTGGAATATCCAGAGACAAACAAATGGTGAGAATTTACATCACACGACAGAGACTGATTTCCATTTTGACTTTCCCTAAGGCATGAGTGCCATATTTTAAGAACAAAGGGTGTGAAAATGCTGACCTATTGTCCTTAAATTTCAGCACAGAAGAGAAACCAAACAATAAAAAACTAAAAAACAATAAAAAAAAAAAAAAAAATAAACAAGTGTGGAATAGAATATTGGATACAATATTCATCATGCATAATATTATCATGGACGCTTTAGTAAATGACCATTTAGGCAGCAAGAGAAAGTCACAGATAAACTGAAAACAGGAAACAATGCAGAATCTCAAAAAAAAAAAAAAAAATCATGAGTATGGCGGAGACTGACTTAAATTTTGACTTTGCATAAGGTGCAAGTGTCCTTATTTAAAAAAAAACTAAAAAGCATGAAAATGCTGGTGGTCTAATGGCAAAGGATCCTGCGATCTCATCACCGAGGCCTGGGTTTGATTTCTGAGCAAGGAACCAACCCAGCCACTGGGAGTATACTCCCAGTAATGTCCCAAGCCCAGATAAAATGGGAGAGTTGTGTCAGGAAGGGCATCCAGTGTCAAACAGTGCAAGAACAAAGAGGAAAGTAATAGCTATTATAAACTTAGGCCTATCAGAGGAGAAAGGTCTGACTCCTCACTGCAGAGAGCTAACCAGGAAACAAAAGGTTTATTTTTCTTCCCCTAAAGACTCATGAATGTGGCTAGGGTTACAAGGCAAAGCCAAACTAGCACAGAGGAAAGACTAGAATACAGCCCTAGTTTTCAAAATACGGATACTAGCTTAGGCTTGCACTCACAAGGAGAACTCAAGGCTGAACGTTTGAGCAACTTGTAAGCAGCCCTTAAACAGGCCAGTCACAGGTGGAGCTGGTTGCCGCTGATCTCCGAGAAGCAGCTCTCTGGTAGCCCTTCACAATAATCTCATCAACACACCCTTCCTAAGGCTTACCCAGGAGTGACAGTTTGTGTGTTAGATAATCATTTCGTACTGATATCCACATTTCTTCTTCCAAAACATTATCCTGCACTATTTCCATAGTATTGTGTATATCATCATATTTCCTGGCATGCAGTCGATCCCATAATCATCAGCTCCTCACAAAGCTCCAAATGTCCAGCAGTCAGAGTGTAAATGCGGAGAAATGGAGTCAGCACTTC
>CM075001.1:364462-379128 GCA_037576825.1 Pangasius krempfi
TTGGATGTAAATGCCCTCAAATTAAAGCTGACAGTCTGCAGTTAAAGCACATCTTGTTCTTTTCATTTGAAATCCATCGTGGTGGTGTATAGAGCCAAAAATGTTAAAATTGTGTCGATGTCCCAATATTTATGGACCTGACTGTGTGTGTGTGTGTGTGTGTGTGTGTGTGTGTGTGTGTGTGCAGTAAAATAAAATCACTGAAAAGCAAAAGTAAAAGAGTAAAGGAAAATAAAGAGCCTCTTCTGCGTTGTCGCAAGCCTTCCTCCCAATAAAGCAGCCGAAAACTCAGGCAGTTGTGAGCTCTGCTGGACAGGTGAGCTCAGGTGAGCAGGTGAGCTCAGGTGAGCAGGTGAACTAAGGTGAGCAGGTGAGCAGGTGAGCTGAGCGACTGCGACAGGTAAGATGTGCACTTTTTATCAGCTACAGCTCATCCCAGCCTGTGCGTCAAATCAGGTTTAGAAATGAAATGTTACATCTTTCCAAGCTATATTTTTATGTTATGTTATATATGTTATATAATTTCCCAAAATTTCCAAACTTCTCATGAAATTATTTGTTGTTATTTATAATTATAATTATTTGAAATGATTTCATTAGGTTCTGAAACTACCGGTAGCCCAGACGTGAACCGTTTAGCTACATCAGATATTAATAAATCAAAGAGTTACATTTGTGACAGTTTTGTAAAAGTAAAAAATAAAATAAACTGAAGTCAGTAAAATAGAGAAACTTAGAAACTCAAAACTAAGAGACAGCAAATAATAAAAGCACAGTAATATAAGGTTATTGTTTATTTATTGACATGAAATAATGAAAGGTGTAGTTTTAACTCACTCGATAATAAACTTTAGTATTCACTAATATTTTATCCCATTAGAGAGCCTAATAACTTCTGTTGTTTTGGGAATTACACATAATTTAATTAATCAATTATTATTAGGGTTAGAGGTCAAATGTAATTTGTGTAATATTAATTAGAATTATGTAAACTATGCAACTGATTAACAAAAAATGGCTTATAAAAATTCTCTCACCAGTGAGAAACAGGAGAGGAAAAAGGTTCGCCTTCATGATGGACGAGTCGCTGAGAAAAAAGAAAATCAGAATCTTACGTACAAAATAAAAGTATGTAAGTATCAAATACAAAGTGATTTATTTGTGCAAATGATTTGCAAATGATTATCTAATCAAGATTTACATTATTATCATTAACAGGAAGGAAAATTTGCAAGTATCCTCAGGCAAAGTTCCAATAATTATCTTTAATTCATCTGTCCAACGCTTATTTTATTGCTTTCTGGGACGTTTGCTATCAAGCAGCACATGCAGTTAAACATCTGCTTACAGCTTCATGTTTTAAAAGAGGACAGCACTAAACCCCATATAACACTATTCTTATTTAAACCTCTATAAAATACCATTCAGTATACTGCTTATTAATAAAAGTATGGTCATGCAGTATTTCATAAATAATATTTGTCATCACACCCATTAAGATACTATACACAGATTTCAGACACAGTGAAACTTTAACGTTCAGTAATACAGATTTCCTTAAATAAATTTCTACATTTCTGATATCATATAAAGATTAATTAATAAACATATTAATTGAGCAATTTGGGAAAAAGCAGCACAGCAGGGATTCTATCCAGAGATTGAGGGGTTTATTAGTTTTGTATGCTATTACTTTAATTAAACCTTTTAAAATTTTAACCATTTAAGATTTATTTAATATTAATGCAATATATAAAATTGCTTTCTTAAATTACTCAACTTTCTACAATAGTTCTTTATTAATTTTTCATTACATTTTTATAAATATGCTACTTTTTACTTGCTTATATTTAGTTTCTTATCAAACTTCAAATCAACGTGTTAGGTAAATGTTTAAGTTTCAGTCAATTCTAACAATAAAGATAAGCATTAAAAGCTTTAAAATGTACCTGTAATATAAAAATCTGAAGGCTGGCGTTTCTCTGTTTTAGAGCTTCACGGCTCGCACACAACTCTCTAACAAGCTGATCTGCTCACTTCACCTGTCCTCTTAATGCTGGAAAGTTTATGACATGTGATGCAGAGTGATTTCCATATTACTTTAACTTCCCCTTAGAATCGAGAAGCCTTATTTAAACAAACCCAAATGCTGACCACTTTGTCCTCAGATTTCAGCACAGAAAGGAAGTGAATGAGTTCATCGGGTTGCCTTTAGTGTGGAATATCCATGAGCCGATAATCAGATACAACATTCAGCAGCACAATATTATCATGGCTGCTTTATAAAATCATCACTGCCTCTTCTTGGTAACTAGGAGGCAGCATTTTTGGGCAGTGAGATAAAATCTAACCCATTGGGAAACCAGAGGAAAAATAATCATAGCAGGCATCTTAATCATAATTATTTCAAAATGATGGATCTACAAAGAAAGGACAGAGTTTTATAATCATCTATGACGTATTAAAGGCCAGAAGCAGGTCAGGACTAGATTCTTACTCATCTCACAAATGTTAGGAGAAGCGCACTGATTATTTGAATACATTTTCTTGGCAAATAAAAAGTAGCCCTGTCCTCCAGTGTTGGATTTAAGTGTAAAACAAACCTTCACACTGGAGTCTACAGCTATAAAAACAAAGAGTCCTGTTTTACATAGGAAAAGAAATGTCATCTAAGACCAGAATTAAGTGTCACCGGTCTAAAGGTCACAGAAAGAGTTTCTTATTACACAGTTGTGGACAGAACAACAATAATACTAATAAATAAAAATACTATTAATTAGATTAATAAAAATAACTAATACATTAAATCCTAATATCAGTGAAAAGTATACAAATTTCCAAATTTCCAGCAGAGTGCCTGCCCTTGCATTTGAAGTCAACACTTCTGTTGCTCAGCTACTGTAGTCTTCAGCAGGCACGAAAGAGGGGAATAAGGGATTCACACCAACTAACCAACCTGCCTACTATTCAAAAGTCAGATAGATCCAAAATACAACAAATTAACATTCTGAAATTTGAAAAATTGCATGTCATAGCCAATGAAACCACAAACTCTGTGGCTCTTTTTGCATAAATTATAAAAGCAAGGCAGACTGGAAGCAGTCACATGCAAACCTCATCACCTGCTTACCAAACAGATGAACATGTAGGAGGATCTTTGCCTGTCATGATGGTCATGAAGATTGTTGTGATAGAATTTTCACTGCATGTGGCTACATGGAAGAATATTTTTACTAACTAAATAAAGCTGGTGTTTGGATCTGTAGCACCTCCAGTTCAGCACTTTTGTTTGTATAACTGATTGTTCTACTAAATAAAACCTTATTGCGTGTGTCCAACTAACACTTAAATATAAATAATTTTAATTTGTACAGTATTATACTATGCATTGGTGTCAGGTCCACACAAACCACAAACTCCACTTCCCAGAACACACAGCAGCTTCCAAATATGGCTTCCCCGGTCTACACTTCCTAGAACACACTGCCATTAACTCACTCCCAAACACCTGACTTCTGAGCACACACACCTGTTCACACTTTAAGAGAGACCCTCATTCATACAGACCAAGCCTTGTTTTCTGACTACTTCCCTGTTTCCTAACTCTCGTATTTTGCCTTAGCCCAGCATACGTTGATTTGTTGATTGCCTGACCTAAGGATGACAGAAGATCATGCACTTCCTGAACTTCCTCACAGACAAAGCGCTGAAGTGGGCATCAGTATGGGAGCAGAGGGGTAAGGCGACTGTGTCCTACGGCCGGTTCGTCGAGAGGTTCAAGCATGTGTTCGACCACTCACTGGAGGGAAAGGACGTGGGCAAGCAGCTCCTTATGATACGCCAAGGGTCACGCAGTGGCTGAACATGCCCTTGAGTTCTGCATAATCGCTGACAGCAGCGGATGGAAGGAACCGGCCCTGAAAGCCTCATTTTGTAGAGGTCTGCATAGTGACATGCTCACATAAATGTCCTGTCTTGATGCTGCCATTTGCTTATCACCTGCTTCACAACTGTCCCCATAACAAGGAGAAGAGTTCACAACCCAAACCCATCCAAACCTGCCTCACCTAGCTGAATGAGAGAGAAAGTGAGCGCCACTGCCAAGAACATCACTTCTACTGTGGCAGCACCGACTACTTTATTGGGCAGTGCTCCCTCCCTTCCAAGCCCATTACCAGAACTGGGTCATCTGGGTCACCCCTCCTCCCCCTCTGAAATAGTGAGTCCTATCCCTGTGCATTCCCGTCAATCATTTATCTTACCTGTCTCTGTACAACACTTTTTCTGGGAGCATTGATGGATTCAGGATCAGCTGCGAACTTCATCAACCAAGAGACCGTGAACTGCCTTAACCTCATGACTCAGCCCCTCCAGCAGCCACTACATGTCCATACCATCAATGGAGGTCCCATCAGAGGAGGCATCATCACCTAGTGCACACAACCTCTCCTACTCTGCATTGGTGCACTACATCGAGAGGAAATCTCCTTCCTGGTCACAGCCACATCCAAGCATCCCATCATCCTGGGCTTTCCATGGATTCAGCTCCACTACCCACAAATTATCTGGGGGGACAAGGAAATCACCCACTGGTCCTCCTATTGTCATGGCCACTGCCTCCAGTCTCCACAGCTCCAGGTGGCATCGACTTCTGTGGAAAGCCCAGAGGACCATAACCCCATCATCATCCCATCAGAGTACCTGGACCTGCATTGACTATGAAGGGCTGAACCAAGTAACTGTGAAAAACCCCCTGCCTCCAGTCCTGGCAGTCCTTGAACAGCTCTGTTCTGCCTGCGCTTTCACCCAGTTGGATCTCTGCAGTGCCTACAACTTGGTGTGCATCGGGGATGAGCAGAAGATGGCATTTAGCACCACCTCTGGCTACTACAAGTACCTGGAAATGCCATATGGGTGCTGTAGTGCCCACTCAGTCTTCCAGCATTTTGTCAATGACATCTTGAGGGATATGCTGGGAAGATATGACATCCTGTTCTACTCCCCCTCTCCAGACATTCATGTGCACCACTTTTGGCAGGTCCTCAAATGCCTTCTACATCACCAGCTCTATGTAAAGGGGGAGAAGTGTGAGTTGCACTGGTGCTGGTGCACCATTTCATTTCTGGGTTACAATATCAGCCCAGATGGGGTCATTATGGACCAGGCCAAGGTGACCACTGTAACTGACTGGCCGACATGCAGGACAGTGAAGGAACTGCAAAGATTCCTAGGCTTTGTTCATTTCTATCGGTGCTTCATCCACACACCTGCTAATGTCAAAAAGAGGGCAAAGTGTCTGGCCTGGAATCCAGCAGCAGAAGGGCCCTCCAGTAGCTCAAGGCAGCATTTACCACTGCTCTCATCCTCAAGCACCCGCCTTTGTTGTAGAGGTGGATGCCTCCAAAACTGGGATCAGAACCATCCTCTCTCAGTGGTTTGGAGAAAATCCCAAATTACATCCAATTTTGTTTTTCTTGAGGAAGCTATGCCCAGCAGGACAGAATTATGATATCAGGAACAGAGAGCTGCTGGCTGCTGTGTGCTCAGTCCATTGCTGTTTATCCTGCTGACTCACGACTGTGCTGAAAAGTAGTTCAAATCACATCATCAAGTTTGCTGATGCCACTACAGTTGTGGGCCTCATCAGCAACAATGATGAGTCAGCGTACAGCGAGGAGGTGAACCAGCTCGCAGAATGGTGTAGACAAAATAATCTATCTTTTAAAGTAGGTAAGAATAAATAGATGATTGTTGACATCAGGAGGACCACTCACCACTGCACATCAACAGAACAACTGTGGAGAGAATCAAAAGCTCCAAGTTTCTTGATTGCACATGATGGAGGACCTCTCCTGGACTCTCAACACAACCTGCCTAGCCAAGAACACCCAGCAGCGCCTCCACTTCCTGCAGAGGCTGAAGACAGCCAAACTCCCCGCTCCCATCCTCACCACCTTCTACAGAGGGATGACTGACCAGCTTTTTCACTGTGTGGTACAGGAACTGAGTCTCCAACCTCAAGACCCTACAGCAAATTGTGAGATCAGCTGAAAAGATCATCGGAGTCTCTCTAGCCACCATCGGCACCTCATACAACAACCGCTGAATCCGCAAAGCCAGCAGTATTGCAGAAGATCCCATCTCACCCCTCTCATGAACTCTTCACCCTCCTGCCATCTAGCAGAAGGTACGGGAGCATCTGTGCCACCATCAGCAGACTCTGCAAAAGTTCCTTCCATGTGGCAGTTAGATTACTCAACACCCTGCTGCCTCCCAGCACTCACCTGGGCTAGTCAAACCCCTAACCCAGTATGACTCAAAACTATTGCACACCTGCACCTTACAGCTGCATCAGACACTTTTATTATGGAACAAATTGTTGCTGCCATTACTGATGCTATACTTATTGCTGCTACACTACAAAATAGTTTACAGTTGACATCCCATTTTCTGTATATTTATCTCACACTCCTGTGTTTTGCAGTTTATGTAGTCTTACTGTCATGATAGCGCCAAAGGGGGGCCGAACTACACTTCCCATCAGCCCCAGCATGTCACATCTTTTCAAACACTTGCACCTGTGTCTTGTCTCACCTTGATTAGCACCATTAAATAAGTCCCTGTGTTTCAGCGTCTGGTCGTCAAGCACCTGTTGTTGTGTTTCTGTGTTGCTGTGTGAACCATAGTCTCGTTTTCGATGTTTCTTGGTTATTTGCTTTGCACCATGGTCCTGGAGAAATGACATTTTGTTATGATGTATACTAGCTACATAGAAGAACCACTTGACCTGACTAAAGGAAGATCTACATGATGTATTAAAGGCCAGAAACAGATCAGGACTAGATTCTTACACACCTTACAATGTTAGGTAAAGCACATTGTGACTATTTGAATGCATTTTCTTGGCAAATAAAAAGTAGCCCTGTTCTCCAGTGTTGGATGAACATGTAAAACAAGCCTTCACACTGGAGTCTACAGCTATAAAAACAAAGAGTCCTGTTTTACATAGGAAAAGAAGTGTCATCTAAGACCAGAATTAAGTGTCACTGGTCTAAATGTACAGAAAGAGTTTTTTATTACAGACTTGTGGGCAGAACAAACCTGAAGCCAGTGCAAAAATACACAAATTTAAAAATTTAAATTTTCTATACTTCTATCCCATCTTGAACCCTTCATTTCAAATCTATTGCGGTGGTGTACGGAGGCAAAATTACAAAAATTGTGTCACTGTCCAAATACTTACGGACTTCCAAATATATCAATCAGTCAGGTATGTGTATATATATATATATATATATATATATATATATATATATATTCCTGCAAGGGCTGCTTTGAGTTCCTCAATTTTCTTCCTTAAAGGGCTGACAATGAAATTCTAGCTAGTTTTCACACTCGCCTGTATCTGTGAACCGTTATTCACACACACCGTTGTGAGTGTGGTGTGTGATTAATATATCTCATACAAAAGGAGGAAAGAGCTTCAGATCAGAGCCATGAACAGCAACAGGTGGCAGCAGAGCCTTAGTAAGGCACAGCAATGAAGGAATTAGTCATTCAACTTCCACTTGAACTCGAGCAAGGTTTGATTACAGTCAGAAAACGATTAAATCCTGAATCGATTCGACTGCAGGAAGTGATTCCAACAAGCTGTGTGTTTTGGGTTGCTGTATCGTCTTGTAGATTTGAGCTGTTAAATTCAGCCAAAAGACAGAGCTGTAGAACTGCAAGTCTGGAGATTTGGACTGACGAAACAAAAAGAGAAAATCTACAGTGGATGGGAAACACGAAATGTTTTAAACTAGCCATTGATAGAATTATGAAGTAATTTACTTTTTTTTTCTGTAGTCATATGTCTGACCCTGGTCCTACACACCCCTCAATGTTTTTTGCTTTTCGGTTCATTTAATTATGTGCAGTCAAAAAAACCCAAACAAACAAAAACAATCCAAACCAAATAGCAAAAGAATCAAGTTGACTTTAGAGTTGTTTCTGGTCGTTCTGCACACGTTCGTGCCATTTTTCCACAAGCCTATACACGTGAAACTGACCTACATGCGTTCTGCAGATGACTCGTCATCTTCAGTATATGGTCTAACAATAACTTGGTAACGTTTTAACGAATATGTTCAAATGTTCAAATAAATACACACATGTCCAGCACATCATGTGTCGTCCAATCACATTGTGGATATCCTGTGATGTCACTGGAATTTAAATTACGTAGAAATAGGGGTTGTACAGGTACGAGTCTATATTTGTCTCACAGAGGGAACCCTTAAAGGTTCTACTTAAGCAGAACCACTTTAGAAAGCAAAGAACCTTTAAGTATCAAAAAAAAAAAAAATGTAAAGAACTCCTGTTAAGTGTGTAAAGACTTTTTTTCTCCAAGACAGTTTCTAAAATTTAATTTAGAATATGTTCACTTTATGTCTCCCCCCCCTCCAATGTATTTATTTATTTTTTTTTAAAGTAAATCAACTTAAAAAAAATTCTGGAAGTGAATATAAACTTATTTAGTATAAAACTGGCCGAATCTAACGCACTCTGTAGGACAGTAATAAGCGCTCGGTTCACACTCTAGTATCTGTTGAGGTTCTTCATCGACCACTTTTTTTTTTCTCACTTTTCGCGCCACCTTTCTTTGTTTCGCACTTTCATACTTGTGCTGGGGCTCATTCACTCTTCACCTCTTCATCTCTCTCACTCCGGACCACTCAAGATCAGTGAGTAATACACTCCTCTTTCCTAGTGAGTAGCTAATGAATTTTCAGTGCACTGTGTTGATTAATTTAAAACAGATCTTCAAGTGCATATATACTTTTTGTGTGCTTTTTCACACGTTTTAGTCAGCGGTTCCCTTCTTATCCGTCTCAGAGCTACCAGTTTATACAGCTCTTAGAAACTGTTGAAGCCTTGGTTGTACTGCACTATGAACTCTGAATTCATGTAAAATATTTAGTTATTTCAGTCCCATTTGTCCCACGTTTTTCTACTTCCGGTTATCCAACTACCATACACATCACTTTCACAGATAAAGGATTTGGAGATTCTCAGGCTCCAGGCTTCTTTCTTCATGGAAAAACAAACAGTCTTTTCATAAATAATGGAAAAAGAAGTATAATGTGCGTGATGGAGGCCGTGTTACCGCAATGGAATTTTCCACGTTTTTCTGGACTTGCACCAGAGCCCCGGATTACACACACACCCCGATCTGACTCAAAATTATTTCCTCATCTTTTTTTCTTCCTTAGATCCCACTAGCTGGTATTTTTAGTAGCTCTTTCTTATACTATATTCACCAAAACAGCAACTAAACAAAAATCAAGACAAAAATACAGCTACACATGTACATTTAAAATTTTTTTTTTTTTTACATGTTAAAGCAAGTTGTTGTGAGTAGATAACAGAATAATTGCTCGATTTTGTTTTGCGCAAAACGATATCAAATGATCTAAACGTTCTTACAATCGGGGGAAGAGCATTCAACAATGAAAAAAACCCCAAAAAACACAATGCTCTGCAAACCTACAGGTGCAAACCAGCAGCGTTGATTCAATACTGTAAGCTTTTCTTTTTTTCCCCTTGTGGTTTAAACACTGGTGGTATGCACGCCAGAAGTGCGCAGCCTCCACCACACGGCTTCCTGTGCATTAAAAGATTCGCAGACCCCCAACGCACCCTGCACAATGCAGTTGTCCTAATTAAATAAAGAAATGTTTAAATAAATGAATAGATGATGTGTAAACATATGTTTCAGACGGAGAACCCGTCGAGATGAGATTGTATTCTGGCGGTAGAACATCTTCTAGATCCTGACCTGTTTTATTTTATTTTATTGGTTGCATGTTTCTGCGTGTTCATACGAGCTTTTTGAGGGGAAAAAAAACAAAACAAAACAAAAAAAAAACGAGGTGGTTTCCTGTAACTGCTAGCAACACAACAGGATCAAAGCCATGAAACACCTTGTGTCACTTCACAACATGCTTTTTCTAATATGCTGTAAAACTCGCAGTCACCTTCTACATTATTCTCACATTGCAGCTCACTTTCCATCTCACGTGTAATAAAATAACCTCCGTGCCTTCGCGGGACGGCTGATCGTATAAAGAAACAAAGCCGTGTGGGTGTTAGACGGGCGCTAACCCTCACGCTCTTTACTACTCAGCACTAATTCATTTTACAGCAGTACCATTATAACACATTTGTATTTTCCCCCCAAACCCAGAAGTACTTTATGTTTAGATTTTATTTAGATTATCAGCAATAAAAACTTTTTTGAAAGTAGTATTGTAATGGAAGTAAGAACGTTTAGGTGAGAAGGAGGGGAAAGAAATGATGACAACTCAAATCCAGATTCAAGTTTCATTATCAATTTACAGCTTTATTTTAAAGTTTCAACGTTACCAAGACAACAACAACTTTGTTTGGCACGAGCATTAACTAGCTTTGCACGTTGCAAGTTTGCAGGTTCGACGCCACCCTCTAATAATTTGCATATCAGTTTAAAGGTCATCTGACAAGGCGTCTTGTCAGTCATTTTATAAACACAACACTCCATCACTCCAAATCGGTAAACGCCCAGCACAGCCAGATAATAATTCTCCAGTGAGGAGAAAAAAAAAACGTGTTCTTCAAAAAGCATTTAAAAAAAAAAATATTCAAATCCTTTCCTAAACTTGAGAGATTTTGATGAATCTTACTTAATGCACCTTTAAGTTACAGCCTATTTTATGACATCACAGAATGATGAAGTTTTAAGTAGACAGCTGACCCAGAGACCGAGGGAAAGAGTGCAACG
Source organism: Pangasius krempfi (assembly GCA_037576825.1). Taxonomy (NCBI): domain Eukaryota; kingdom Metazoa; phylum Chordata; class Actinopteri; order Siluriformes; family Pangasiidae; genus Pangasius; species Pangasius krempfi. The sequence goes on from CM075001.1 coordinate 375,264, forward strand.
GTTGTAATCAGACGACAAATGAAATAAGGAATGAAAAATTGTGGTTTTAGTTTTGGTTTTTAATTCCAGAGAGACAAATTGACCTGTGTTTTTTTTTTTTTTTTTTCCTCAGGCATCATGAGACCCCAGCCATCCGTATTTCTGAGAGCACTCTGCTTGCTCCTCTCTACGGCTCCTGTTTTCCATGGAGCATCAGCTTCCCTCAACACCACAAATGTAACGGCTACAACACTGACGTACAACAAGAGTGCAACTGAAAGTGCATCTCCTACAACCACGCCCCAAACCACCGTCAACGTCACCGCGGAAACTCAAGGCACGTCCACAATCGGCACCACGTCCTCAGAAGCCCGTACCACAACAACGGCCACGGTGCAGTCTACCGCTTCACCTACTGGCGCGACGTCTCAGTCAGATGCTGGAACTGTGGTGTGCTTGATCCTCTTCTTCTGCTTCTTAATCCTGCTGTCCTTCTGTGCTTATAAATGGTACATTCGCCACGGACGTCCTTCCTGCCTGGAAATTTGGAGACGTGTAACAGAATGCGTAAGGAACGCCTGGGCAATGGCTGTGGAGTGTCTGAGACCATCTTCCAAAGAAGAGGAGGTGGATGAGGAGATGGAGGCAGGAATAACAGAGGCAGAAGAACAGAAAAAGCGAGAAGAAGATGCTGACGACGAGGATGAAGATGACGATTCGTCAGATAATTACGCGTGCGTGGACGGCACAGTAATGATGGAGAAGCCGAAAAAGGACGAAGAAGAGGATGGGCGGAGCAGTGAAGATGATGATGATGATGATGATGATGATATGTCGTCAGTTGAACTCAAGGATGAGAAGACGGAGCGAGAGAAGGACGATCTTACGGTGCTGTGAAACATGATGGTGGTGGCACCAGATCCATTTCAAACATTGGGTTTTTAATTTGAGTAAATTTATTCAAATTCATTTGTATGATGATTGTAAGCATTTTTTCCAAATTAAATAGAATTTTGAATAGGAATTTCAGCTAAATGTGAGCACCTTTCAGAATTATATTTCAGAACCTCCGTGTTCATTTGTCACAGATTTATTTTTTTTTTAAAGTAATATCCCCAAATTTGAGCAAAAGCAACAAAAAACTCTAAAGTACAACCAGTCAAAAATAGTAAGTAACTGCATTTAATACATCTCAGTCGAAACGTACTAATAATATATTAAGTCTCTTTCATACTCCTGTGAATAAAATACATTTGGGACGACGTTTGTCGACCTTTTTTTTTTTTTTTTTTTTTGCTCTCTAGGGCCGTTTCCTGGGGAAAAGGTTCTTCCACATGCAGTCACATGATCCAAAATTCTCAGTCAATATTAACCCATTCCAACAATACCAACGTGCTTCAGGTGCTTTTTTTTTTTCTCTCGTTGTCGTGTCATGATGCTTTGGTTTGGGCTGAGAGAGGGAGAGAGAGAGAGAGAGAGAGAGAGAGAGGGAGAGAGAGAGAGAGAGGGCGAGAGACATCAAGTGGTAACACACACATTAGCATCCTGCAGAAATCTGACTGATTGATTGATGGCTTCATTTCCCGCCACGGCGGCCTTTTTGTTTCTTGTTGCGTCCCGGCGTTCTGATTGGCTTGGAGGCACCGTTTTCAGCAGGGAGGGGCGGAGCCTGAGCAGGAGTCTCCTCTTCTCCATCAATACTGATCTTAAAGGGCTCGGAGAGAGGACTAGAGAGTCAGAGAGAGTTAGAGAGCGAGAGAGAGAGAGAGTCAGAGAGAGTTAGAGAGAGAGAGAGAGAGAGAGTTAGAGAGAGAGAGAGAGAGTTAGAGAGAGAGAGAGAGAGTTAGAGAGAGAGAGAGAGAGAGGTTTGGTTTCAGGTTATTTTTAATATTTAAGCAGGTGATGAGTCTTGTCTCTTAACAGCACGATAACGAAATACTACAAAATGTCTTGCTAAAATTTGTATAAATGAATAAACGAATGAAAATGATTGCTTCAGATCCTGAGTTCGTGGCCAAACACCTCCGTTTTACATTTTCTTGAAAATAAACACAGCACTGAGCAGTGAAGAGTTTGTCCTCCTGAACACTCCGACACTCGAGACTCGAATATCAGAAATATCTAGAAGATAAATGAGTTTTTATTCCTGATGTATCTCTAACAGTAAAACACAGAACACCGCTCTCACACGCAGCAGCATTAAAATAATCATGCACGTGACACACGTGTGTAAATGAGGAGCGCTCGTGTTGCAGCTCGTGTCTCACACCTGATGGGGGTACGTGGGCTGCTGTTGTGTCTGCGGACAGGGCGTAACCGCGGTTCTACTGAGAACCCCTCCTTCAGGCTCTCCAACACTGAGGGGGCCACGTAGGTGAAGCCCTGTAACACACACACACACACACACACACACACACACACACACACACACACACATTCATTTAAAAGCCAGGAGTCACAGTCAGAAACAATACAGTGTGTATGGAAAAACATGTGCACGTGTGTGTGTGTGTGTGTGTGTGTGTGTGTGTGCGTGTGCGTGTGTATACACGTGTGTGTGTGCACCTTACAGAAAACGCATGATTAGCGCTGTCACTCAGTGTCGTGTCATCAGGACTGTCCACTGGAGTCTGTTTGGTAAAGCGACTGTCAAACTGACTGACATCCTCATCTGAGTGCTGAGAGAGAGAGAGAAAGAGAGAGAGAGAGAGAAAGAGAAAGAGAGAGAGAGAGACAGACAGATATGAGAAAATGAGACAGAGAAACAGAAAGCAAGACATAGATGAGACAGAGAGACAGAAATGAGAAGGAGAAATCAAAGAGACAGAAGAAAAGACATTGACAAGGCAGAGAGAGAGAGAGAGTTGAGATGGAGAGGTATATTCTACACTCCATTCCATCCAGCAGAAACACATTCTGTTGCATATGAGACAGATTTCACACCAAAATGTCCTGAGATGAGAAAATAACATATGAGACAAAGACAAAGCTCCACCAATAAAAAATACACCAATCGTTCAAAACATTAAAACCACCATAAAAACCATTAAAACCACTTGTCTAATGTTGTGTAGTTCCTCCTTGTGCCACCAGAACAGCTCTGACTCTCGAGGCCTGGACTCCACAAGACCTCTGAAGCTGTGCTGTGGTCTCTGGCACCAAGACGTTAGCAGCAGATCCTTTAAGGCGTGTAAACTGTGAGATGCGGCATGAAGAGGTGAACCTGGTCTGCAACAATGTTTAGGTAGGTGGTACGTGTCACAGTAACATCCACATGACCCAAAGTTTCCCAGCAGAACATTGCCCAGACCATCACACTGCCTCCACCGGCTCGCCTTCTTCCCATAGTGCATCCTGGTGCCATCTCTTCCCCGGGTAAGCGACGCACACGCACCCGGCCGTCCACGTGATGTAAAAGAAAACGTGATTCATCAGACCAGGCCTCCATCTTCCTTTGCTCCGTGGTCCAGTTCTGATGCTCCCCTGTCCACTGTAGGAGCTTTTGGTGGTGCACAGGGTTCAGCATGGACGCTCTGACCCGTCTGCAGCTACGCAGCCGCATACGCAGCAAGCTGCGCTGCACTGTATGTTCTGACTCCTTTCTATCAGAGCAGCATTCACTTTTTCATGATCCTGTCGCCGGTCGTTCTTCCTCGGCCCACTTTTGGTAGGTACTAATCAGTGCACACCGGGAACACCCCATAAGATCTGCCGTTTTGGAGATGCTCTGACCCAGTCGTCTAGCCAGCACAACATGGACCTTGTCAAAGTCGCTCAGATCCTTACGCTTGCCCATTTTTCCTGCTTCAACACATCAACTTCAAGAACTGAATGTTCACTTGTTGCCTGATAATCCCACCCCTTACCAGGTGCCACTGCAACAAGA
>CM075001.1:393653-405960 GCA_037576825.1 Pangasius krempfi
TCTCTCGCTGCACTCGCTTCACACAAACACAATGCTGCAGTCTGTCATCTTCGGCTTTGTAGGTGAGTTACATTTACTGATCACGCTGTCAGGAAACGGAGAAGGCCGTGCAGAAAACTTTAAGTGCTTTATTTATTTCTTGTATATATTTAAAATATTGTGGAATAATAGCTGGTTTCAGCTTCTACAGTTTCAGAAAGACGTTTCGCTAAAAACTTAAAGAAACTCTTTTTTTTTTGTTTCTTTTTGTTTCTCTGTGCAATGATTTATTACCTAATACATTTATTAATACATTTATTAGGTGTGTGTGTGAGTGTGTGTGTGTGTGTGTGTGTGTGTGTGCACATCACCTCACATCTTTTGAGTTGCCCCTTTGGGGAACTTGTTAAAAGTTCTCTGTATATAGATATAACCCTATAACACTACACCAACGGGATGCAGGAAAAACCCTCACATAAGAACAGGTTCTTTATAAAACATTCCACTTAGAACATCATACTTTTAATAACGGGTCTACAAAGAACCTTACTCGAGGATATCTGTGGTGTTTCTCTAAAACGAAGTGGATTCCAGCCATCATGGGTTCTCGTGGGAATTCAAAAAGAACAATTGACGTGCAAAGAACGGTGGTTCTAAGCCTCTAACCAAAAACCTGAAGCAATGCGTCTGTATATCTGTTTGTAGATATTAACAGAAGAAAGGTCTAATCTAGCACCTTTAAGAGCTCTTTAACTCTTAAATTTACAGCATTGATCAGATGCTCTTATCCAGAGTGATATATGTGATAGTTAGTACAGGAAAGAAGACAGATCAGGCTTACAGAATAATAGTAATAATAATAATAATAATAATCATAATAATAATAATAATAATAATAATAATGCTGGTTGAAGTGCTTGGTGAAGAGGTAAGTCTTTAGTCTGTGTTTGAAGACTCAGCTGCTCGGACATCTAGGGGAAGTTCGTTCCACCACCTGGGTGCAGAGCAGAGAAGAGTCTTAGTGCAGGAATTACTTCATCCCTGAGAGATGGAGGGATCAGTCGAGCAGTAACAGAGGACCGGAGGGAGCGTGGTGCAGTGCGGGTGTGATACGTGCTTTGAGGTAACTGGGTGCTGGTCCGGTTTTGGCTTTTAGGGAAGCATCAGTGTATTAAATCTGATGCAGCAGCTACAGCAAGCCAGTGGAGGGAGCGCAGCAAAGTTGCAGAGGTCGAATGGCGCTCAGAGGCAGAGCTGCCAGGAGCGAGGTGCAGTCGTCCAGTCTCCAGATGACAGCGGGACTGGACAAGCACCTGAAATGGCCGAATTCTCCTGATGTTATAAAGGAGAAATGGACATGAGCAAGTCAGGGTAGTAGGGAAGTACAGTATGAGTCTGTGAGAAGTGTTAACCATCCAGAGAACACCGTTTTCTAAGAGGGGATGCAAATTTTTACACGTCATGCAGAGGAATTTTTTAAACCAAAAATAATATGAAAAATAAAAATAAAGCAATGTGCTAAAGCTACAAATAAAGCACATATGCTCCCACAAACCTATTAAAAACATGCATAAAGTTTCACATGGAAAAAAGTCACTTTTAGTGTTAATTTCATTTGAAGTTGGTGGTTACTGGAAATGATATAATGCTGAAATTTTAATTATGGGTATTTAGCAGGCTTGTTTGTGCCAAACCCCATGTCTGTGGTTGAAGATAATTATAACTCGCTATTCAACCACAGCATTTTGAGGTATTTTCCATCATAACTGTTTGTTTACTTTCCCGCAGAGATCATGGTTTTGTCCCTGAAGCCGTCGTCAGCCGTGAAGACTCTGGAGGTCCGGCTCGGAGCGGCGGTGACGCTGCAGTGCGATCTGTCGTATCATTATGAGATTAACTGGCTGCGGATGAACTCGGAAATGAAACCTGAGCTTGTGATGGTTCTGGGGCTGAACAATCACGGACACTTGTCCATCACCTGGAGTTCCAACAGCTCCAGCTTCCAGGGGCTCATCAAAAATCGGTTCATCCAGCTGAGAATTGCACGAGTGTCCGACGCAGACCTCGTCACGTACTTCTGCGCGGCGATAACTGAAAAGCGGCTCGAGTTTGGTGAAGGAATGCGGCTACAGGGTAAAGAACAGGATGTCTGGTGAAACATCATGTTGTCTGTTGGTTAATGAGATCTTTCCTGCTCAACAGTTTTGGTTTCGTTTGTTTTCTTTTTTTTATTTTCTAGCCGTCTTGGATGTGCAACAGCCTCCGGATCAGAATCTGACACACTGCCGAGGTTACGTCTGTAAAGTCTGTGTGTTATTTACGAGCACTGCAAGTTTACGTAATGAGCTGTGGATAAAAATGATGAATATCTGTGTAGGTTTTTTGTTTTTTTTATAACTGCCCACATCCTTTGCCTGTGCACTAACTTCCTGTTTTATTTTTTTGTTCTTGTAAGCCTCAGACACCAAATCCGAAGACTCGGGAGGACACTTTCACACCCACATGATCATCTCCGGAGTGTTGAACTGCGGCCTTCTCCTCATGGTCTTCACCATCATCGCTGTCCACATCATAACCAGTGAAAGAAGCCTGTGCTAGTGGTTATTTTTATCCATTTTGGTTTACTGAGCAGATGTTTCAGACAAGCTTTCTGTTATTAACACAACCATGTAACTGAACTGATCTGTTTCTTGTATTACAGATGGATCGATGGCTTCTCTTTCTCAGTTTAGCAGTTAGCAGCTGTGTATTGCTTGATGTTCTGTCGGCTTTTTTTCTCAGTAAAGAGAGTGTGTCAGAGTCCTGAAGTACAACCGAGCGTCGTTGCCATAGAAATAAAATTATAGGCCATGTGCTGATTAATAGAACCAAGTGTGAGAGATGTAGACAAATGTAGATAAATACAAAAAAAATAAATAAATAATAATAATAATGTAATATCAAATGAATAAACATAAAACCAGTTTTAAAAAATATATTGGAAATGTGTAATGTTTATCTAAGGTGTGATTTCAAATATATTCACTAAAGTTTTCTTTAAGAATGTATTTAATTTGTCTGTTAATATAAAATCTCTCTCCTTTCAAATGAGTTGCAACAATTTTAGACAGGTTTATTCTAATTTGTTTTAAAAAATAAAATAACAAAACTATTATTTTAATAAATAAATATTAATAATAATAAATATATACTAATTAAATGCAATATTTCCTGTATCACTGTTGGATCAGTGGCGTCTCTTTTTTTTTTTTCCTTCTCAGTTTGGTCTTTTTGTTCCTTGGTTCAGTTTTAATATTTAAAATGAGGTCATTTAAAGAAAAAGCTGAAATGTGAAGTGTTCAGTGGTGTGCAGTTTCATTTCAGTGACTCTTTTGATAAAATTAACAGAAGTCTTTAGCTTTAACTGAAAAGCTAGTCTACAGCTTTAGCTAATAACTGAAATGGACTTTAATGTCGTGTTCTTTGGAAGCAGACGTTGTTTTATACCAAGAAACTTTATCGAGATTTGGACGATTTTCAGACCAGAAATTCGGCGCATGGCTCCAGACCTCCAGCTCCTGAAGCACTCGCCACTTTCTCACTCTTTATGCTGTCTGTGTTCAGTTAGATAGTTTTACTGAATGTGGGAATCTACATGCTGAAGAACAGGGTGATGTGTGTGTGTGTGTGTGTGTGTGTGTGTGTGTGTGTGTGTGTGTTAAGGATTGGTCATTTAGAAGTTCCATATCCTTTATGGAGAATGTACAATGATGATGAGAGTTTTAATTACTGTATGATTCTCAGACATGCTGTTAATCATCCGATTAAAAATAAACGTAGACATCATTCAAACCAGCGCTTTGAGGATCCTGTGCTGGAGCGACGTGTTCCTCGCCACGTCAAAGGGAGCTAAATCTGAGGTTCTGCAGACGTCCAGATACAGTATAAGCCATGTTAGATCCTCCACCTTGATGTTTTGTGAAGCTTCAACAGATACCAACAGATGGCAGTAGTGAAGAAGAAGAAGAAGAAGAAGAAGAAGAAGAGAAAGAGAAAGAAGGGAAAAAAACACATTTCTCAAGGTCAATAACGGAAGGGGACGCAGCTGGTGGGCAGGATGTTTTTGCTGTGTTTTCTCGGTAAGCGCCATACTCTGATATATCTAATGCATGAAAAGAAATAAAACCTGATAAATGGTTAATGAAAGCTAAGTGAAAAACAGGAGAAATATGCAGAGTAGCTCTATACACCTTTAATTACAGCGTCTGTAAGTGATAACACGGTAATAACGCTCTCGTAATGAACTTCAGCCCAACTTCGCTTTCATGTTCACTTGCAAGTTGCACGAAAGTGCATATCACGATCTTATCACATTTTTCATATATATACAGTACTTATATATATATATTTAAATTATTATTATTGATTTTAAATATGTTAAATTCCGTGTGTGTGTGTATTTGTGAGCACACTTGGCCATAAATCTGTTCTACTTAATTCGCTTGTTTTGGAAACTACTGAGCAAAAGTGCAGGTATATTGTAAAAATAACAAAATATTTTTTTGCATATCACAATCTTGTAAAAAAAAACCCACACAAAACCATCACATTGTCTATTAAATAATAACTACAGACGCCACTGTTGCCACCGGTCTGATGATGGAAACAATCAGGGTTTGTTAAATAACCATGAAATCTGCTGTATAGAATATGACATTCGTTTACTCTTCTTAAGAGAAAAGCACACAAAACACACTTTCTGTATTTTGTTTAAAGCATAAACAGGAGCCAGTGTTGCTCTTTTCCAGAAAACAGAACCACATTTGAAACTGCAAAGCCACTTCCTCATCAGATCAAAACACCTTACACTGCTTCGTGCTCATTCACAGGGACTCGGACGCCGGACGCTCCACATACACGGATTTTAAGAACGATTGATACGGCGAAGTCTTCTGTAAGGAGAAATTTGTTTATTTAACATTTATGGAAGGAGTCTCCAGTGTCAAAGCTGTAACTTTTTGTAAAGTTTTCCGACATCTTCAGGACTCTTTGCGGAGGAACTAACTTCCACAGCACTATAAATGGATAAAAAGTCCAGCATATTATTCTGTAATAAATAAAACAATGCAATTGTTGGTAAATTGTTGTGGTATAAGAGGAATAAAACACTGTTATAGGAAAATAGTCAACATGTGGGTGGTAACAGTCAGTCGGATTCATCACACCACCCCGTCACAACACACACAGCGTTTATCGTTTACTTATAAAAGAATCATTTTTTATTTGAAGAATTCAAAACTAATCAGGATGTCTGCAGATTCCCAAATGTAATGTAAGTGTTACTGTTTGTCCTTCAGGTCTGCTCACCTTCCTGTCCGTGACCTCTAGCCTGACGCTGGTGCTTGGACACACGGCCACCATTCCTTGTAATCGTAGCTGTTCTACAGTTAAATGGTTCAGAAAGGAAATCCTGGTGTGTAGTTTCGCTGAAGGAAAGTTCATTGCTTCGCCGGGGTTTAAGGGCAGAATCGAGTTCTCAGAAGCAAACCTGGAACAGGGAAACGCCTCCCTCACTATAACCGACGTCGTGTACAACGACAGAGGCTGGTACGTGTGCTCCTGTGACGGCGATTTGGGCTGTGACCACTACCTGGAAGTAGTCAGTAAGTTCTTCAGGATTTCCACTAGATCTTTCTCAGGTGTCCATCACTCTTGCTCCTTGATGTTGCCATGGTCTTATCTCTGTTTTCACTGGTTGTTGCACTTAACCACCTGTTTCTGGCTCCAGGTTTGCTCTGATTGGCTGAACCATAGAGTTGAATCAGATTCTTACTGTAAGCAAATAATGTTGAGAAACGAATAAAATATTGGTACTGGTTTAAAAAAAGGGATTAGTCCATCCCATGACCTGGCCTTAGAAAGACTTTTAGAAACTGTACAGATAAATTATTCACTCTTTAATTTTTTCAATCCAGTTCCGACGTCACTGACCGTCGTTTCTGGTGAAAAGGCTAAGCTGCCTTGCTACGCCGAAACGGACAAACTCACAGCTGAATCTAACGCCAACATCCGATGGGAAAAAGACGACAAGCTCGTGGTGAAGCTAGCACACGGAGAGATGGAGTTTGGTGCAGGATTTAAGGATCGAGTTTCTGTTTCCAAAGAGGATTATAACAGAGGAGACCTCTCTCTCACCATCGATGACGTCAGGCCCTCCGAAGCTGGCTTATACACATGCCTCGTTCTGAGTGAAAAATCCAAACAGCCTGAGATCATCGCTCTCATCGTTGAAGGTTGTTATATTTTCATTTCTTCCAAACTGCAATTCATGTTCAGAGTTGAGTTAAGCACGCAGTGAGGATTTAATTCAGAAAATGTGAACATCTGGATTCAGATCTCAGACGTAACTACAGACTTAAGTGATATTCTGAAGTTACGGGGGCGGAGTTTGTCTATAACAGAGGCGTGTCTCATTTACGCTCGATTCTGATCTTGAACTTAAGCACATTTTTCTTGCGTGTTATCGGCTCGAGTGAGGAGAAGTGTTAAGTCCAGCTCCACTGTCTGACAGTTTGATGTAACCACAAATATGTCAGTCTGAAACTGATGTTTTGGCTGTAAATACACACACACACACACACACACACACACTATGGAATGTTATTCAAGGTCAATATTACAGTAAATATATCTACATTAAAAGGTCATCATCTACTGAAAAACCCTAACTTGGTTGCTACTCAAGAACAATCTGGCAACCCTGGAGGTTTAATAATCTGATTCAGAAATTCCGCGTAAGCAAGTGCGTAACCCGGCTCTGAATACCAGCAACTTTCCCTTCGTAAATACTGATGTAAATTAAATCATCGACTCTGAATACAGTTCCTTCCACTCTATTTTGTGAGAATTATCATAAATTCCACTAACAAATTCCCACAATGCACCACAGGAAGTTGGGTCCAAGTGCTAAGTGATTTGAAGGAACATGAACATTAATTTAAAAGCTTCAATCAAGCAGAATCTTTGATATTCACCAGCTTTTACTAGTCGCACATTAATGACACTGAGCTCCATGCAGAGAGTGAAATTCTGAACCATTACATCAATTTATTTTAATACAATATGTTTTCAAACATAAAACATTTCCTTAAACATTAAGGAATATAAATACAATACAAATACATACTTATATAATTTAATTAATATTTGGTGAACAGCACTGAGGTTCTGTTTTACTTTAAATTAGTTCAAACCACTGATTTTCAGCATTTTAAATCTGAAGACAAGAGTTTCTGGATACTGAGAAAAAAAAAAGACCGTTTGTTTGCATTCATCTGAAATATTCTTTTAAGGATGTCGAAAATTAAGCTCTGAGAGATAAAAACTTACCATAAAAAAGTTTCATATGAAAATGATTCTCACTGAAAGGTAAGTAGTTTGTTCAACTGTTAAAGTGAAAATGTTCAAAACTTCATTTTTGTTTTTTCAGGAAATTGTTAGCTCATTCTGACCTGCTTGTTTGGTGTTCTTTAGATGCCCCACCACGCTGGCTTCCGGAGCATTACATCTCAGTCCTGTGCATTATCATCGTAGCTGCTGCGGCGGCTCTCCTGTGGGCTCATCGCCAGAAACTATTTACACCTGTCTGTTGTCCAGACTTACAGCATCACCCAGTTCCAGAGGCTGATGGAAGATGAATAAGCTGCTTCTTCTTCTTCTTCTTCTTTTTTTTCTATCCTTTCTAAACTTGAACCACGTTCTATTTGCTGCTATTAATGTGTATATATTATGTTTATCACATCCGTCTTTGAGCCAAAACATACTGCAGGTTGATTTCATTGGCAAAAAATCTAAATTAAGTGCATTAGCTGCAAAGACGCTCAACGGTCACAGACTCTGAGTTACTGATCAGAAGGTCAAGCCTCAGCACCCACAAACTGCCATTAAGGCACATAACCCACTCCCCTAACCCATAAGCTGGGATATGTGAAGAAGAGAATTTCGCTGTGATGTGATGCATCCGTGACAAAAGTTTCTCCATCAGAAGTATAAGCTATTGAACGGAGACGAGGGCTCTGGTGCGTAAGGATCACTAGGGCCAAGTAGAATTTACTTCCTGAGACTCTATAGGGAAATTTGCTTTAAATTTAAACACTGTACTTCCTTAAACACACTTTAGTTGGGTATTTTCCGTAGTATGAGATGATATATCCATCTCTAGACCAAGTTTCAGTGAGGTACGCAATAACAGAGTTACTGTGCACGGCCCTTCCTAAAGCGTTTCTGGGACTGTCCGTTTTAAACATAAAGCTGTCGGAAAAAAAAAATACTCGCTTGAACTTCTTGCGTCTTCCAAAGAGTGAACAAATTTTATATATATATATAAATCAGCAATAAATGATCAACTGCGAGAACTTTTGAACAAGAACATGAAGCTCGTCGTGCTGTTTCTGTGGAACATCGGTACAATGTCATTCCCAAAAATGATGTAAAATGCGTACGCTTCTTCGCTAGTGTTTTAAATGATTTACTGTTTATATTCTAGGAACAGCGATGTCACTTCCTGTGCTTGAGAATACTTTATCTGCGCTATATAAAATATCTGATCATTAGGCCAAAGCTTTAACCACTGATCCACTACTTCAGAGTATTTGGAAACTGATTCACTCACTGGCCAGTTTTTTTTTTATGTGTGTCTTTGATTGCACTTTTAATAAGTTATTAAACTTATTATATTTATATAAAAACTCTAGACCTGAAAAACCACTGTGCTGACCGAGTTACCACCCTGACAGCACACCCTGATGAGTTTTATTTCTCGTACAGCGCAGCAATATCCCAATAATCACAACGTATTATGTACTAAATAACATTACGGATGTTTTATACGTTTATAGTTACAATTTATGTTGTGGAAAATCTGTTAGCCAATAAGCTAAAAAAAATAAATAAACCCGCAACGTGTCGTGTTACTGAGAAACCACAAAGCAAACTCATTCACAGCTTTACCTCTGATTTTAGCAAAGCACTGACCCTGGAAACACACTGGAAACATCCAACCGATGATTTTACAGATCTGTTTACATGAACCAGCTGTTACTATAGCAACGATAACGCATTAGAACCACAGCATCAGTATAGACCTGTCCGAGCTGCTGTCACAGAGCATTAATCACCGGCTGAGCGCTGTGGCCTGATTAAAAATAATTAATACATTCCGTGTGTTTTATATACAGTATATTTTTGTCTTTTTTATTCAATGAATGAATCAGTCATTGATGCAGATTTCAAACCGGTGAGTTAATGTGTTTAACGTCGTGCACCGAGCTGCTAAAGAAACGTGTGCACACCTTTAATACCTCAGTACAAGTAGAGAGCTACTGATAGAGCGTAAACACTCACACGCTCCCGTGAACCCAACATCAGTGTGAACATCCCTGCATTCTCTCAGCTGTATCTTTCAGTTCTCATGCTGACGGTGCTTGAAGTATTTTACTTGAATTTCATTAAGTCCAGGTGTTGAAATCTGATATTGGTGTAAATGTCCTTTTTCAGATTTTGGTGCTGTTGGAAAAGTGGCATCATGCGTCAGCTGGAACTACTGACTCATTAAAGATTACGTGAATGTTCTCGATTTGCACGTTTTATAATCCAGCACTTTGAAAAACAGTCTATGCAGAAAACTAAAAACAATTACCTCATTAGACTGTGTTTCCTTTTTAAATATTGAGAAGGATTAGGATGACGTTAGTGCAATGTTCATTTGGCCAAGAATCTATTGAGAAATTATGTTCCTGTAAATCTTCCCCCCAAAATCTTCATCTCTTCTCTTTGGAGCTTCATTTTTCACACGTTTCCATAATCGTTTTCTGCCATCGCCATTTTTATTATTGATTTTTATCATTATTATTATTTTATTTTGTAGTAGTAGATGTTCTTGTTGTAATTGTTGTAAAAATTGAAATTTAAATAAATGAAAAAAAAAATGAAATGAATCTGGCTTTTGTATTTAAATACGATATACTGTGTGATGAATTATTGGCCCTCTTTATTAAAAAAGAATAACACAATGAGAGACATGTTCAGCTTTTAGGCAGCTTTCTCAACAAGGACGTCGTTTTCCTGCAAAACGCTGATTATTCTATACCAACCATTGTGACCATTCTTTAGAAGGGTGCCAATAATTATGAATTCAACTGTATGTGTGAGATTAATTCATAATGTGCTTGTTCAGAACATGGGAGTTAAAAAAAAACGATCCTTTTAAAATAAACTCCTGTTTAGTTCACTATTTAGCAAACGTCCACAAACAAAATCTGCTGTTTCATATTTTTAAACATTTTTTGTTCGTTTTTTTGTTACTCTCTGGACAAAAATGACCTGAATATCATCTCATAAATATTATTATTAAAGAATTATTTGTCATACTAGTGAAAGAATTTGTCCTGAAGACGATAATGTTCATTTATTTTCCTAAAACATCACGTCCCCAAGTGTTTTATTCCTTTTATCCCAAAGCAATTTGCCAACAAATATTTTTATTCATGAAAGAATAAAGCAAATTAGCAACAAGCTACTTCCTGTTGTCACTTACGTTATAGCAGCTATAAACATTCGTTCCCTCACCAGCCGCTCCCTCTTTATCCTCTCTCTTCAAGCTAATAAGAGAAATAAGAGCAGCTTATCACGTTACCGAGAAACCGCAAAGAAGCGTAAACTCCAATATCCTGAAAATGTCGGAAAACTTAAAGTTACTTACAGCTTCACCTCTGACTGATACAAAGCGCTGACACTGGAGACTCCTTCCATCAATGTTACATAAACATCTCCTTACTTTAAGAAAACTGTTTACGTGGAGCGTCAGCAATATACAGTACGTCCCTGAGAATGAGCTGTTACTATGGAAACGATAACGTATTAAAACGAGCGCAATGATATAAACCTGCGCTACTGTCAGAGCTGCTGTTCTAGAAAACTAATCAACGCCTCCTGACCAATCAGAGCGCAGCACTCAGCAGCGCTGTGGTGTCAGAGTGAAATAAAGCACATTTCTAAATAATATTTCTCGTATAATATAATATTTAATGTCCACACTCTCGTTCTGAAGGTTGTGTTTAATGACGGTGTGTTTGTGAACAAGCAGGTTTCAGGTGTTCATGATGATGTCATGGAGTCGTGTGGCTTTTAAATCCTGACACACAAAAAGACCCAAAACCTCAAAATTCAATTACACAGTTTTTGCTCATCATCTATTTCTGTGCCTCGGATTAAAGCGTTCAGGTTTTGAAAAGATGTGAACAAAAGGTCAGCGCATATTTACCACAAGAGTAACGTGAGCAGACAAGCAGCGGTCAAACACCTGGATCTGTGAGCAGGAAGTCATCAGGCTGGAATTCCTCAGGGCCGATATAAGGCCAGCGCCTGAGCCGGGAAGAGCACAGACGCAGCCGAGCTCCTGAACATTCGCTGTCAGTGAGGTGAGCGGCTTCTCCATCCTGCTCTGCAGGAACATACAGCTACGGTGATGAGTTCTGTCCTGCTCTTTCAAGACTCATATCGTTAGAATTATTGCATTTCTATTATTGCGTTTCTTGTGTTATAGTTATGAAAAGTGTTGATGTGTAAATTAGAGCTGGAAGAGCTGAACATTTCACTCTTCACAGAAAACAAACCAAAACATCAAGAACACATTACGAACAAAACCGGAGCTAGAGCTGATCCTCGAGGAACACAGAAATAAACATCGCTGTCTATCTGAATTCTGAAATGTTTTACTTAAATTATTCTTTTGAACTATTTCAGTTTTTTTAAGGTCTTGCTTTCTCAGCCTGCAAACATGAAGCTCTTTCTCTGTGTCGCCTTCCTGGCCTCAGCTGCCTGCGTAAGTGTCCACCTTCACGCCATCTCTTCTGTTCTTCCTGGAAAACAATCCTTCTTTACAACCTCTTTCACATGAAGACTTTTTTTTTAACCTTGTGTTTTTTCCCCCTTGCAGATGATTTCAGCGAAGGTAAGCAAACCGAACTGTTAACTGAAAGTGGACTAAATCTTTGCGTTTTGCTTCATTATTAATGTCGTCGAATCTTTCACAAGAAGCTCGTTATTTCTTTCCGAACCGTTTACAGTAACTGAAATGAATAAATGTGCGTCATTAGCGTTTACATGTGGAGATGCTGGAGAATATTGGAGTGAATATTGAATATCGCCTACGTCTCCTCCTGTCTTCCTATACTGTGTAGAAACTGCTGGTGGTTGGAGGTTTGAACGGCGGTGTGGTGGGGCTGAACCCGGGCGTGGTGGGGCTGAACCCGGGCGTGGTGGGGCTGAACCCGGGTTTAGTCGGGCTGAA
>CM075001.1:442409-453253 GCA_037576825.1 Pangasius krempfi
GACTAAACTTCATGGTGTCAAAACTTTTATTTTCTCATCGTATGTTTTCTCGATCAATGTCTCTCAAAAAGGGGAAAATGATCCTCAAGAAGGTCTGTGGTTTAAAAAAAAAAAAAAACTTGCTACCATGGTGGAAATACAACCCACAACGATAAATATAAATAATGTCCAGTGGAATCTAATGAGAGTTTTAATAAAATGAGCTCTCTGGGTGGAATGGTCTGAAATGGTCTGAAATAAAAAAGACTTCTCTTCCTCCAATAAATCACCAAAATATTCTCTTATTATAAAATAATATCTTTTGATTTCCAAAATTAAATGGTGTCTTGGTTGGGAAGGGGTCATCAACATTCAGCATTATCTCCCAATGTAATATAATCATGAATACTTCAATTTCTTTTACTAATCCTAATTATATAAGAAACAAACAAACAAACAAACAAACAAAACACTGTATATGGCCTTAAATGTCTAACTTGTTATTATGACAGAATATTCAGCATCTTCTGTTGGATCTTCTGTGACTAATTGTCCAAAAGAACAACCTTAAAGAGCCCTTTTAAAAAAATAGTTCTTCATCTTAATACGTAGAACCTGTCAGGTGTTCATCATTTAGCTTTTTGGCACTTGGCGAACTCTTAGACAAAAGGGTTCATCGAGGGCTCTTTAAGAATTCACTGGGAAATTAAAGGTTCTTAGACGTCAGAAGAGAACAATACTTTGTTGTCCTTAACTTTTTTATTGCTTTTTTATAATTAGTAATATTTGTTTTCCTATCAAATATTAGCACTTAACATAATTTTTTACCCCATACTCAGCTAAACATGATGATGTCATGGTGCAAAACTATTTATACTGTACAATATCATAGTAAACATTATTATTAACAGAGTTACATATTGGAGCAATAAGTCACTCGTAGGGTGTGTGTTATGTGAGGAGTAACACTTCAGACGGGGATTATTTTCCTATAACAGCATGGCCAGAGGTTAGTTATTATTCTTATACCACAGCAACCTGCAAACAATTACAATTTTTACATTTATTAATGAATGACATGACGCTTTTTATCTGTTTATAGTTATAATGTGGTGGAACGTCGGAAAAAACAAGTCAGTTCCCGTTGTCACTTACATTATAGCAGCTATAAACAGCCGTTCCCTCACCAGCCTCTCTTTTTCCTGTCTCATAAATCCCTGTCAGTGAGCTGTTAGAACTACAGGAAATTATTAAAGCTAACACATGAATACAGCCTTGTGATTTGTGTTACTGCTGGAACCATTGTCAGAGCTGTGCTGCTTTTATTCTTATTATATCTGATTTTACCAAGTCATGAGTCTCGTGAGAAGATTTTTAGAAGATTAAGTTTTAAGTCTATACGATCATGATCTCATCGCTCTCATAAACACATGTCATAATGTCCTGTGAGATTAAAGTATTTACAAAAGATTCACAGTTTCACAATGATTTGTAATCCTAGTTTTCTAGTCCTACTGAGGAGGACCGTTCCTGCCATCATTAATTCCGTTCAACCCCAACTTCAACCACAGCATCAACCCCAACTTCAACCCCAGCATCAACCCCATCAACCCCAACATCAACCCCAGCATCAACCCCATCAACCCCAACATCAACCCCAGCATTAACCCCAACATCAACCCCATCAACCCCATCAACCCCAGCATCAACCCCAGCATCAACCCCAACATCAACCCCATCAACCTCATCAACCCCAACATCAACCCCAACATCAACCCCAACATAAATAAATAAATCCCCTCTATAATTGTGTACTACATGGACAAATAGTGCAATTGTGTAAGCAGGAAATTCACTACAGTTTTCACATGAAGTGTATTTTGTTGAAGTTATCCACTGTTCACTGATGGAGACTTGAGTTCCAAACTATTCATGGCAACTGCAGTCCTAAAGGTATCACTGCAATTGTAGTCCTAAGCCATTTTTGATGTTTTTTAAGTGGTACTTTCTGCAGTAATTTCAGTGATTTTCAGGCCGTCCATGTGGCCATCCTCAGCAACAGTGAGTGATTTCCAATTGATGAGAACACCAACCAGAAGTAGGGTGTCAGGATGGATCAGGCAGGTCAGACAGAGAGAGCGACAGACAGAGAGAGAGAGAGAGAGAGAGAGAGAGAGACAGAGAGCAAGGGACAGTTTTTTAGGTATGCTTTTTGTCCCATAATAGTTAAGCACAATGTACTTTGCCTGCAGAGTGCAAGCAGGGACTCCATCAAGACGAGCTATGACAGCATAACTAGAAGAGAGAGCCAGAAGGAAACACAGACATGAGGGCTCCGGGGACATAAAGTGGTCAGCCACTACACCGTCAACAAACCTGTTATAAGTGTTGATACATTTTCTATAACAGCAGCTCTGATAACACATTATCGTTTCTATAGTAACAACTCAAACTCCAAAAAAATGGATAAAGTTGGTATAAGAGATATGGATGGATAAATGGTATAAGAGAAATTTTTGTTTCAATTTTTGACATCCACAGATCCACAAAATTTAACACAATCATAGATTTCAGATGTTCAGGTGTTTCAGCAAGAGCCATAGTTAACAGGTGCCAGCACATAGCCATGTAATCAGCATAGACACACACTCGCAGTAGGATGGTGACTGAAAGTGTGACACCGTCATAGGATACCACCTTTACCATCTAGGAGCAACAACAGCTCGGTCACGAAGCAGCAGACCTCGCGAGGTCACAGAGCAGGAACGCTGAAGTGTGTAAAAATCATACAGAGTTCCACACTGCGTCCGGAAACAACATCAACACAAGAACTGTGCTTCAGGAGCTTCATGAAATGCGTTTCCATGGATGAGCAGCTGCACACAAGCCTAAGGTCACTGTGGTCTGGGGCTGTTTTTCAGGAACTGGGCTCAGCCCCTTAGTTCCAGTGAAGGGGAATGTTCATGTTAACGCTACATCACACACAGACATTTTACACAACTGTATGCTTCCAGCTTTATGGCAACAGTATGGATGAATTCCTACAAACACACTCCAGAGACTTGTAGAAAACCTTCTCAGAAGAGCGAAGGCTGTCATAGGTCATGTCCAACAATGTAATATAGTAGAAATATTATTATATCAAATGTTCTTGGGTTCATGACTTCAGACACACAGCTGTCTTACAATTTTATTCTACCATATCATGATGTTTTTAGGTGTATCTGCTCATAATCTCGTCTCTCCCACAAACATCTGTCACAATGTCCTGTGAGATTAGACAGTGTTTTGAAAAAAGATTCACAGTTTCACAATGATTTGTAACGACACACTCTCAGGAACAGAGTGAATCCGAATCACACCTCATTTCCTCACTGCTCAGAAAAATGAATATTGCTGAAAGAGCTGTGACATCATATCAGGAACTGTTTCTGATTGGTCAGTTGAGGGCCTGAAAAATTGTATAAAACAGGCAGGAGGAGAGCAGAGGTATGCAAGTACGATTGTAAATACACAGATTTATCTGCTTCTGAAGGTAAGCATGTCACCTGCATATCTGTTTGAACATTTAAACTGTGGTCATTTTTTAGGAATCTTTTTTTTTTTAAATTAATGTATTTTTTAATAGCACAGCCAGAAATCGGGATCATCATGAAGGTCGTGTTGATGTTCTTCGCCGTGTGCTTTATTGCGCTCTCCTGTGCTGCTCCTGTAAGTACTCAACTTTATGAATCAATGCTTAATTTAATGGGGGAAAAAAAATGTTTGAAATGAAACTTTTTCCTTACATTTCAAAATGGAAAGTGAAGGAACGCAGCATACACAGACCATCAGCCATCTTTTTCCTCGTTGAGATCCAGCACAGATGTATGTTCTGTTTCCCCAGGTTCAGGATGAGCATGAACGAGAGAAGCGCTCGAACAGCCATGAGGTTAGCAACACAGAGGAAGCTGATAAATAACATGATGTATGTGTTTAGTCCTTTTTGTATAACTGTGTCTGTATATTTCTAGTCTTACGGAGGAGGACAGTTCCTGCCACCATTCATTCCATACAACCCCAACACCAACCCCAACACAAACACCAACAACCTGCTGAATCTCCTGCTGCCCTTTCTGATAGCACGCCTGGCCCCTGCGTCTACAGCAGGCAAATAAGACCACCAAGTGTCATTATCATGCTCTGTGTGATTATTGGAAGTATCTTGAAATAAAGACATGTCCATGATAAGCATACTCCTGCCTGCCCTGTGTGTTATATTTTGAGTCTTTAGAGTATTAGAGATTCTTACACACCACAGCACTGTTCAAGTCTCCAGTCTGTTTTTTTTTAATGTAATATAGCAAATTAAAAGCATGATATATCATGTACACATTATGATTTGCACACATTATGTGCGCAATTAACTGTCAGTGCGCGGCATATAAAAATTATAAAAATAACAGGATGTGCTGGATCAAGTGCTATTCTATAAGCGAAACAATAATGAGTGCGGAAGCCATTTTGTTGGATGAAGCCAGTGATTAATGTGATTATTATAACTTACACTATTATAGCACTATATAGAAATATACTAGATTGTTAGGTGTTTAGATGATAAGTCTGCTCAGTATTTTACTGTAACACACAGTGTTTATTTAGTTACAGAAATGAGCTAAAATAATGATTTGATTGAATATTTATAAATAAAGACCTTTTAAACACAGGTTATGTTTTCTTCATAACAGCCTTTGCTCATGTTTCATAAATAAATAAATAAATCACTTAAAAAAATTCACAGTCACAGCTCACTCTACACTTTAAATGTTTATTAAAATTTATATATAAAAAGAATTATTGAAACTTGAAACTGCAGCACTGGTACACGCATTATAGACCGAAAGTAAAACATTCATTAAATAAAATAGATTTTAAGTAGATCATTAGAATGTCTGTTTATTAGTTAATCAGATTGTTTGTTCTGATAACTTTCTGCTAGAAAAACTCCACCCTGTTACTCGTTTAACAGCAAAATGCAGCGAAAAAATAACATCCCTGCCTGAGATGGGGGAATTAGATTTTTTATGTATAAATGGAAGAGATGGAACTGATCTGATGATCTGATCAAACACCAGCAAGCAATAAATAAATAAATAAATAAATAAATAATAAACATGTGGGTCAGATATCAGAGAGAAAAAAGAACCGAATTCGATCCGATCCTGTAACAAGCAGCAATTTTTTTCACAAAAGACCCCTGAGTGTATTTTGCGCTAGGAGTGATTTATGCATGTACGTGTTGTATGTATGTTGGCATGGTGTGTTATTAAAGTGAAGTGCTTCACATCGTTTTAAAGAAAAAACATCAGTGTTCCAGTATCGCAATCCGAAAAGAAGAATCGTACCATCTCCAGTGGAAAAGCACATTTTCTTAGATTCAGTGTTAAAAATGATTTTTAAACCCAGTGTTTCATTTTTAATAGAGATGACGCTGAGTGATTTGATATTTCTATTTTCTATTTTAGAGAGTTTAAAGAGTTCAGCTGTAAAGTGCTTCAGTTTTTTAAAAAAACAACAACATTTGACAGCTTTGTAGTCTGTAAAGTAAACGATGTGGGATGGATATCGGTTTCAGCTGATCTTCAACGGCTTCATTATCGGAAAAGAAAAAGTGCTATCGTTCCATCTCTAATTTTTTAAGAGTTAGAGAGACTGAAAGTCTCTGCGGCTGTGGAATTATCCAGTAGGTGTTTACTGAGTTGCTCAGGAAATGACAGATGCAGCAGGAATGAATAATAAACCTGTTTAATCGTCGTGATGATTAAAGATGATTAAACTCCTTGGGGCCATCGGCTGGTGTGGGATCTGCAGTAAGTGCTAAACCTCGACTCTGAGCTTGTGAAATGGCCGTTAAAGCTTCAGAGCATTGGAGGGATTAGCTCCTGAGAGGGCGGAGGTTCCTGCAAAGCATCGACAGAATCACACACATCACACTTTACACACACTTCCTTTAACAACCAAGTCCTGAGTCTCCACTTTTCTTAGCCGATTGAACAGATTCATGTAAGTCCTCAGAATCCAATTATACTTTATGGCTAAATTTTGGGCTTTGGGAATCTTCTTTAAGCCTCTTCTTCTTCATTCATTTACTTATTGATTGATTGATTGATTGATTTATTAAATAAGCCAGATTTAAATTCAATTTATATCATTACAGGACATTCATATATACTACTGACTCCCATTTCTCTTTAATGCACAGAAGATTTCATTAGAGTTGGTTTTAGTCTTTGGCGATCCAGGAGTGACCCTCTGTGGTGAGATCTGGTACTTACACACGCAGAACGAGATTTAGATGGAGCATTTATTGTAGTGAAATTCATGTTTTATACAAAACAGACTGCAAAATCTCAATATTGTGTTACATTCAGGTCCTTAAAGCGTCTTCTGCACAAGTTTTACACTGCTTCCTCTCTCTATTCTCTGTTTTATTAAAGTTTAAAGCTGTTGATTTATTACTAAGACAAAAAACTTTTTTAACAAATTTTCCCAGATCTTATTCTTTTATTTAGTTATTTATTGTTTGTGCCATTATTACTGCCACAACCAAACCATTTAAAGTATTTATTTATTTATTTATTGTGATGATTTATTGCTACTACAGCAAAACAATTTTTAACAAATTTTCCCAGTATTTGTTTTTTTTTTACTGTTACAACAGAAACTTCTTAGCATGTTTTCCTGGTGCTTATTTTTAATACCACTGATTTATTAACACAACAAAACCATCTTGAAGGTTTCTCGGTGCTTATTCTCATTTGTTTTACTCAGTATTTGACATTCTGTGATTTATTACTGAAACCATTTTTTAAACCATTTTTACCAGTACTTCATTTATTTATTTATTTATTTTACTTTTTCTTTTTTTTTGGACAGATAATGATTTATCCGCAGCATCGCAGCGCTTAAACTAGCAAAATGTGTGAATGCGTCCTCATGAAGCATTATTTAGATCATTAGACATTAGAAAGATCATAAAAACATTCCAAACTTTTATTAATTATAACTCATCACAAAGCTAATATACGTTTAATAAGCATAAAGTCTGCCTTTAGTAGAAGTGTTTACTGTTGTTCTTTAGATAATCAATGCACAACCGCAGGATGCCTTCATTCTTACTCATCGTCTGTCTGCTGCTCTCTGGAGCTGTAAGTGTGAACATGTTCACCTTTTCACATAAATATTAAGATAGATAGACAGATAGATAGATAGATAGATAGATAGATAGAAGCTTCACAAGGTTTTAAAAGAAGGTGTTTATTGTAGGATTCGCGTCGTCACTACAGATGGAAATCGTCCTCGAGCGATGAGGTGAACTTCTTCACCACTTCTTCACAAACACCTGAAGCTATAAATAATCAGTAATTATATAAAAATACACACATTTTACAGAGTTTAGCGTGAATCCTGTGTTTGTTTGTTTTTTCCCTCCAGGGGATTTACTTCCATCGTTACCCCGTACAGCAGCCTACTTGGTTTAACTTCCTGTGGAGGTTCTGTCCATGGATTATACCTGGCCCCGCCCCTGTTCCAGGCCCCGCCCCCATTCCTGCACCCACACCTGGACCGCCCATTACCACCTCGAATCGTGGAGACAGCGGTTAAAACTCGTCTAGACTTGGATCTGTCCTGAACAGTTTACAGAAAAAACTCTGAGTTCATGACCGAGAAGATGTATAAAATATGATTTTTAATGAGTGCAGTAGAGATGATGAAAAATGCGTCAAATCCCGAGGACTGCAGAACCTCAGTAATAAGTGTTACACTCATCAGCTGCTTAAGCACAGTTTGGACTTTTTTTAACCATATATTTAAATTAAATTCACTTTATTTTGCACCACAACAAACCATTTTGATAAGTTTCCCCAATCCCCAGTCCACTCAATACGATAATAAGTGCAGCTAAGATAAAAAAAATGAAGCAAACACAATATTCAGATTTATTTTTAAAAATCTATGCGAGGATTTCTCAAGCACACGTACAATCACAGTCCCACTGTGTCCTCGTGTGTGTGTGTGTGTGTGTGTGTGTGTGTGGGATATTCAGTATTCAAGCACTTTTACAGCTTTTACTGAGGAAACTCAAGCAAAATATTCCAAAACATTTTCTTATACAAGTGTTTTTTTATTTCCTGACTGTACGACAGTGAATCTGAGAGAACAAATAATGCCTCATTACATTTTATTCCTGTTTGCTGCTCTTTAGTTAATCGCTTTACTCATGTTTCATTTCGGTATTTTTGAATGCATCATTGCTTTACAGCATTATTTTATTAGCATTATGAACATCACTCCTCGGTAAAGTGTTCCTGAAATTATTAATATTTCTCCTTCATTACTGCATTTGTGTGTTTATTAGGTCTTGGTCGTGAACTCAGGCTTTTTTTTTTTTTACTGCATACAATCACAAACAGTTGAATATCAGTGTGTAGATTCCACTTTAATATCAGCAATAAAGTTCCTCATTCAGCATGAACAGATTTAAGTCATAAATATTTAATAATCCGTCCTGATTGGGATAAAAAACACGTCTCCGTGATCACGTCTCTGTAACAGGTGCTACTCTGTGTGTGTGTGTGTGTGTGTGTGTGTGTGTGTGTGCAGTAGCAGGGTGTGTGTGTAATTTAGGGATTTTCAGATTGTCCTGGGCGGGACACACACAGTTGAGTCACCTGTCCATACACACACACACACACACACATACACACACACACACACACACACACACACACACACACCTCTCCCAAAGCCAGGTTATTAAAGCTGCAGGCGAGTGACACGTCGCTGATTTAAATCTCTATAAACAAAAAAAAATTACAATATGTAAAATTAATAAAGAACGAAATTACAAGAAAAAATAGATTTATATATTTATACATGCAAACAAAGAAAAATGGAAACTGTTATAATAATAATAATAAAAATATATATAATAATAAAAGGTGAATTAATTAAATGAAAGATTTTATATATACATTAAAAAGAAGAAAATATGTAAAAAATGCAATAAATACATAAGTAAATAAATAATTCCTACAGTCCCAGAACCTGTGAGAAAACTGAGAGGTTTATTTATTTATTTTTTTAATTATCCAAATCTTCAAAACAAATAAAAATGTAAAATATTTGATAGAAAAATTAAGAAAATGACAAAATCCACAAATCCCAAAAAAAAAACAACTAACAAGCTTTTAGGAGATGAACTTTTAATCCTTTGTTTTGTTTTATTCAGGTAAACATTTCCCCTGTGTGTGTGTGTGTGTGTGTGTGTGTGTGTGTGTGTGTGTGTGTGTGATCTCAGTAAAGTGTGAGTAAAAGTTTTTCTCACATCATCCAGTTAAACTGATCTTAATTATAATTCTCTATCTAACATTAAGCCCCGCCCACAAACCTCAGCTCACGTCGTTACCACGGTGACGTCTCGCTGTCCTTCTGTACGTCACTTTATCATCACGTGTTTAATCTGCTTCGGTGGTTCAGGCTTTATGAATAATTATGGTCCAAGGAACAGGATGAACATTAAAGTGCAATTATTTTCACTTCACTGGCGTGTGTGTGTGTGTATGTGTGTGTGTGTATGTGTGTGTGTGTGTGTGTGTATGTGTGTGTGTGTGTGTGTGTGTGTGTATGTGTGTGTGTGTGTGTGTGTGTGTGTGTGTGTTTCACTAAAACTGAGAACCACAAATCCTCCAAACTGAGAACTCAGTAATCACATAAATATCCGTAAACCTCACTCTCAGTTGTCACACACACCACCAAGGATGTTACACACACCACCAAGGATGACACACACACCACTGGGGACGTTACACACACCACCGAGGACGTTACACACCACCGGGGACGTTGCATACCTCCGGGGACATTACACACACCACCGGGGACTTTACACACACCACCGGGGACGTTACACACCACCGGGGACGTTACACACCACCAGGGACATTACACACACCACCGGGGACGTTACACACACCACCGGGGACGTTACACACCACCGGGGACGTTACACACACCACCGGGGACGTTACACACACCACCGGGGACATTACACACACCACCGGGGACGTTACACACCACCGGGGACGTTACACACACCACCGGGGACGTTACACACACCACTGGGGACATTACACACCACTGGGGACGTTACACACACCACTGGGGACGTTACACACCACCGGGGACGTTACACACCACTGGGGACGTTACACACACCACTGGGGACGTTACACACACCACTGGGGACGTTACACACACCACCGGGGACGTTACACACCAACGCTGTTTTTCGTCTTATTTATTCACGTCATTACAAGAGTGAAAAGAAAAAGTGTTAATACTGACAACATTTTATTCACAAATAAATAATTATATAAACAAGAAATTGCATAATTAACACTAAAGAATTATGTTTATTTATTGATATATTTATGGCTATGTTTGTGGCTTTCAGTCTTAAACCAAACGTGTGGATTTAAAGATGCTTCATTGTTTTTTAGTTCATTTTGCGTGCAGTCACAGGGTTTTGCTTATGGATGAACAAGTTATCGTGACCTTCACTTTAATTAATGTTTAAATCTGTATCGATCTCACTGAGATTAAATTAAATGGAAATAAATGGAGCAATCGATAACTCATGTTTATGATTATCC
Source organism: Pangasius krempfi (assembly GCA_037576825.1). Lineage (NCBI taxonomy): Eukaryota > Metazoa > Chordata > Actinopteri > Siluriformes > Pangasiidae > Pangasius > Pangasius krempfi. Next base: position 453,083 of record CM075001.1, read on the forward strand.
ACACACACACACACACACGCACTCACACACACACACACACACACACACAAGCACACACACACCCACACACACGCACACACACACACACACACACGCACTCACACACACACACACACACACACACACACACACACACACACACACACACACACACACACACACACACACACA
>CM075001.1:453353-464563 GCA_037576825.1 Pangasius krempfi
CGCACACACAAACGCACTCACACACACACACACGCACACACACACATGCACTCACACACACACACACACAAACGCACTCACACACACACACACACACACACACACACACACACACACAAACGCACTCACACACACACACACACACACACGCACTCACACACACACACACACAAACACACACACACACCCACACACGCACACACAAAAACGCACTCACACACACACACACACACACACGCACACACAAACGCACTCACACACACACACAGACGCACACACACACACACAAACGCACTCACACACACACACAGACGCACACACACACACACAAACGCACTCACACACACACACACACAGATATATCTATACACGTTCTGAGTGCAAAGCAATCGATCTTTAAAATAATAATAATAATAATAATAATAATAATAATAATAATTGTTATTTTATAGCAGATGTTCAGCCACTTGCCAAAACAGAGAAATTAAGAAACAGGAAAGAAGCAAAGCTCCAAAATATGTCTGAATCGTAATCGTAAAATATGTCTGAAATTATCGAAAGTTGAAAAGTTGATATTAAATTCACCGAAATGTCAAACAGAACCTTCAGTAAATCACAAATGAGAAAATTTCACATGCAGCGAAAATCAGCGGAGAGCAAATGAACGCTTGTGTGTGAGGTGTTCGGCGATGTCTGCACTTCCCTGCTGTATTATCATCATAATCATAACTGTCCTGATATTACACACACACACACACACACACACACACACACACACACACACACACACACACACACGGTGTCTGGCTACCAATCATTTACTAAATTACTGTCTGAGCTCATAACTGAGTCAAGCACGAGATGGAATAAAAGCCCGTCTGCTCTCAGCGTCTTCATCCAGAACCGTCCACCGGAGCAAGACGTTCTTCATCTGCAGGATCAGGTGAGGAACACAGCCAGATGTTTCCTCTGCGTTCCCTTTGCACAGTGATGTTTGGTGAATGTTTTGCTAACAGCTGGTTGATATTTGCAGGTTCTCGTGTTACTTGTGTTCCTCTGAGACCATGTGGAGCGCCGTGTTCTGCTTCTCGTTCATCTCAGCGGTCTCTGCTGCACCGGTACAACAAACCCAACCAGCTTTAGCGCCGCACTGCGGTTCATCATTTCTACTGCACGCTGGTCTAGAAGCGTGATGGTGGACGACGGTTACGACTAAACTACACATTTATAGAGAATGTTCTCCCGAATATATGTGTATAGATTTTTTAGATTTTAATCTGCCTACATTTACTTTATATCTATTTCTTTTATTTCTCTTTCTCTTCAGCACCAGATCAGATTTTATTATTATTTTTATTTAAAATTTAAATAATGTTGGACTGGGGCTATAAGCTATGCTTGAACCTGGACCTCAATCTGACAACCATAACTGTACTTTGAGATACTTATCTTCACCTTCAGGGTTCTTCAGCTGTTCCTCCGAGGAACCCGTAAAGGTTCTAACCTTTGGAAGTGTAGAACCCTTAAACATCCCTTTGAGAACCCTTTTTATTTCTGAAAGTGTGCGTATTAGGATACAGTACAAACTCCAAATCATTGCTCACTATTTTCTTTTCTGTCTCGAACCTGTCAGGAGTTTAACGTTTAGCTTGTTGGCACTTGGTACACTAAAGGTTCTTCAAGGGTTCTTTGGATCATTAAGAGTTTTTAGCGAACTAAAAGGGTTGTACTGTTGTCGTAAAAGAGGAACTCTGGGTTAACATTTTTCTGATACAGAAACGCGCTGTTGTCAGGCTCTATAAAGAACCTTAAGAAGAGCCACCCGAAGAACTTTTAAAGGTTGTACAAGTCTAAGAGTCAGAAAGAAGACTGAAAAGAAAGAAAGAAGACTGCATTTCTTTACTTACCATTAGGATAGACGACTGAAGGCTAAGAATGATTCTAGCACTTTCTACAACTTAGGTCTCATACAGGATACTGATAAATAATAAATCTTTAAGAAGATCAGTATTTTTATACTTCCAGTTTTTCTTAAAATGGTGTCTGTGTATTTACAGCTTTCGAAATTCTACAGTTTCCTGCCGCATTATGGAAACCCGATGCCATCAGGACCGTCCAACCCGGTACATCACACACACACACACACACACACACACACACACACACACACACACACACACACACACACACTTTCTGCTTCTTAAATAAATACAGAAAGAAATGAGAGATAAAGTGATTATATATAATTATAAAACACGGCTAAAATATTACAAACAGTAAGATTTTAATGTGACACTGTGAGGAAAAGAGATTCAAACTCTCTTTAGATAGTGGAACCGTCTCTAGTTTATGGTTCTACATAGAACTTGATCCTTAATCGTATTGAGTTTAAATGTTTGATGTAGTAAATTAAGGTTTTAATTAACATAACAACTTCATTATAAAATAACTATAATAATTTAGCTACAAAACATGTGAAATAATATAGTTTATTTCCTTAAATTTAATTTTGAATGAAGTAATATATAAAAAATAATAATAATAATAATATAAATCACATGTAAGATTATCCTTAGATTGTAGATATATTATTTATGATACTTGAGGATTCATTTGTATAAATCTGACGTGCATTTTATTTGAAGGCTGCGAACGACATGTTCTCGCCATCTCATCTCCAAGCTGGAATGACCGCGCCCATCAGTATGGAGATTGTACGTCACATTTTCCAAACATTACAAGATCACCCATCAAGTCATGTTTGCCCTGATCACATTAAAATATTAAATTATTTATTAATTATTTAGTAAACATTAGTTTTAGTAAACAGTACAACATTAAAATACTCTATATGTCAGAGCACCAATAACAAAAGACTATGATGAAGTAAAAACTGAAATTCAGACGCGGTCATTTCCACCATTTCCACTTGGTGTCTCACTTTTCCATGTTGATTTCTGTTCAGTTGCTTCCACCAAGATTCCCGGGAACCGCAGCAGGAGGACAAGGATCTGGAACTGTGAGTTTATTACTCATTACTTTTTTATAATATCATATTCTTTTTTTTTTTTAACACTTTTAAAGCTGTGTTTGGGCCGAGACATGATAACTGGGGTCTGGCATCCCTAGCTACAGACTGGGATATATTAAAAAAGAAAGAAAGAAAGAAAAAAAGCTATTTATATGCAGGGGTGTAAATATTATAATTATAATCCTATTATAATAATAATGGAGATACTGTAACTATACTCCTTACTGTATTTAAATATTATTTTGGAAGATTCGTACTTCACTCAAGAATATTAAATCTTTTACTCTAACAGAAAACAAACATTTTCATTTTACAAATCTCAAACACCAGTTAATCTTTAAAAATACATTTATTTATTTATTTATTCATTTATTTATTTATTTATTTATTTATTTATTTATTTATTTTAATCTTTTTTTTGTTGGAGTTACGGATTCATTCACAATGTAAAATGTAAACGTAAAAATGAAATATCAACATTTAAAAATCATCATCGAAGCTAAAGTAGTACGTTAAGTTTGGTAAATGAGCTAGTTCTGTAGTTTAGCTAGTTAAATCACTTGGCTAGTTAAATTATGTAAGTTATTTTTTGCTAGCTAGGTAATGATTTTGTGAATTAGCTTGTTAAATTTGCTAGCTAGCTGAGTTTTGTTTTTGTTGTTTCATTTCAAAAAAGTGAGCGAACCAAATTCTAGTTTTGTCTGCGATGGCAGAATAATTTCTTTACGACTGATTGCTTAGCGATCAGGATCAGCCATGATGAACTTTTGATCAGCTTTTTTTCGTAAGTTAAATTATTTACTTTTTATTTGAGCATGACTAAATATAGAGACTTTTTTTCTGCCTCTGTATTTTTTTACTTTTAATTAGGATTCTGATTTCTTTTAATGAACTACCGTTTCTCTGAACTTTTTCCAGCCCTGATCTTCTGCTAGTTTATCTGTTCACATGAATGTGTGTCATCAGTGTAGTAATTAGCTTATAAAATATTACTAAAATCATCAAGTGTGATGATTCACCTTTATAAACATGTTATCTGTAGGGGACGAACACGATGTTTCCTGGTGTGCCATCGCATCTTCAGCCTGGAGTCAACGCTCCCATCAGCATAGAGGTTTTCACGCTTCATTTCTTGGTTTTCACCCTTAAAGTAGTGTCCAAAAACACTTCATCTTCCTTAGTATGTGATATTAATAACAATAGTGTTCTTTGGTATATTATAAAAGGCTCTCTAAACCAAAAATGGTACATATTGAATAAAATATATGAAATTATTCACACTTCTTCCATTATTCTGTCTTGTTATTTTTCAGCTGTTTCATCCGGGTTTCCAGGGAGCTGCAGCGGGAGGACAGGGATCTGGAACTGTGAGTTTATTATACAGTACTTTTCAGTTGCCAGATTCACCACATATTGCAGTATAAGGGTGCATATTTCTTTTCAACAACAACAAAAAAATAATAATAAGCCTTTTTTTTTTTAAATCATATAGAGATGAAAATAAATATAAGGCCCGGAAATAAAATTTTAACCACTTCTGATTATTTCTTTTCATAATTCAAGACTGTGATTGGGCTGAAAAAAATGGGTGAGCCAATCTGGCAACCCTGAGTATATGTATGTTTTTATATTTATTTATATGTATATATATGTTTTTTTTTTGTTTTTTTTTTACCATATTGATTTTAGATGGCTATGAGTTGGTAGAAACAACTTCAGCTGCCTGTTTTCCTTCTAATTTTCTTACTCTTTTGAAACTGTGATTGTTCTTGAGCCAATCAATCAATCAATCCTGACTTCAATTTGAGATAAATTTCTCTCTTCAGTCATAGTTACGGATTCAAAAGTATGGAAAATAATCACAAGCAAAAATTGGATTCGATTGTGTGATATGGACAGATTTTTGGTCATTTCTTTCTGTTTCTATTCACCAGGCTTTTATTAAGTACTCTCTCCCCAAGGCTCCTGGTAGAAAGAGTGTAGAAATTGTAAGTAATTCATCACCCAAAGTTCCTGCACAGCTTATTATTAATCTAATAACGATACTTCAGATGTTCCTCATATTTTTATGGTGTAATTTGAACTGAACATAGTAAATGGTAGGCTTTATGTATGAATTGGGATGAATATATTTTAAATTATACAGCACTTCCATGCATAATATTACTGCATTTAATAAGTCAGCAGTGACAGGAGACGTTATAATGATATATTGTGAAACTCAGGCATGTCTTTAAACTGTTTCAGCACGGTGTCTTATTATAAATAATTACAGGGATGTTGCATATATTTCTATAAAATGACGTGCAGCAGTAGGTTCTGCTCTGACTGTGTGTTATTTTCCGTGTTTTAGTATTATCCCTACAACTTCGGACAGGGCGAGGTAACAATCTCCCTCTTATTTTATTACCTTTTTATCATTTTACCCAGCATGCATTTATCAGGAACACTAAGCAGTATTTCTCTTTCTTTTTTCAGCTGTTGCCAAACGTGGTGTCACAAATCCCCAACGTGAGCTGCTTGACTTGTTTTAATAAACTGTTTCTAAACCTTTAAATTTGTTGAATTTTATCTTATATTTTAATTTAATGTTTTTTTCTAGATTTTCCCCTTCAGTTACCCGCCACAGACCGGCCCTCAGCAGCAGCCTCCCAGGGTAAGACCTCCAAAATATACGGTTTTAATCTTTATTTTACCTACAATTAAACAAGTAAATATGTAAGAATTGTGAAATATTTGTCTGATACATAGCTGATATGTTGAATATAAAGTACATATGCTAGTAGCTTAAACTGTATTTGGTGCTACAGATAAACGTTTAATCAGATATTAGTGGAAAAAGACATAATTTAATAGTAAAATAATAAATGATGCAAATTTTGCAAGTTGGAAATACAAGTAGATTTATTTATTCATATATGCATTGATTATTTTTTTAAATGTTTGAATCCACAGAACCAGAACAGACATAAGAACCAAATTTTTATGAATTACGTATATAAATCTACTACTTTGACAAAAACTACTAAACAGGAAAGATTAAGAAAACCTCTCACAATACGAAAATCGATACAGTAGTAAAATGAAACAGAGAAATCAGAGTTTGTTGTTTTTTGTCCCTCTTAAAGGTTCTGTGTAGAATCCTAATACAGTGTTTCTATATCAGAAGAAACCATTTTAAGAAGATTTTAAGATCGTTCAACTCTTTTTTTTGTTTAATTATTTAAGTATTGTTAAATGTATGTATCTTAGCAAGTTTAAATCAAAAGCCTGATGATAAAACCAAAAAGCTTTCTCATATCTATCACATACACAGTAGTTACTTAATGCTAAGATCCATATTTTCATGCAAGTTTATCGGTAACGTTTTACTTTCAAATTCATTTTGATGAATAATTATATAATTTTTCTAGCATTAACAGACATTTTTTGCCTGAAATGTAGATATCTACTTCAGCAGTTTAGTGACATTTGTCACTTTTATGTTACTTAATCGCATTTTAAAGCGCTGAACTGAGCTACCTGAGATTATTCACATTAGTTAAAGTATTTTGTACTCACATTTTCAACTTGCCAATTTTTCACCAAGTCTTCCCTGAAACTACAGTATTAACAATATTAAGTAATCTTTGCAATGTAGCATAAGTGCTGCTGTTTAATCCTGGCAGTTTTCACACAAGTTTACATTAAGTTTACTGTTAACTTTAAAATCCATTATACAGCAATGTACCAGAAATTGTACTGTGGATTATTATGTTTAGCTATTAAAAACAACTTTTTTTATCATTCTGTAAAATAAAGTGCTACTGAACAACAGCTACACCAAGAACTCCTGTACAAACAGCTTAGCTTTTATAGTTATTACAAGTTATTATGTACTTTAAAATCCAACATACAACAATGTACCATATACTGTACTGTTATCTTTTAGATACTTCTCTATTAAATACTAGTTATTTATTGCTCAGCAAAATAAAGTGCTGTTGAACAACAGGTACATAAATTCATTCTGTACAAACATCTCAATTTTTATAGTTACTATGTACATTCAAATCCAACATAAAACAGTGTGTCAAAAACCACACTGTTAATTTTCACATATTTACTTATTAAATTCTAGTTATTTACTGTAAAAAAAAAAAATGCTGCTGAACAACAACTACACCAAGATCTCCTGTACAAACATCTTAGTTTTTATAGTTACTACAAGACTCTATGTATATTAAAATCCAATATACAACAATGGACAACAAATTGTACTGTTAATTTTTACATAATTACCCTTTAAATCTTAGCTAGTTATTTTTCTGTAAAATAAAGTGCTACTGAACAACAGCTACACAAAGACCTCCTGTGCAAACAGCTTAGCTTTTAAAGCTACTTCATCACTATGCACTTTATATACACATTATATATATAATGTAATATATAATATAATGTTTATATATACATTAGGTTTAGTTGTGAAATTATTAAAAGAAACTGAGGTTTGTTTGTGTTCTGTCCTTTCTAGCAGGCCGCTCCTCCACAGGGCAACGATCAGCCCTTCGTCTTCAACTATCCACCCCAGCAGCAGCCTCCCAGGGTACGACTGCTGGCTTAAACCTTTACTAATGTGCTTCCACTTGCATATTAAACTAGATAATATACAAATACATAAATATGTAAAGTAGGGATTAGGAATCTCTAGTGTGCTGATTATTCCATTAGATTTGGTTCTTCAATGTGACTATAAATTAATTTCTATAGCTTACATTATGATTTTTATCTCTAGGTTGATTATTTGCTGCTTCCAAAAACATATTATCAACTTCATCCATAACATAAACATAAACATAAAACATAAAATAATGAAGTCCATTTTGACAATATTAAGGTTGAATCCTATAATATACTACATTTAATCAAAATGTACATTTTTAATAAAATGTTTCCTGATTTTTTTTTTTAGCTAACTTTATCTTCAGACACTTGTAGGGAAAACATATCATTTACACCATAGTTTATTTTCATATTTTTAAGTAAATATAATTTTTGTATCTAAATACACAAAAAGGAACAAAGTACAGGTATTTAGAGTGATATTATGCTATATATATTTTAGGTCAACTAAAATTATAATGGAGTTAAATATCAATGCCAGTACAGAAATATATTATTTTAAAAAATAAATAAATAAATTTAAATAAAACAATTATATAAAAGAAATCAAAAGCATTAACGTTTTTAAAGATGTACATATGCATATCAACATGTATATAAAATGTAGACTAGAATAAGAATAATTAGAATTAGAATAATCTATAATAATTAATATAATTAATAAAATAATAATTAAATGAATTAAATCTAAATATAATGTAATATAATATAATATTTACTTCTGCTCCACAGGCTAATGATCCTCAACAGCAGGTTCAGCAGGACCCGCAAGTCCCAGCAGGCCAGGTATAATCTTCACTTTGTGTGTGTGTGTGTGTGTGTGTGTGTGTGTGTGTGTGTGTGTGTGTGTGTGTGTGAGTAAATCCATTTAAGAAATGACTTTCTCTGACACTTTTTCCTTTCTGGTTCCTACACAGCCATAAAGAGGAAGGTGAGTTGCCATGTTGTGATTATTTATCATATATATATATATATATATAAAATTAGATCCTATGTTTTTCAGCTACACCGTATTTTTAAACTAATAATAAATGTCACTTTTTTTGCAGAAGTGTTCCTGTTTTTATGAGAGAGATGTTCCTACGACACAAGCAGAGCTTGGAGATATCTTGCTGATGTTTTAGTATTTAGCCGTAATGGACGAAACTCGAGTAATAATAGTTTTGTAGAGAAACTCATTTTTAAACTGAGAAGATCATCTAATGTCATCTAATGTCAGAACACACCATGCATTTAATTCTTTAACTGACAGATTTATCATTTTATTTCTCTCCGATGTTGTTGGCTGTGTGTGAATAGTGTTTGAGTTCTTCAAATAAATTAAAGATGTTGCTTTCATTTTTGAGTTTGTCCCCTTTACGTCCTACAAATCAGCATATGATCAAATGATTACGCACAAACACCTCATATTAGAGTTTCTTAATTATTATTTCACAGAATAGTGCAGAAATTAAAGCTACATCTGAACTTTATTTGCTTGATGTACAGCAAAATATTTTACATGGAAGCTGGAAGAATAAACAGCAGCAGGTAAAAGAGGGTAAAAAAAATAAAAAAAATAAATAAAAGCACAAGAAACATCCAATGTGTTTTAACACAAGATTAAAAGTTCTGTGCAGTTAAAATTTTACACCAAAAACTTTGAATCTCGTTCTCAGTGCCTTAATCTGTAACCTGTAAGGACACGTTTCTCATTAGCGCGACTCCCATCAGAGACATGCTTCACTTCTCCTAACCACAGACTTCATCACGTCAGTGAGACGATCTGTTTTCCAACACTGGGGAAAACATCAGACCTTTTATCTTTATCCCGGAGCTAAAATGAACAAGAGATGTTCCAGACGAGTGGATACGCATTCACCGAGTTTCACTTCATGTCAAATTAACGTGGCTTGAAATTGAAATCAAATGAAAACTTCTTCAGATGTTTCTGATGTTACAGAAACCCATGACATTATAACCTCGATCCATACACAGAACTCAGGGATATATATATATATATACACCGTTCTGTGTAGAACCCTATAACTTCATAAACCTAAGAACCTTAACCATAAACAAAAAAAAGACCTCTTCAAGTGTGCAAAAAGGTGACATGTACACTATAAAAAGATAAGGCTTCAAGGGTCATTAGAGGTTCTTCCTGAAAGGGTTCTACATGGAACATTTAAGGGTTCCTGTCAAAGAGGCAAGCTAACCCTTTGATTTAACTGATTCCTCCAACAGTGCAGCACCTTTGTGTATAATTTTTTGCTGAACAGTTCAACGTAGAACCCTACAACAAAGGGGTTTTTGTTTTAGAAAAAAATTCAAGTAAACAAAAAAAGCTAGAACTATTAATCTTTATATTTTCTACAATTGTAGAACACTAGAAAATGTGGAGTTCCTTTAAAGGTTCTACACAGAAGCCTACAACAGAGAGTTTTCATCAGAAAAGGTTCCAAGGGGAACCCTCACTGAGGGGAAATATGAAATTGAAAAAGATGAAATACTCTCTCTTTGGAAAATATGAAATACAGTTCACCGAGTATGGCTCAGGGCTGTGACTGAACAGTGATTGCATTTCAGTGTGGCACGACGGCAACGCACTGATGAAGGTGAAACACAATGCGCTGAGGAATTCCATTCAGTTCTGACACAAAGTCGGTGTTTAATTCTTTAAAAAGCAATGTTTATTATTTTTTCACTGAAGAGATACAGCTACTGATTCTGATTCAGACATAAGAGCAATGCGATGAAGGTTTTGCTTTTCAGTGTAGCGCGTTGTCTTCGTGTCACAAGTGAAAAGCAATAAATGTAACTTTTTTCTCCCCAGAGTGAATCTTTTCCATATGATAACTTTAATCTGACCTTTAAGCTAAATGATTGAGTGTGTCGTAACAGTACTGGGATCAGAGAATGTTTACAATTTTACCTGAAGTGGACTTTTTGCCAAACGTGTCATTAACTGATTCACAGGATTTCAGTGCTGACATCTCGGTTAAGCTCTTTACTTAAATAAAATGCTTCTTTCCTTGAACTGAGGAATGAAATGAAGCCCCCTGAAAAGACCAACCACACAAAAGTCTACAGAATTATAGAAAGTGCTCAGAGATGCTCTGCTTTTTAAAGAACTGCACAGCAAGCACAAACCCGCAGCGTGTAATTAAACATAATGGCTCGCAATTCCGGCTCGTTTTGGGAAAGTACGTTTCTCTTCTCTCTTTGCTGAGACGTGATTGGTTCGTTTCCGGGAGTCGGGAGATATATTTTCCACATGTGCTGTGCGTTGAAATGCTCGACTTCTCGACTCACCTCGTATCGTGTACTCAGGGCTCTGGAGCAGACAGGTAAAGCTCATCGTGTTTTTCATTTAAAGTTCCTATTTAGGTAAGATGTTAGAAAACCGAGCTACATGTTACAGGAATAAACAGTCTGGATTGGGTCCAGGAGCTGCTTTCAATTAAAAAAACATTAAATAGTGTTTTTTTTCCTCTCATTTTGCCAGATTAAGATGAAGTCTGCGGTTTTCCTGATG
>CM075001.1:473787-513787 GCA_037576825.1 Pangasius krempfi
TGGAAGGAGTCTCCAGTGTCAGCGCTTTGTAACAGTCAGAGGTAAAGCTGTAACTTTAAGTTTTCTGACATCTTCAGCACAGCGGAGTTTTTACGCTTTACGCACGACAAGCTGCATTTATTTTGTGATTCACTTCAAGAGAGAGAGAGAATAAAGAGCGGCTGGTGAGGGAACGAGTGTTTATAGCTGCTATAACGTAAGTGACAACAGGAGCTAACTTGCTTCAAGGACATTAAATGTAAATATAAATGGATAAAAAGTATGGCACTTTCTTTCTTTAATAAATAAAACCACACCCACAGCGTTCATTCTATACATGTTAAAAACATGTCTGGAAGAAGCAAAAACTTGCTGCCAGCAGAATGCGTAAAATTAATGAAAATGTCTGGAAACATTTCAGCATGAAGTTTTGCAGCCGGTGTATTTTACTGTTTCTGACAAAAAAAGTAGATGCAAATTTAATACATTAAAAATTCTACCATATTACTGTTAATGTGAAATTCATAGGGAAGTTACGGTAACATCAGGGGCTCGAGCGATGGATGAGGTTCCATGTGCTGGAGGTTTTTAAATAAAACTTTACACATAATGCAGGAAGCAGCGTTGAAGAAAAGGGCAGAGAGTCAGAACGCAGGATATCCACAATACAGCCGAGAGCACAACAATCGGAAGAGCAGTCAAAGCATCTAAACGGGCAAGACTTCGCAAGCTGACCATCCCCCTGGTGCTCCTTATATAGTCCATAAACAGGAAGTGCTCATGGAACAGGAAGTGGTAGCACTCGGGAAGGAGGGCCCTCTGCTGGTGCTGATGTTACAGTTATTATATGCAGTATTTAATAATGCAGTGTTGTTTATGATGTCAGCATAAAACATTTAAATAAATAAATAAAAATCACAAAGCTGCATTAATCTCCTTCTGTAAAATAAGCAAAACTAAGCCATTTTTTATTTGTTTTTGAAAGTGAAAGGAAATGTTGTTAGACATTTAAAACTGTGGAATGTCAGTGGATGGTGAGTCTCAGTGCCTCAGACTGATCTGATTAGACTGATTTATCATCACTGTCTAATTACATCTTCATGTGGAACAATACTGATGAATACTGTCAGCATGGAGAAACACACACACACACACACACACACACACACACACACACACACGGCTAATGGCTACAGCTCAGCTTTTCTACTCTTCATGCTCTGTCTGTGACATCAACAAGATTATTTTCTTGCAATTTCTTTTCACTGAAGTGAAGAACGCAGAGTTTTTGATGCTCTTTATCTGATTAACATCTAAAGATATTCAATTAAAACTTCAGAACAGAACAATCACCGGGAGATTGCACAAAAATATTCATCTTTATTTTAATTGCAGCTTTCAGACATAATAATATATTATTATTAATAATAATAATAATAATAATAATAATAATAAAAAGTAGAAGGAGAAGAAGATAAGAATAATCATTAAGAAAAAAGATGAGAAAAAAAGAAACCTTGTAAAAAAAACATTTTTTGTGAAATATTGTGGTTACATGCATGTTTTCTTTTCTTCGTTATAAAAAGAATCAAAATAAAGTTTAATTTTTAATTAAATTAAATTCAGTTACCAAAAATCTCATCCGATACTGAGTATTTATTTATTTATTTGTTTGTTTGTTTGTTTTGTTTGTTTATTAAACTTAGCAGATTTCACACAGCACCAAATGCTCCACATGGAATTAAAAAAAAACAATTTTAAAAAAGAATTTAAAAATTTAAAATTAAAAAACAAAAAAAATTATCATTAAGAAACAATATGAGAAAAAAAATGCTTAAAAAAAGGAAAAAAAAAACCCAAGAAATATTGTGGATAAAAGTATGTTTTCTTAAAAAGACTATTTAAAAATAAAGTTTAATTAAGTTTGAATAAATAATAAAGTTTTGAATGTAATGAATTTCATTTCATTCCACATGACAGATGGAGACAGGTTGATCTGATTTGTTAAAAAGGTCTAAACCGAAGGATCGTCGTTTTGAAAGAAATTGTGACCTTGAGCACGAGAACCCATTCGAAGCCTGTTAAAGTGTTTACAAACAGCATGACCAGATTTTTTTATTTTTTAATCCGCAACATGTTTCCTCTTTCAGAAAAGGTCTTTGGAGCTAAAGGGCACCGGTTCTGCCCAGCGTTCGTCTGCAGCGTGGAGAACACGGACCTCCTGACATTTGAGAGAACCGCCCTGGAGCAGTGTGCGATCAGCACGGCCACTCCGGCTCTAAATGGCGAGCTGCCACTCACTGCGTGGGAATGATCTGTGAAAGAAAAACAAGAATAATAATGAAAACACACGTTCTAATCCACGTGTTCTGGTTCTGATTAAATGACTTCAGACAGCAGGTCGCAAGAATCGATACATCAACAACAGACAATAGCCAGTTATTAGCATGAAGGATATGAAGTGACTGAAAGAAGCCCAGCTCTCGTGTTCTCATTACGTCCTAATCACACCATCTTGTCTTTTCATCGCTGAATCACACAGAACCGATTACTGTGTTGTTCAGTGACGGAAAGAACAAAAGAACAAATGAAAAGATGCTATTTTTTTTTTAGTCTCATCAACTTCTCAAGAGAGATAAAAGAAACTAAACAAAATGAGTTTTGGTTAAAAATTCAGAAAGTGGTCAGAAGGTGTTGATAATTTTTTTTTATACCAGTGCAGCTGCAAATCACAGGTTTATATCAATGAGCTCATTCTAATACGTTATCGTTTCTATAGTAACAGCTCATTCACAGGGCCGTGTACAGCCGACGCGTCACTGGTAATGTTGTTGTTGGTGGTGTTCTTTCAGCTGCTCCCGTTAGGGGTCGCCACAGAGGATCGCTGGTCCGCATATTTGATTTGGCACAGTTTTTACTCCTTCCCCAAGTTTATCCAGGCTTGGGACTGGCACTGGGAGTGTTTATGTAACATTTAAGGAAGGAGTCTCCAGCGTCAGCGCTTCGTAACAGTCAGAGGTAAAGCTGTACGTTTAAGTTTTGCGACATCTTCAGCACAGAGGAGTTTACGCTTCTTTGCGGTTTCTCAGTAACAATTATTTTTTTGTCTTATTAATGTGAAACAGAGAAAAAGAGAGAGTCTTTCATCAACATTCCCCAACATTAAATGTAACTAAAAATGGATAAAAGTATGACATGTGCTTTAATTTTAAAAAAATTGTAGTTGTTGATAAATCGCTGTGGTGTAAGAGGAATAAAACACCTGGGGACGTGCTGTTACAGGAAAATCATCAGCTTCTGCTACATCACACCACCCTGTCGTTGATTATTTTCCTTCGACAGCATGTCCTCGAGCGTTTTATTCCTCTTCAGTTTGCCAACGATTACACGTTTTTATTTAGTAAAGAAAGACACATCATTGTTTTTATTCATTTATAGCTACGTTTTGTGAACGACACGCAATGTTTTATTCCTTAGTAGTTTCAAAAAAAGACATCACAGTTTTATTCTCAGTGTTTCTGACTGCGACTTTAGACATTTAGGTGAATTTACATTTGTATTAGTTTGTATTTTCCTGCACTGAATCCCTCATTAATTCATGCAGGACCAGCTTTTGTGTTTGCTCAGTGATGGAACGAGGAAAAGACAGAGAAAGCAGGAGGGAGAATGATGAGCAGGAAGCGGCGGTGTGTAATTATCACCATGAAACCATTCTGCTGCTTTAAGAACGTCAGACACATTTGATTAGATTTGATTGGAGTCCAGCGTGGAGGTGATTGTGAGCGAAATAATGAACATGAGCAGGTATCAGAGCTTTCTTTGCATGCTACATCACCTCAGGGTTTCACCCGTAGCTTCAAACTACATTTTCCACCAGAGAAGCTGAGACTAGATTACGTTTAGCTAAGTGTCGCCTCAGCTGATCGATGCTCGTGCACTTGAAATGTCACCGTGCCTCAGAGATCGAAGAGCAAAGTAATAAGACCGTGAAGACAACGACTCGATGGCTACATCACGCCTCAGAGACACCGATTACAGCCTGCTCCACTCACACTTATCACGCAGCAGAACATTCCAGTCCATTTTATCCACCACCACCACCATCATCATCATCATCATCATCATCATCATCGTCAAGGACTGAGTCTATTCCCATTTCAGCCCTCATGGTATCATTTACGGTTCTTTAAAGCCCTAATAACACAGCAGTGTTTAGAAATGATTCTGAAATCATGGTGTATTTCTTTTCTGATGAAGCATGAAGTTCTGACCAAGTTATTTATGCTACAAACAAATGAGTAGAACCCATAAGAGTGCTTCGGTTGTCCCTCTGGGGGAACCTGGTCATGTTGAACAGCAAAGTATCAGCCTTTCTGAAAGGGTTACAAGCAGAACCTAAATTTTTGGAAGCTAAAAACCCTTAAAGAACCCATGAAGAACCCATGAAGAACCGTTTTTCTAAGAGTGTGTGTATTAACTGTGTAAGTGTGTGGTACAAAAAAACACCACCAAATTATTGCTCATTATTTTCTTCTTAATATCTAGAACCTATCAGGGGTAAGATTTAGCATCTTACATTTAGAAAAAAGGTTCTTCGAGGGTTCTTTCAGGGTTGATTAGATTTTTAAAAAAAAGGTTTCATGAAAAGGTTCCCTTTCTGACAGGAAAGCATTCAGTTTTATGGTTCCCCAGAAGGGACAACCACAGAGCCTTTAAGGGTTCCCTCAGGTCTTCACCCCGACATGTTCTAGGTGTTAAGAAGAAATCAATGTGCAATACTGTGGAGTTTGTGCCACACACTCTTAGCAAAAAGGGTTCGTTTAGGATAATTATGAGCTTCCAGAAAAGTATTCTTTTTGGAACTCTTTCTAATAGGAAAGTTCTACATAGAACCTTTCAGGACGTAAGGGTTCTAACATGTTTTAAGAGTGAATCAGCTTTTCCAGGAGCAGTGTGTGTTTACATTATTATTATTATATATATATATTATTATGTACAGTAAAACCTGATTATAGTGTAATTATGCTTTAGAGATCGGAATCCTTCACTGCCCCCCTCTACTCCACCCACTTCCCCCTCTGCTCCACCCACTTCCCCCTCTGCTCCGCCCACTACCCCCACTGCCCCCCTCTGCTCTGCCCACTACCCCCTCTACTCCACCCACTTCCCCCTCTGCTCCACTCACTGCTCCGCCCACTACCCCCTCTGCTCCACCCACTTCCCCCTCTGCTATGCCCACTGCCCCCTCTGCTCCACCCACTTCCCACTCTGCTCCGCCCACTGCTCCCCACTGCACTCTCTGCTCCGCCCACTTCCCCCTACTCCGCCCACTGCTACCCACTGCACCCTCTACTCCACCCACTACCCCTCTGATCCTCCCACTGCTCCCCACTACCCCCTCTGCTTGGCCTGCTGCTCCTCCGCTGCTCCTCCACTGCCTCACCACTGCCCCTCTGCTCCACCCACTGCCCCAGTATACTGTTCCATATGGCTGATACTGTCTTGTGCAGGCCAGAGTTAAGTTCCTTACCAATGACTATGTTGCTGTACTAATCAGCACCCTGCTCTTTGTGATCTCGTCTCGCTGTTCGTAATTGTTTCTGAGCGTGAGCCAGCGCTCGTTATCGTCGCACGCTTCAGTCACTCAGGTCTGATTGGAAAACCCACAGCATGACGTGATGATTAATTAGCCCACTCCATGCTGGATTCCGTCCTACTTTTCAATCCCTGTTCTGATAGCGTGGATAAATTAAGACCCGCACGGGCGTGTGGAGAGCGTGTGACTTTTGCTTTGTTGTCGCTGCGCGTTTTGTTGATGCGACCGCTGAAGATCACAGAGTCGCGCCCCTGTCACACTGATGAGTCTCACGAACAATAGATTTGGGCAGAAGCCAGACGGAAAAGGAAGTGGATTTCCTGCACTGTGATCTCGCGGAATCACGAGTTCGATGTTAACCTGTCATGCGGTTTTGGGTCTCGTGGCTAGTTTTCATTTCATATCATTTTTAACTTTTTCATATAGAGCCACAGGCTTTGTGATACCTGTGCATGAGGGACGTATTTCACATGCCATACTGTGCTGAAATGATGCTGCTGTGGAGAACCATGAAAATCTTTGCGCTTTGCTCAGGATCTCATCTTTGTTCCTAGCTTCTTAGAGAAAAAAAAAACGGTTCTTCAAGGGTTCTTTTTAGATGTTTAATAGCTCTCATATTCTAGTGTTGAGGTGGCAGTAGTACAGTGGCTCGTAACAACAAATTTGTTTATTGAAAAAGATAAAAAAACTTTACTTAAAGTGTGCATAAAAATCACCTGATCATGGAGAACACGGAGTCCGCGCTCAACAAATGATTATTTATTATTTATATGACATTTACATTATATTAATTACATAAATAACTAGTTTAAAACGTTTTATTTTCTTTGTCCTTTGGTTCAACTCACAATGAAGCCTCTAAAATTTAGCCTGAATGAAAATGAAGCTTAAATTAAATTAGATCCACATGTTGGGGGAAAAAAAATCAAATTTATCTTCACCAGTAAACAAATTTCAGGTAAAGATCTTTAACGTGAAAGCATATGCTGTGTGTACAATCCAGTTTATCCAAATGTTTGCGGAATTAACCCGTCATTTCTTGAGTGATACGGTGCTAACCTCCACTGTGCACATCCACACAGTCTAATTGCCTTTCCCGTGCTGAGAGGTGAAGAACACGGCCGCTGTGAGAACACCAGAGGGTCTGAGTGACGGGCGTGAAATCTCAGCGATGCGCTGTCACCCGTGTTCAGCCGAGCGTTTCCGAGTAGAAGCACTGGACGTCGACGTCGGACGCGGCTGGTCTTAATGGACTCAGGGTCAGACCAGAGAGAGAGAGAGGGAGGAGAGAGAGAGAGGAGAGAGAGAGTGATGGAGTCTAGGTGGTGGACGTCAAGTACTTACAGTGTCTAATAGCTGGTTCTTTAGACAGAGGAATACACCGTGTGTCTCAGTAATTACTTTTCTCATTGTTGCTCTGTGGCCTCAGCAATTTGCCAAGCCACTTTTTAGAGTGCTCTGAGACGGAGAGAATCGAAGAAGCCTCAGAGGATTAGACGCTTCTTATTCACGCCGAAATCGCATGAGCAGGACAACTGCCGAGAAGAGCATGTGTACTAAAAATAATATCTCAAAACCCAAGAAAATGACAGGATTCCCACCTTTTCACGCATTTCTCCACAATTCCTTGTTGTTTAGTTGCTAATTTCCTCTTATTAGAATTTAGCAATATTAAATAATGATAAATATTTTAATTATTATTATATTTTAATGATCTATTTTCTGATGTTATCTGTAATTTCTGGTCATTTCAAATCCATTAATAGTTTAAGAGGCTACAAATGAGATGCAAATGAGGAATGGATCATTAAACGTGATCCAAAGGAAGCTGCGATGTAAACAGACCCAGTGGGACTTTACAGCTACTGCTGCAGCAAATGATCAGTAATTACAATCTGCAGTAATAATGAAAGAAAATGGCTTACTTTTTATCCATTTATAGTTACATGTAATGTCAGTGAAACAAGTTGCTTCTTGTTCTCACTAACTCTCTTGAAGTTAATAATAAAAAAATCGCAGCTTGTCGTGTTACCGAGAAACTACAAAGAAGCGTAAGCTCCTCTGTCCTGAAGATGTCGGAAAACTTAAAGTTACAGCTTCACCTCTGACTGTTACAGAGCGCTGACACTGGAGACTCCTTCCATCAGTGTTACATAAACACTCCCCTACTTCAAGAGAATGACACATCAGTGATTTCTTTCGAGCGTCTTCTGTACCTGTGAATGAGCTGTTACTATAGAAATGATAGCGGGATCACCCTACTCCTAAATAAACTACTGTCAGACCTGCTGTTAGAGAAAATTAATCAACTTCTGATGATTCTTTGTGGAACGTCTGTAGCTGGTATGTTGCTTTCCAGCATTTTTCTGCAACGAGACCTTTGACAGCACAATCAGCTCGCTGTGTAAATTTGCTCACTGACGAAGCTCTGCGATAAGTTTAAGCTTCACTTTTAATCAATACCACATTTGCGTTATCAAATATTTACACTCCACAATGCACTGCTGTTAATAATTGATCTATAAATAGATGAAAATGTGATATGATGTCACATATTGACTCTCTTTGACAGGCTGTGATGTTAGTGATGCGGTTGTGTAAAATCTCAAGTGCTCAGTGTGTATTTTTATTCTTTACTTTACTTCCCCTCCATTCATCCTGTCTCTGTGAGTAAACACCTGTCACAGCTGGACCTCTGTGTGATGCCCAGCGGCCATAAAGTCCTCAAATGCTCCTTGTGAATTCACATAAAGCGTTTGTCAGTGCAGACACCGAGTCCTGCAAAGACCTCTTGAGAAAATGAGGTGGCTTTGAGTGCTACTTCATCTCCTCTCTGGAGTTTCACATCCAGACTACAGCGACTGCAGCCAAAAAAAGTCAGGAATAAAACACTCGGGGACGTGCTGTCAAAGGAAAATAATCCATGATGCAGTGGTGCGATGAAGCGGAGTCACCCTGAAGCTGATTAATTTCCTATAACAGCACGTCCCCAAGTGTTTTATTCCTCTTACACCACAGCAATCTTTTTTGACGATTACAATTTGTAAGTACATCACACTTTATCCATTTATACTTAAATTTTAACGTAGTCCCTGTGAGTGAGCTGTTGCTATAGAAACGATAACGTATAAGAACGAGTTCATTGATATAAACCTGTGATTTGCAGATGCGCTACTGTCAGAGCTGCTGTTATAGAAAATGAATCAGACTGAAGAATCAACAGCGCTGTGGTGTAATTATATTTAACTCAATCTGATTTTTCATTTGCAGCCTGTGGTGTGTATCGGTGCTTCCTGTGGCTCCGTAGGCTTCGGATTCTCTCAGATCCTGTTCTCTTTACACTGAGGAACTCGTTATCTGTGACCGGCTGATGTTTTGGCTGTACAGCTGTAACCTGCTTCGTAAAGAAATAGAAAGACGTGGCAGCGCGAATGCAGAAAGCAGAACGGAAGCTAGCTTAGCGCATCCTGTCAGTGACTTTGTAAGAGGTTTACTTTTTTTGCATTTTTCATTATTTTCTCGAGTTGTTTTTTGCTTTCTCTCCAGACAAGGTCACAGACCAGGTTTAGCGTGAACACAGAGTGTTAAAAATCAACAGTGCGATTCTTTAGACTTTTTAGCAACAGTCAGAGGTAAAGCATCTTCAGGACAGAGGAGTTGACGCTTCTTTGCGGTTCCTCAGTAACGTGACAAGCCGCATATTTATTTTGTCTCATTAACTTAAAGAGAGAGGAAAAAAGAGCGGCTGGCGAGGGAGCGGCTGTTTATAGCTGCTATAACGTAAGTGAGAGCAGGAGCTAACTTGCTTCCACAACATTAACTCTAACTACAAATGGATTAAAAATATGACATGATGTTCATTAATCAATTTAAAAACGAAATCATTGGCAAATTCCTGTGATATAAGAGCCATTTCCCAAAACCCCCGAACCCCCTTTTTGGAAGTTTTCATGGGGAAGAATTCAGGATTGAATTAAGTTCTTCCTGTTTTTGTTGTAAATGAATCCGTCTTGTGTATTTCGCGTTAAGATTTGAGAAAGCTTCATGTGTACAGATCTACAGACGTACAATAGAATAATGGAACAAAGGAGATTTTATGTCTCCTTTTACGCTCGAGGACATGAATTTGTTTTCTAGCTTCGTCAGAATTCCAGAAGATGCAACTGGTGTTGATAAAACAGCAGTCATTTTTTTTCCTCTACATGTTGCGCAGGACTGAAGCTGTCGTGTTTTTTTAATGATGCTCTGGAAATCCATTTCCACTCCACAGAGGGTGCATTTACACTCCTAAAGAAACTCCTGCATGCTTTAGGCTCCACTTAAACCCACATGACGGTGAGGAACATCATCAGCGGCTCTGCAGCACATCTCTCATCTCTCCACTCGGCCCTTGGGAGGTGAAATCATTTACCTCTGCGCTGCCACGATCAGATGGTGCTGGAGAAAGA
Organism: Pangasius krempfi; assembly: GCA_037576825.1. NCBI lineage: Eukaryota > Metazoa > Chordata > Actinopteri > Siluriformes > Pangasiidae > Pangasius > Pangasius krempfi. The sequence goes on from CM075001.1 coordinate 483,811, forward strand.
AACGTGGCCGTGTAATTGCTCCATTACTTCCTAACATGCTTAATTAGAGCACTTCAGCTAAAGACTGATTGGCTTCTGTCTCCATCTCTCTACTCTCCATTATTTTTTCTCTTCTGAGACTCATTTGGACCTCAGATGGAATTCAATTCACGTTGGAAAATGGTATTTATAATCCACTTGCTTAATGCAATCCTTTTGAAAGCAACATTTTTAACACCATTACTGTTTCATAACAGCACTATTCATACTTATTTATCTATAAAGCCCACTTTTACTGTGGTTTCCGCTGCAGCCGTACAGCGCAAATGAAATAAAATGTCTCTGTGTTCGGTGGTTAATGATACAAGGGTCATATTTAACATTACATACGAGTAGAAAGTGATAGAGACACGGGGTTGCCATGTCTATATAAAATAAACTAAAAATAAAAATAAAGAAAGTCCAACTTCCAACCTCTAAACCTCCCAAAGCTTGAATTAAACTCATGACTTTCATTGTGAAATATATTGGAATATTTACAAACTAACATCATGCATTATATTTTATTTTCAACAAGGTCCTAAAATCTCATTATTATTAATCTCATATAATATCATAAATAAAGAATATCTGTGAGAACTGATCCCTGACATGGTGACATTTTCTTGAAGGTTCATACTGTACATTTACTATGTGCATAAAAAATATATAAATATTTGGCTTGCACGATAATCCTATAATTTATTTAATTTGCAAAAAACGTCCAACCTGCGATCTATAACAAATATAGAATCCATTGGTGTCCATTTTCCTGGACATGGCAACCCTGCGCATGTTATAAAGGTTATAAACACAGGGTGGTAAACCATTAATGTCAATAATAACTAGTTTAATAACTAAGTAAATGCTAACGATTAATTAATGATTAATTAACAAGTAATTACTGTATAATTGTGTTACATTTATATTTAATATAATTGCATTAATATTAGGAAAAATGTTTAAAAGTCATTTTATTGCTGTGGAGTCTAAAATTGTGTTGCGCCATTTTTATTTATTTTTTAGAATAAATAAGAATTTCGGGGTTCTCCGGTTGTCCCTGAAGATTCCTATAAGAGGATGGTTCTCGATCAGAAAGGCTCACACTGTAAGTAGAACCCTAACTGGATGATAAAGAAGAACCATGAACCCTTAAGGAACCCTTTTCGGATGGTCTATTGTACGAGTTTTATGAGAGTCTCTTTTTTCTCTCTCTCTGTTTCTGTAAATCAGCCACATGATGTTGTTTTCGCTCTCAATGTTTCTTCTAAAAACGTTTCAGTTTAGGAAAAAGGCATCCACCTGCAAACGAATCTAAACGAGCCACAGTTTAGTCGATGCCGCTTTTTCCCATCGCAGCTGCTCCGTGATATTCCGTGTCCATTTCCATGAGATTTGAGAGCACAGGGAACCTCTCGTGCTGATTGTAATGGGTTTTGATTCTGTGCTGTTTATTCACACAGCTCACAGTAACACATTACACATTAATCAAATAATAAATCTGGCCTCTTAACTCGCTGATTAGCAATTCTAAGCAGCTCGCAGAGAGAAGTGGAATATTCTTCATTTGCAATGCAGACCTCAATGAGTCAGAGCTCAGAGCTCAGAGCTTTACTGTCAGCTCTGTACCTGAGGCTTTATAACGACAACAACAACAACAACAATAATAATAATAACAACAACAACAATAATAATAATAATAACAATAATAATAATAATAATAAACTTTATACGTAGTGAACTTTTTATACACGTGGCAGCTCAAAGTGCTGTAAAATCCAAAATGAATAATAATAATAATAATAATAATAATAATAATAATAATAATAATAATAATAAACAAATCTAAAATAAAATAAAGGATGAAGTAAATATAAGTACAAAAATAAGTGTATAAATTAAAATAAATATACGTCTGTTACAATTTCATTTTATCCAATTGTTCAAAGAATTCAAAGAATTGTTCGGAAATAACGAAATATATTTTATAAAATATAAAATAAAAGAAAGTCTAAATATAAAAACATAAAATATACATAAATATAAAACTACGACGATGTTTTTCATGAAACAGAGTTTTTTTTAAAAAGCGTGTACGGAGGATTTCGTGCCAATGAAACCACGTGTAACATCAATAACTCTGTAATTAACTAATCAACACTCAGTTTATCAGGTCTGACATTCTTCATGAGTCACTTTGATGGTGTATAATGACTGACGGTTGCCCTGCAGAAAGTTTTGGCACCCCTCCACTACAGGACGTGTGCTGGTGTAGTTCAGGTGGTGGTTTATTTACAGTGTTGTTGGGGTTTTCACAGACTTCTCGCTTCATTCAATTCAACTTGTGCAGAAAGAAAACAAAACAAGCCAAATAATTATAATAATATGGATCTATAATTAGGTCCTTTTCATACACCTTTATCACCAGTGCTTTCATTCACGCTGACGTTTCTTTTCTACCATTGAATTATTCGCCGCAGGGTCATGACCTCTCCACAGGTTAGTCGGAGAATGGCCGAGCCCGCTTTTGTGTTCGAGAGATAGGAGTAATTAGCTGTATGCTAAGACACACTAGCGATAAGGTTTTGAGCTTCGGATATCTTAGGAACAGAGACACCTGACGCACACAAGGCCTTTAATGTGTGTGTAATAATGATGCAGGTACCAACAGCAGAACCTAAAGCTCGAGAATCAGTCGCACCGTATTGATGTGAAACAACTGCAGGTTGTATTTATATTCGCTATTTTTATACACTTCCCATGAGGAGAGTATTCTAAAAAAGATAAAATGATGCAAAGCACACACTCAAATGATAGATCCATTAAGGGTTCTGTGGTGTTTCCTTATCAGGAAGATATCCAATTAGAACCCTTTTATGGAAACCAAGAACACGTCATTATCAAATAAACACGTTAAGAACCATTTTTTTCTAAAAGCCTATTAATCCCAAGACATTCCTTCAGTCATCTTCTACTGAGTTCTATGTAGAACCCTATAAGTGTTTCTCTATCAGAGACGGTTCCAAGTAGAACCTTTTTTGGAAGCAAAGAACCTTGAAGTGCCAACACGTTCATGCATTCATTCACTCATCTTCTACTGAGTTTTCAGTTGAACTGTTTTAACTAGAACCCTGAAAGCTAATAATTATACAATGAACCCTTAAAGAACCCTTGAAGAACCCTTTTTTCTAAGTGTGTGTGTATATACTGGGTAAGTCTAAGGGAGCAAACTCCAAACTATTGCTCATTATTTTCTTCTCAGGACCTAGAACCTTTAACATTTAACTACTAGATACCTGGTACACTCTTCAAGGACATTCTTCAAGGGTTCATTAAGGGTTCATTAAATAATTAAGGGGTCTTAGCTTCTAAAAGGGGTTCTACTTGGAACTTTTCCTCCTAGGAAAACAGTTTCTTGTTTGCTGCTTCCTAAAACCTTTAAGGGTTCCCCAAGAGGGACCGCAACGAAGAACAGTTCTGAATATTTGAACAGCATATTCACTTAGAAGGTTAAGGTTCCTGCGTAGCACTGAATGTGTTTGTAGCCTCACCCAAAACGGAGAACTTAATACACAGAACAATCAGATCAGCGATATCACCTTCAAGAACCTTTAATTAATAGCTTGTAAAAGGGGTTCTTCTTCCTGGAACCCTTTCTGATCGGGAAACACTTGTAGGGTTCTACATAGAACTCAGTAGAACATCAACATGAATCAGTGTCTCGTGACTTGGTGCATTCTTCAAGGGTTCTTTAAGGGTTCATTGGATAAGTAAAGGTTCTTAGCTTCCAAAAAATGGCTCCACTTTGAACCCTTTCTAATTGGAAAACACTTGTACGTAGTATTCAGTAGAACATGAATGAACATCTTGGTACGCTCTTAGTAAAAAGGGTTCTTCAACGGTTCACTGGATAATTGAAGGTTCTTCACTTCTAAAAACGTTCTACTCGGAACACCGTCTGATAGAGAAACACTACAGAGAACTCAGTAGAAGATGATGAATGATTGAAGTGTCTCAGTAAATTTAAAAGGTTCTTTTCAGGTTCTTGGCTGATTAAGAGCTCTTAGCTTCCTGAAAGGGTTGGAGCCACGTCTAATGAGGAAACACTTTGGCGAACCAAAGAACCCTTAAGGAGACAATTTTTTTCTGAGTGCGTATTTCTTTATCATTATTCAGGCCTCATGATGATGAATACGTTGCCGTGGTAACCTTATCTCCATCACCAACCGACAACATGCGAAACCCCGCCCACTCTTTTATTCATTAATGTTCTGGACGATTCTTCGCCTAGAGCAGGGCTGGAATCTTTAACGTGGCATCTCAGGAGAGAACCCGGAGCTAACGTACAGATAATCACTTCTCTCAGGAGGAATTTTATCGTAATGAGAATTCCCTCCCTCTCTCTCTCTCTCTCTCTCTCTCTCTCTCTCTCTCTGCCTCCGTCTTTCTTTCCATCTCCATTCTCCCTTTCTCCCGTTTCTTATCTCAGCTGCAGAAGCGACGTAGTGTGACGCAGTCTGAATTTCCCTGAAGGAGCAGCGAGTGTATCAGACCCTTTCACGCTGAGGAAGAGGTGTGAGGAGATTTCGTGTCTGGTGTCATTCGATTAGTGAAATAACTTTAAATGAGCGAGGATTCTGTTTACACTCACCATTTACTTCACTCAATTTATTTTCTCTCTCAAACCCCTTACACATTCTGATTGATTTCCATCTCTTTGAAGAGCTTCCTAATAATGATATTGATTCATCCCACCGTGCTGTTCTTTCTGAGTTCTGGCTTGTGATTGGTCAGAAGGTGTTGATTAGTTTTCTAAAACAGTGGCTCTGACAGTAGCGCAGGTTAATATTAATGCGCTCGTTCTAATATGTTACCGTTTCTATAGTAACACCTCATCACATTTTTATCACACGGATCAAAAATGTTTGCAGTAAGGAGACGTTTATGTAACGTGTATGGAAGGAGTCTCCAGTGTCAGCGCTCTGTAACAGTCAGAGGCGAAGCTGTAACTTTAGGTTCTCTTTGGAAATCTATTGTAGGGTTCTTCTCAAAAACAATTTGAAAACAGCGAGTGGGCAGAATATTCGGACGGATTTATGTTCTCTATAAAAGGATAAGTGTTTTATAAGAATCGAGAAATGTGGCATGTATTTTTGAACGATGAAGATGAATGGGGTGGAACTAGTGGAAGAATCTCGTGGAATGTTCTTTGTGAAATGATTGTTCGCCTCATTGCGCAACTGAAATTTATAAGAAAATAAATAAATAAATAAATAAATAAATAAATAAATCGCAGCGCACTGAAAAGATAACTAGAGAGTCACAATGATTTATAGGACATCATTCTTCACTTACAAGCTCTTTATTTATTAGTTTCTGAGTGGAGTGAAGTGCGCTCCCTAAATTCCCGAATTCCTTCATGCATCATCATCCATGGAGCTTTTTTTTTCCATCTCCACTCTGTGTGCTGTAATGAGCTGATTATCTAATCCTAATGCAGGATCGACTGAAGCCCATCTGAACTTGTTCCTGTGTGTCAGCGGCCGCGTTTCAATCAATCAGGCGAGTTTTTCCCCGCTTTCTCTCCTGCGGTTGCGCAAACGCGTCACACACACATACACACACACACGCGCGCGCGCGTCTCACACACACACACACACACACACACACACACAGAAAGAGAGCTAGAGAGAGAGAGAGAGAGAGAGAGACTCACAGCCTCGGGCAACTCACGCATTAATCCTGTCTCCTTCCCTTCAGCACATCACACCTCCTCCTCCAGTCATCCACCTCTCCACTTCTCCACTTCTCCATCTCTCCAGGTTCCTCACATCTCACCAGATATTTTTTGCGCTCGTCGCGTGGAGCCGGTGCGCGTCCCCGCGTACCCGCGCTCTCCAAACACAAGACCGGAGCGCTTTTCTGTGCATTATATCACGTTTTAAAACTTTCTCTTTTCCGTTCTTTTTTTTTTTTTTTTTCTTGGAAATGGCTCCCTCGCAGAACGCTTCCAATGTGACCGGGAACTGGACCAATCAGTTCGCGCAGCCGCCGTGGCGCGTGGCGCTGTGGTCGGTGGCGTACAGCTCCATCCTGGCGGTGGCCGTGTTCGGGAACCTGGTGGTCATGTGGATCATCGTGGCGCACCGCCGGATGCGCACCGTCACCAACTACTTCCTGCTGAACCTCGCCTTCTCCGACGCCTCCATGGCCGCCTTCAACACGCTGATTAACTTCATTTACGCGGCGCACGGGGACTGGTACTTCGGAGAGGCGTACTGCAAGTTCCACAACTTCTTCCCGGTCACCTCCGTGTTCGCCAGCATCTACTCCATGACCGCCATCGCTGTGGACAGGTAGGAGCTGTGTCTCTGTGCCCACTGGAGTGCTGAGTGCAGCAGCAGTGTTCAGGCTCTGTTCAGGGGAAAGTAGCTACAGAAAAGAAGTGAGCAATAAAACAGCTGGACTGATGTGAAGTATAACAGCACATCTGCAAGTGTTTTATTCCTCTTACACCACACCGACAATTACAATTTTTATTTATTAAAATAAAGAAAAGCGTAAACTCCTCTGTCCTGAAGATGTCGGAAAACTTAGTTACAGCTTTAATTCTGACTCCTTACAAAAAAACTGCACTATAGCACTGAGTGTTTACTCCAGTGGTGATCAGTGATTGGTTGTTGTGAATGGTGGTGATCAGTGATTGGTTGTTAGAAACAGTGGTGATCAATGATTGGTTGTTGTGAATGGTGGTGATCAGTGATTGGTTGTTAGAAGCAGTGGTGATCAATGATTGGTTATTGGGAACAGTGGTGATGAGTGATTGGTTATTGGGAACAGTGGTGATGAGTGATTGGTTATTGGGAACAGTGGCGATCAGTGATTGGTTATTGGGAACAGTGGCGATGAGTGATTGGTTGTTGGGAACAGTGGTGATCAGTGATTGGTTATTGGGAACAGTGGCGATGAGTGATTGGTTGTTGGGAACAGTGGCGATGAGTGATTGGTTGTTGGGAACAGTGGTGATGAGTGATTGGTTATTGGGAACAGTGGTGATGAGTGATTGGTTATTGGGAACAGTGGCGATCAGTGATTGGTTAATGGGAACAGTGGTGATGAGTGATTGGTTATTGGGAACAGTGGCGATCAGTGATTGGTTAATGGGAACAGTGGCGATGAGTGATTGGTTGTTGGGAACAGTGGCGATGAGTGATTGGTTGTTGGGAACAGTGGCAATCAGTGATTGGTTATTGGGAACAGTGGCGATGAGTGATTGGTTATTGGGAACGACTTTAAAACGAATTTTAGGTACACAGTTTAGACCTTTAAGCCCAACTGATGTACCTTTTACTCTAAAAGCTACACCACATGCAGTAATAAAGGTTAAACTGTATGTACTGTACATATTAAAGGTACTAATGGTACCGCTTCAGTCACAAGCAGAAGTACAGACTGGTACCTTTTTTTCTGATAGTGTAGACTATATATGTATTTTATATCCTATATGTATTGGCACCCCACTACCTGGAACCACTGTGGAGCAGCTGTTGATGTGATCTGGGGGGTGGGTCGTTCTCAGTAGTGTGTGTGTGTGTGTGTGTATGTGTGTGTGTGTGTGTGTGTGTGTGTGTGTGTGTGTATGTGTGTGGGTGCTGATACGAATGCAAAATGTGTAATAACAGTGTATGTAAATGTAATGTATGTGCATTTTGTTTGTGTGTGTGTGTGTGTGTGCAGATACGAATGTGTAGTAACACTATATGAAATGTAATGCATGTGCATTGTGCATGTGTGTGTTTGTGTGTGTGTGTGTGTGTGTGTGTGTGTTTGTGTGATGCTGGAAGGGTTTCCTGGAGCTGCTGCCATTTTATTGCCACATCAATCATTTTATAATTTTATCCATCTCACAGTGTGTTTGTGTATCCTGTTAAAGAAGAACGTGAAAATGCTCACATTATCCCACATTATCCAGCCCTAATAATTTATTTACCAAATCCCCAGGGGTTGAAATCACACACACACACACACACACACACACACACACACACACAGCAGGTGTGTGGTGTCGCTGCAGAAGCAGCAGCAGTATCTCAACGAGAAAATGTAATTATTTCTCTGATTGAAACACACTGTAGAGATTCTGCCTTCTGTGGCGCATACAGACATCCTGAGCTTCTGTGAAAAGGAAATTTTCTGTCCTGTCAGAGGGTTATGCATCAAAGGATTCCCCCAGAAGTAACCATTTATGCACAAAAATAAAATGCATCAAACGTGGTGCTGATTATGCAAACATAAATGTATACATATCTTTTTATTTATTCACAATCCGACCTGAAAAAAAAACAGATCTTATGTTTAGACTGTGGAAAAAAATTACAATAAAAATAATCAATAGTTCAAGATCAAATTGTCTTCAAATTGTCTGACCACTGTCTTCAGTGTGTGTGTGTGTGTGTGTGTGTGTGTGTGTGTGTTCCATGAAACTGTGATATGTTTAGACTAGGTTATCACACCATGAAAATCTCCAGCCCTAACACCATTAGTCAGAGGTCAAAATTGAGTCTATCGACAAGGTACGTCAGAAAATGTTAAAAATATTAAATAAACTTCAACGCTTTATTCTTTAAGTTTGTGGCTGCTTTGTTATTTTTTTTATTTCTGTGGTTTGTTACTAAAATGCTGTTATGACATGAGAGAACTACTGTGTAAAATACAAGCGCAACAGCTGGATCATTTGACTTTATTGTACACACTGCTACAGACACTAACCACATCCCGCAGTCCCTGCATCCCGTCGTACTTCCTGTTCCAGTTGTGAACAAATTTCTGGGTGATGTCTTGAGGTTTTGTTTGAGCATTACTAGATAATGCATCCTGAGAGCGTCCTGATTAATGGGGTACGGGGACTGCAAGCCCCTACAGCAAACTGAAAAGATCATCAGAGTCTCTCTAGCCACCATCGGCACCTCATACAACAACCGCTGAATCCGCAAAGCCAGCAGTATTGCAGAAGATCCCATCTCACCCCTCTCATGAACTCTTCACCCTCCTGCCATCTAGCAGAAGGTACGGGAGCATCTGTGCCACCATCAGCAGACTCTGCAAAAGTTCCTTCCATGTGGCAGTTAGATTACTCAACACCCTGCTGCCTCCCAGCACTCACCTGGGCTAGTCAAACCCCTAACCCAGTATGACTCAAAACTATTGCACACCTGCACCTTACAGCTGCATCAGACACTTTATGGAACAGGTACCTATTGCTGCTACACTACCAAATAGTTTACAGTTCACAGCCCATGTTCTGTATTTTTAGCGTATTTATTGTTCTGTTTGGTGCATTTTTTTTGTCCTGCAATCATCTCACACCAGTCCCTTTTCCAGCAAAACACCCCCAACATGATGCTGCCACCCCCATGCTTCACAGCTGGGATGGGGTTCTTCAGATTAAAAGCCTCACCTTTTTCCTCCATACATAGCGCTGATCATTACGGCCAGACAGTTCATTTCTTGTCATCCAGAAGGATTGGCCTTCATCCTAGCGACCACCTGCAAACTTCAGTCTGGCTTTTTTAGTAGGGGCTTTTTCCTTGTGTGACAGTCTTCCAGGCCATGGTGATGTAGGACTCATTTAATGGTGGATGTGCAGCCTCCATTTCCTTCACCAGTTCCTTTGTTGTTGTCTTGGGATTCAGATGAACACTTTCAAATGATGCAGTGTCTGTGTGTTCCCAAGATTTTTATATTTGCGTACAACGGTTTATACAGATGCTTGTGCTATCTTCAGTTATTTAGAAATTGCTCCTGTGTAGAAACTTGACTTTTGGAGGTCTACAGTTTTCTTCTGAGTTCTTGGGTGAGTTTCTAGGATGCTTTCCCATGCTATCAATGGCAGAAAGGCCACTGGTCCTGATCAGCAGCCATGTGTGCACACCTAATTGACTCCTGATTATGACAATAAGCCAAACAGAAGCTTCTGAAAGCCATTACACTAATTTCTGGAAACTGTTTAAAGGGACAGACAGCTTGGTGCATGACACTGTACAACTCTTTCAATTCTTGTTAATCTGCTTTACGACAGAAAACCCCACAGTGTGTTATTAAATTATGTTCAGGATTTGATGGAGCTGTTGCTGTCAGCTCTGAGTGGAACTTCATCTTTACAGCCGGTTTTATATCTTTGAGTGCCAGCGTGGCCACTTCAGTAAATCACGCTGGAACGGCGAGGATGAGATGGTAGACAAAGCATCTCCTGATAGCAGACTAATGAGCACAAGAGTGGTTATTGAATTATCCAGACATGTATGATGCTTAAGTGATGGAGGAGTGATGCTGGAGTGATGCTTAAGTGATGGAGGAGTGATGCTGGAGTGATGCTTAAGTGATGGAGGAGTGATGGAGTGATGCTGAAGTGATGCAGGAGTGATGGAGTGATGCTGAAGTGATGCAGGAGTGATGCAGAAGTGATGGAGTGATGCTAAAGTGATGCTGAAGTGACGCAGGAGTGACGCAGGAGTGACGCAGGAGTGATGCAGGAGTGACGCAGGAGTGATGCAGGAGTGACGCAGGAGTGACGCAGGAGTGATGCAGGAGTGACGCAGGAGTGAGCAGCGTGATGGTCTGATGATGAGCTATTTTTAGCTGTTTGTGTTGTAGATGTGTAGATGTGGTGTGGAGACAGAGATGCAAAAACCCCATCATCTGTCACACTGACAACCCGAGTTACCTCAATGTGACAGACAAACCAATTACAGAGCACACTAACACACACGGATGTAAACGCACACACACACACACAAACATGCAAACACACACACACATAAACACACACACACAATCCCGAACATCAACACACAAACAAGTAAACACATACAGATGTAAACATACACACACATACGCAAACACGCACACACTGACGTATACACACACACACACACACACACACACAAAGACACATAGACATAAAAACACAAACACAGACATAACCACGGAGACATAAACACACAAACACAAATGCACAAACAAGCAAACAGAACCACAAACATTAACACAAAAACACACCAACATACAGACACACACACACAAATACACACACACACACAGATATAAACACCAAACACAGACATGTACACACAAATGCACATTAATACAAACAGAGAAAAGCGTACAAAAAAAGGAGTAAGAATTAAAAAGAGCAAGATAAAATTTTAATAGCAGAAAAAAGAACAAAAAAACAAATAAAAAAGAAAGTAAGTAAGAAAGATTTGATAGGTGAAACTTAAAAAAAGAGTGAGAGAGTGAGACATAAATTTGGGAACAAAGAGAGAAAGTGAATAAATAAGGAATAAGAGCCGGAAGCAGTGGGTCTGTAACGTCTGCAGCTTCTGAATATGACGGATGGATTAAATTACTGAAGTTAAATGTGATGTAGCGCAGTCGCTTAATGACCTGGAAGATTAAATCACTTCTTTCTTTCCTTTAATTTCTCAGTGTGTTGGTGTTTTTCTTTTCATCTGATTTCAGTCTGAAACATAAAGTAAATCATTTTACACTTTAAAGCTCCTTTAATGAAGCTTTGTGATGTAGAACGAGGTTCAAAAGTGTGAGTGTAAATGAAAGACTGACTGTCTTACAAAAGTTACAAAAAAATCTTGATAAACACTTTCATTTTAAATGTTACACTCTCGAGAAATTATTTTATTAGTGAGACACTGAAATTAAAAAAAACATTCACGGCTCTGAAAACAAAAACAAAAATTAAAATTTCCTCAGATCTCATGAGAAATTTGTAAAATTCAAGTGCGGTTGGGTTTCATTAAATTTCATACAAACAAAAAAACTGGAAAAGATACAAACACTAACTTTGCCCATAACCCCGCCCATAACCCCGCCCACAACTCCGCCCACAAATCCACCCCTGATCCCACCTGTAGCCCCGCCCTTTACCGTAACCTTGAACTTTTTTCATTTGATTACCACTTGACTCCTAAATTCTTCAAAAAAGAAGTAATTTTCTCTCATGTCAGTAGGCACTTTTTTCAAAATCACTATTTTAAACTCATAAAGTTGTAACTTTTCCAGATGTTTTTTTTTTACGCTTAAAGAGGACAGACTTTCTCAAAAACATGTAAATTCTCTAATCAGGTGTTTGAAGTTAATTTAGTCTTTGACATTTTTTTTTACGTTTCGAGTCTAAATATGAAAGAATTACACTTGCTCTGATTTTTGTATTTACAGTATATGAATATATGACGTGCAAATTGTTGTTAAGTGCGAAACTGGGTTTAATTTTTAACTTTAGTACGAATGTAATCATTAACACACTTGAATATTTGTGATTGTTTGGTGGTCTGTGTTTTTTTTTTTTGCTTTTTACTGGCATGGGAATGTTTTTTAATCACAGAATATGTTTAATAAGTGACATTTTCCTGAATGTGAAAGCACAGGAAGGGGTCTGTGCGTCCGTGTGCGTGGTGTAAATGGGACATTAATACGTGAGCTGATGAGATATCGTCGCGTTAATAGAGCGAGATTAACGCTCTCAGGTACATGAGGTTTTAGTCCAGCTCTCTGTCTGCTTTCATCGACGTGGACGACTTCATCAGCACTCCGGTACACGTGAACATTTACTCTCAATCAGTGTTCATCACCACAACATTGATTATAACGTCAGATTTCATTTAGCTCCAAACAGCTCCGATTAAACCGCACCATGACTGACCGGGGCATCATCTCCTCTCCACCGTCACGGAACAAAATTCAACCGGAGAAGACTTTAGACCTCCATTTTCTGAAGCTGGATGTTTCCCACTTTTGTATACAGTCAGAAAGTAAATCTTGCACTATGATGCATTTCCCCATCTTTAGAAAATAAGAAAGAAATTAAGAACAAGAAATCAAAGATCACCATTAATTCCAGATAATATAACACTCCTTTAAAAAAATTGTTCATTCAGTAATTCTTTTTTTGAGAAGCTGCCTGCAAGTCTTTATGGAAACATAAAGGAAAAAAAGGAGCCATAAAAGCTGCCAGGTGCCACATTATCTTGCTGTAAGAGCTAATCATTTGCATGTTGGATGTGATTGGTTGAGCCTAATTTATGACATCACAACCCTATCTTTTACATAGCCCCGCCCCCAAATTGACTTTAATCAGAAGAATGTGAACAGATTTGATGTAAACAGCTGAATGTGTGAATCAGTGTAGAAGAGGAAATATTTAAACATCATGTGTTGGAGGGTTTTTTTTAAGAAGAAGGAATTTAAAAGCTTTGATGTTGTGTAATTGCATTTTCCACTTTCAGGAACCGTCAGCTTCGAAATGTAGTGATGAAGCATGTGCTCTCCGTGTGTGTGTGTGTGTGTGTGTGTGTGTGTCTCAGGGTCTCTCGGGTGCTTAGCCACGTCTGCACTGGCAAAGAATCAGTGTTCCTTCATGAGTCAGAGAGCCGTGTAACATAGAACATATAGAACCTAGACAACATAGAGAACATATTAGACGTAGAGAACGTAGAGAATATAGAGAACATATTAAACCTAGAGAACGTAGAGAATATAGAGAACATATTAGACGTAGAGAACGTAGAGAATATAGAGAACATATTAGACGTAGAGAACGTAGAGAATATAGAGAACATATTAGACGTAGAGAACGTAGAGAATATAGAGAACATATTAAACGTAGAGAACGTAGAGAATATAGAGAACATATTAAACGTAGAGAACGTAGAGAATATAGAGAACATATTAAACCTAGAGAACGTAGAGAATATAGAGAACATATTAGACGTAGAGAACGTAGAGAATATAGAGAACATATTAAACCTAGAGAACGTAGAGAATATAGAGAACATATTAGACCCAGAGAACGTAGAGAATATAGAGAACATATTAGACCCAGAGAACGTAGAGAATATAGAGAACATATTAAACCCAGAGAACGTAGAGAATATAGAGAACATATTAAACCTAGAGAACGTAGAGAATATAGAGAACATATTAGACACAGAGAACACAGAGAATATAGAGAACATATTAAACACAGAGAACACAGAGAATATAGAGAACATATTAAACATAGAGAATATAGAGAACATATTAAACGTAGAGAACGTAGAGAATATAGAGAACATATTAAACATAGAGAACAAATTCCACAACGTGGTGGAAGTATCAGAAAGAAAAAGAAATAAAACACATTATTAAATATATGTGAATAATTCTCTCGAAGGATCCAATTCACTTTAATTCATATTACTAAAGTTTCTTCTCCTCTGTGTGTGTGTGTGTGTGTGTGTGTGTGTGTACAGGTATATGGCCATAATTCACCCGCTGAAGCCTCATCTCTCAGCCACGGCCACTAAAGTGGTGATCGTGTGTATCTGGGTGTTGGCTGTGGTGCTGGCGTTCCCGCTCTGCTTCTTCTCCACCGTCAGGAAATTACCCAGGAGGACTCTGTGCTACGTGGCGTGGCCTCAACCCGGGGACGACCCCTTCATGTGAGAATCACTTACATCCTGAGTTCTGGATAGTGATTGGTCAGAAGGTGTTGATTCATTTTCTATAACAGCAGCTCTGACAGTAGTGCAGTAGTTTATAGTAATGCGCTCGTTCTAATACATGATCATTTCCATAGTAACAGCCGATTCGCAGGGACGCGTACGACATAAATGGATTTAAAAAATCATTGATGTGAAGTTTTTTTAAACTAAGGAGATGTTTATGTAAACTTTATGGAAGGAGTCTCCAGTGTCAGTAACTTTTAAGTTTCTCTGTAACAACAACGTCAAGCTGCGTTTGACTTTTTGTCTTATTAACTTCAAGAGAGAGAGAGAAAAGAGCGGCTGGTGAAGGAACGACCGTTTATAGCTGCTATAACATAAGTGACAACGGGAACTAATTTGTTTTATGGACATTAAATGTAACTATAAACAGATAAAAAGCATGACGAGTTATTCGTTAATAAATAAAGCTTGTAATTTTTGGCAAACTGCTGTGGTGTAAGAGGAACTCTGTAGCTCTGCTTCATCACACCACCATGTTGTTGATTGTTTTCCGATAACAACGAGCACCGCGGTGTTTCATTCCTTACTTAAATCCTTTCAGTGGAATGAACTCAACTCTGCAGATCATCGAGACGTGAAAATCTTTACATTCTCGTAATAAACAGAATTAGTGTTGAACATGTGACAGGCAAGTGTTATTGTGTCATAAAGTGTAACAGCCAATCACATTCCAGTGTGCAAGTGCAGCCTAGAACACACATGTATAGTAGAGATTTTATTGGGTTATGCAGAAAGAAAATAGTTCCTCATGGGTTCTTTGGATAGTTAAGAGTTATTAGCTGTGTGAAGGGGTTCTACTGGGACGAAAACAGAGAGACACAGCAAAGAACCCTTTAGGGCACTACCAAGGTTTTTCAGAGATTGTTATGCTTCTGAGATTCTTTCTGGTTTTTTTTTTGTTTGTTTGTTTGTTTTTGCAGAACCACCACATGAACTGAATTATTTTTCAAAATTAACAGAAGTGATGGTCTTTAAAACACATCTTAGGTGACTTTAATCATCTGTAACCTTTCGTACTTTCGTCGTAACTTTTAGTTCATTTAAATTTCCAATCGTAAGACTTCTGATCTCAGACATTCCTCATTATAAATATCAGATCCTTCTCATCTTTTTTTTCCAAATCACTTGTTTTTTTGTTTCTGTGGTTTGACAGGTACCATATCATCGTGATGTTGCTGGTCTACATGCTGCCTCTAGTGGTGATGGGAATCACATACACCGTCATCGGCGTGACGCTGTGGGGAGGAGCGATCCCCGGAGACTCGTCAGACAATTATCATGGGCAACTCCGCGCCAAGAGGAAGGTCGGTGGATAAGCTGCTCGGGAAAACCGCTTTCAGATATTGTTTATGAAAATGAGCAAAATGAACAAAATATGCAACAAACAATATTTAGTGTGTAGATATGAGGAGATGATGTTTAAACAGATTTAGAATGAAAGGTAAGTCATTTCTCCAGGGTTTTTGAGTAGGGAGCCAATAATTCTGGAGTTGACTCTGTCTACCAGGTAAAGCCCCGGCTACGCAGAAACTGTTCATTAATGACCAACATAAAAGCCGCAGTCATTTTTTTTCTTTCTAGTGAAGCTGCATCCCATTGGTGCTTGAACCCAAAACAATAATCTACATATTATCAACTTGACTATTTCCAAGAAGAACGTGGACTAATCCCCGGACTGGAACGGAGCACCGGTGAAACTAGTGACACTCGAGTTGTCTTGGAGCTGAAGATATTTCCAGTAAGCTTCTCTCCATCTGAGAGCCCTTATCTATTCTTATCTTATCTTCTCCTCCCTCTTTAAGTGCTACTGCTGAAACTCGTCCACACCTCTCAGACGGCGGAGCACCGCATGGAGATCTCTACAGCACCAACCTCATCAACCTCCTCGTCTCACGTCTAAAGCGAGACTGCTGATTGTTTTTGGAGTAGCGCAATCCAGGATGAGTCCGTGCCTTCAGTTCTTCTCTTAGAAGCTGCACCACGCGATGGTTGTCTCTTTCGAAGCCCAATCTCTTTCAAACGAGAAAAATGCGAGGCAGAGATATCTCATTAGCACTGAGACGTGGTTTTAATCATGCACAAGGAAGTAATTAGCAAATCTATAAACGTCCATTATCAAGGAGACGGTGTTACACACGATTCTATTGTGATTAAAAATGAATAGAGCCATTAGTCTTCATGGATTCAGTTTGTTTTTTTTGGGGGGGTTGAATAATTTATTCTCAGTCGCTTTAAAACGTTACCAGCTGAACGCTTGTGTCACTTCACATTTTCCATCTTCCTTTCCATCTCTGAAAACCAGCAAGTCATCAGATTGTGACCAACATATTGGGAGCAGGAACTCGAAATAAGGGCAGGAACTGTCCTCAAACAGAAAATAAAACAATGGTACTTGGGATTTTAGTTCTGTTTTATTTCTAACAAACTGAGAAAAGACTCAACATATTCTTTTCTTGTTTTCTTTTTGTAAAAACGACTGACGGAAAGATTTATCAATAAATCTAAAACCACAACAAGACACAATATGCACAATAATAACTGCAAGCAGCGATCTGCGGGGTCCAAGCACCCTTCACAGTTATCGCCCCTAATGACTAGTTTCTGCCAAAATACACAGAACTATAAAGAGGTCAATCACAAGGTACAGCTGTTTAACAAAATTAAACTCCGCCCCAATATCGCCACCTCCCAGTTGATTGGCATGTTTTGGCCATTTTCTTAACAAATGGTAATTGTAGATGTTCACACTCTGCTGCATAGTATCACATCAACTTTGTGAACACAGCCCAAAAATCCTAGGACAAGTTTGCAAAAGTAGGTTTTGCATATTATGAAAATGAGCTAATTAGAAATCTAAGTGGGTGGAGCTAAATAGTCCTTGCGTATTTTTGTGCCATGACAATCGAGCTCATCTGTCTTGCCTGAGTAGCAGAAGAAAGTACTATCTGCTGAGGACATGGTTGGGTCTGCTCTTAGTGCTTGGCCCCCTGAAAAGTTTGCACTGTGACATAATTAAAATGATTTGAGGTTTTGTATTTGTGAGGAAAATACAACAATATGAAAATAACATGCCAAAGAAGCCAACACTTGCTTGAATTTGAATCTTTGGTTTCTGATTTTCAGATTTCTGTTGCTAAAAGTTGTAGTACTTTGCACTATGTGAACAATCTGGCAGTTTTCTGTTGTCAGGAGCTCTGCTTTATGCGAGCATAAATCACACGTAGTACCTTTACCTTTGAGTAAAGTCAATTTCGACTCTGCCGGCACTCCATCTGTGTGTATTCAAATCCCAACACGGCTCCATGCAGACGCAAGCTAAAGTGAGATTGATGCACTTGCCGATGATTTAGTCGTGGCTTCTAAATGCACCAGCAGAAGAGAGAAAACATTGAAAGCAGCCAAAACATTTTGCCGTCTCTCGATTTCATTACTCTGAAGCGATCGTGCTGCTCCGCTGCCTTCTCCTGTTTTCCTGTCAGGATGGAAGCAGGAGTCGACGCGTCACATTGATGAACCCTTTCAAAACACTTTGCATTCAGGGACACAGTCTGCGTCTCATCCAGGATATTGTCTGGTTTTATTGCTTTTCCACCACACACACACACACACACACACACACACACACACAGCTCTTAAAAAGAAAGGCAGAAATCACTCAGAGGTCTTTGTATATCATCCCTCCCTGATCAGTGGCTGTCACTCACAGCTCTCACACTCGATAAAGTAATGTCACTCATTACACACGCTGGAATTGCCTGAGATCTTCTCTACAATCCCCAACTTCCTTTCCTCGCTTACAGGCTATTTAGGAGCTGTGTGTGTGTGTGTGTGTGTGTGTGTGTGTGTGTGTGTGTGTGTGTGTGTGTGTGTGTGTGGAGGAGCAGACAGGTCTCGGACTTGCCTAACGCCACCACTTTGGAGGATAATTAAGAAGACGTGAAAGCAGGAACATGTTCTAACTCTGAAATGGTTCTTAATCACACGAGGAGATGAGTTTCCTCTGAAGTACAGCTCCAGGTCTTTACTGTGTATAGATCTGAAAAAAAGATGGGAAGGAAGTCCCGGGAATGGACTTCCTGTGTCTGTCTGATCTGTGTGCGGAGTGTGAATGAAATCTCTGTCTTGGTTTTTTGGATTTGAGCATAAACTCACAACACTGTGCATCATTTACATCTCTAAAGAGAAGATGCAATAAACACTGAACAGATATTTTCTTTAAATAATTGATGATGTCAGCTCCAGAATTATTTGCACCCTTGGTAAAAATGTATAAAAAAAAATAAGAAATTAAATTAAAGAAATGAAAGAACGTCCTAAAAAAAAATTATTCTGTCCCGAGGATGCCAATAATTTGTATCTGTACGGTACACCTATTATAAATATAAACATGCCCAAAAAAGGTTCTTTAGAGCAATAACATGAAAGAATGTTATATACCATTTAGCCATTTTTCGTTCATAGTGGATGATTCTTTATTCATAAAAAAAATATTTTGGTTCTGTAAATGTTTCCGTGATTGATGCCATAAAGGGAAATATATTTGGGACCAATAAAAAGTGTTTTAGTGGATGGTTCATTGGAGCAACGTCATTACAGAAATATTTTGGGTTTTCCATAGAACCATTTTTGGTTCCCTAAAGAACACTTTAATGGATGTTTTTTAGAACAATGCCATCAGTTCCTTAAAGAAAAGAAGCTTTCACTTTTTTCATCGGTTGTTTTTTTTTATTTTTTACCTTTTTGTTGATGGCACAAATGAAAAAAAATGTCTTTCTTTCTTTCTTTCTCACTCTGTTCAATCTTTTCTTTCTCCTTCTTCTTTTTTCTTTTTTTTCTTATTTACTTCACTGTGGCACCAACCAGCCACTGAAAGATTGTGTAGCAAAAAAAAACAAACAAACAAAAAAAAAACATAAAAGGTTCAATTGACGGGTTCTTTATAGAACCAGAAATATTCCCATCTTCCCAAAGACCCCTCTACTTTTTTTAATAAATTAAAAAATATTTGTATCATCCCTCCATCATATTCAGCTCTTTGCAAGTACAGTTTTTTCTTCTTAAAAATCTTTGTTCTTATAAAATAATTTGTAAAAAAAAAAAAAAAGTAGTGGAATTAAAGGCCGAGCGTTTCTGTTAGTGAAGTAACAGTTATTTCTCTGTAGCTAGAAGTCGCACTTCATTTGAAATTATTTTTTATCAGGTTACGGCTGCAGGATGTTCCCTTTTTTTCCACACAATGTGTCACTCTGATGTGTTCTTCCTGATCAGACGTCTCTCTCTGTTATCCGCCTGATATAATGCCGTATCAGTTCATCATCGCACTAAGCGCATAGATCACATACAACACTAACACACACTCAGCTAATCAGCGCTGCTCATCAGTGAATCACACGCAACGCACAGGTCCGCTTCTGTCCTAAGAACTTTTCATTTCAGTCCTGAGGGCGGATAAAGAGAGACGGAGATAAAGCAGAAAATCAGAACGACGTGGCTTTGATGTTTATGATCTGTTTATGAGGACTTTACGAGCTGTCAGGAGGAAAACGGCTCAATGTCGCCTCTCTGCTCCTTCATCACGCTGCCGGTCGGGACGTGGAATTAAAAAAAAAAACTCTCGAGTGATTCCGGGTGAGGAATACTGATCACAATCCAACACACAGCATGCACACACCTCACCTCACAGCCCGGAATGTTCAGTACTCATATGGAAAAATCACGGGAAATACAGAGGCCCAAATCTGAGAGACAGACAGAGAGAGAGAGAGAGACAGAGAGAGAGAGAGAGAGAGAGAGAAACTGAGCCTATAAATTCAGGGTGATTTATTATAACAGCTCCACACACACACAGTGTTTTATTAACGACACACTCTCACACTGCACTGCTGCAGAGATTCGTGTGTGTATTCATGATGTAGTGTGTAATCATGTGATGAGTGTAATGTGTAAATGTGCAGTGTGTAGTGCTGAGAGCGCTGATTTAAATGAGAGCTGTGATTTAACTGACTGAACAGAAAGGAGAGAATGAGCGCGAGTAAACATGTGGTGGTCACGTCTGCCTCAGACGGACACACTGCGCTGATCACGTGATTATTTACATTTCAGTCTCGTCTCGCTGAGCGCTGATGGACTGTTCACTTTATACACTCGGCCTACTACACATGGCATATGATACACACAGCAATAACCTCACACACACTCACACACACACACACACACACACACACACACACACACACACACAATGAGTGATGCTCCACCCAGGTGGACAAAAAAAGGACTGTGCTTATTTTCTTCTATGTGTGTGCACAGAGATTTAACACAGAGTGTGCTTGTGTTCTGGATTAGAACAGAGCAGAAAGAGAGAGAGAGGAGAGTGAGGAGAGTAAAGAAAGTGAGGAGACTGAGGAGAGTGAGGAGTGTGAGGGGTGTGAAGAGAATGACGAGTGCGAGGAGACTGAGGAGTGTGAGGAGTGTGAGGGGTGTGAAGAGAATGACGAGTGCGAGGAGAGTGTGAAGAGAGTGAGGAGTGTGAGGAGAGTGATGAGTGTGAGGAGAGTGAGGAGTGTGAGGAGAGTGAGGAGAGTGAGGAGATTGATGAGAGTGAGGAGTGTGAGGAGAGTGAGGAGAGTGACAAGAGTGAGGAGAGTGAGGAGTGTGAGGAGAGTGACGACTGTGAGGAGTGTGAGGAGAGTGATGAGTGTGAGGAGAGTGAGGAGAGTGAGGAGAGTGAGGAGAGTGACGAGTGTGAAGAGTGTGACGAGAGTGACGAGAGTGAGGAGAGTGACGAGTGTGAGGAGAGTGAGGAGAGTTAGGAGAGTGAGGAGAGTGAGGAGAGTGAGGAGTGTGAGGAGTGTGAGGACAGTGAGGAGAGTGAGGAGTGTGAGGAGAGTGACGAGAGTGAGGAGAGTGACGAGTGTGAGGAGAGTGAGGAGAGTGAGGAGAGTGAGGAGAGTGACGAGTGTGAGGAGAGTGAGGAGAGTGAGGAGAGTGACGAGTGTGAGGAGAGTGAGGAGTGTGAGGAGTGTGAGGAGAGTGAGGAGAGTGAGGAGAGTGAGGAGAGTGAGGAGTGTGAGGAGTGTGAGGAGAGTGAGGAGAGTGAGGAGAGTGAGGAGAGTGAGGAGAGTGAGGAGTGTGAGGAGAGTGAGGAGTGTGAGGAGTGTGAGGAGAGTGACGAGTGTGAGGAGAGTGAGGAGATTGATGAGAGTGAGGAGTGTGAGGAGAGTGACGAGTGTGAGGAGAGTGAGGAGAGTGAGGAGATTGATGAGAGTGAGGAGTGTGAGGAGTGTGAGGAGAGTGAGGAGAGTGAGGAGAGGGATACTCAATTATTTTTCTGTTAATTTTTCTCTTTCACAGTGTTTCTAATCGCTTCTGGCTTGATAGAGAGCTACAGACTGCATCTTCCAGATTCCTCCAGTGAGAATTACACCTCATTTAGGCTAAATTGGCTATGCTGAAACTCTAATTTAACACCGCTTTAATTGCCTTTTGGGTTCTTGTAAGACTAATCTCATCAGTCAGGTGGAGTCGGGAGCAAATTAGCACTCAGCTAGAAGCTAATGCTTTAGTAAAACAAACAAGAATTATGTGAACTGGTGATGTATGCTGGCGTGAGTATGAGGAAAGAGCACTGATTATTTCACGGTGTCAGACCTCATTGAGCTTGTGCAGTCTCAGATTTGCCTACTGAGTTGTTTAGCGATGGTGTTTCTGCACTCGGCTCCGTGATCTCTCTCCAGTCGAGAGCTCTCCATGCTAAAGAGCGCTAGCACAGCGCCGAGAATGTAATGAGCTTCATTAGTGGAGTAATCAGATAAGGGACGGGATGATGGACACAGAGACGGAGACGGAGACGGTTCAACATTGGGTCTTATTATAGATATAAACCTCTGACTTCTGCATAACGTGCTACATTTTTAATTTTATGTTTGACAAAAGGAATGAGCCCAGTACAATATGATACAATACGATACGATACAATACGATATGATACGATACGATACGATACGATATGATACGATATGACACAATACGATACGAAATGAGACAATACCATACAATACGATACAATACGGTGTGATATGATACAAAACAAAATGATACAATACGATGCAGTACAATACAATATGATACAGTACGATACGATACGATACAATATGATATGATACGATACATTACAATACGATATGATGCGAAACGATACGATATGAAATGATACAATATGATGAAATTTTGATTTCGATTTGATATTTGACGATTCGTCTGAATCTGCTACGATACGATTCCTTACTTCTTGCCCCTCTTTCCTCCTGCTAATTTGTTCCTTCCTTCCTTCCCTTTAGTTTATTTTTTTCTTTTTTCCATCCTTCCTTCTTTCCTTCTTTATTTCTTGTCCTTCACTTTCATATTCTTACGTTTTTTTCTTTCACTCTTTTGCATCTTTGATTAAATTCCTTCTGTGTTTTTGTTCATTCTTTCATCCCTCTCTTTCTTCACCCTTTTCATCACTCTTTTTAAGACGTTTTGATTCATTCGAGTAATAAACGAATGAGTAATGGACATTCTCAGAGAGCTGGTAATGAAATATTGTAGCGTGAGGAGAAGTTCTCCCGCGGGATGCGATAAGATCATCGCACTGCTGGGAAAACTGAAGAGAAAGAAAAAGAATGAAGTGATGTTAATCAGCGATGGACTGCTGATCCTCACTCATCCTGACCTTCAGATGTCTGAGACAAACGAATGCACGGAAGACATGAAAGCGTGTTAACTTTAATGCCCATGAAGTGAAGTGGAGGAGCGCAGTGACAGGGTGGAGTGATTTCCACAGCAGCCAATAGCGTTCGAGATACGCCGAACCTCGCGTATACGAGGTTACGAGGCTACTCGAGGCTACTCCTTTAAACAGAGCAGCAGCTGTGTACGATTTCTCACGATTTCTCGTGTTCAGAATCAGAGAGCACAGACTTCCAGTCACCGGGCCTCGGACCAGTACCAGGCTCGTTTGTTAGCGTCCTGCCCCAGATCTTTACGTCTAATGTGAGAGCATTTGGTTAAAAGACTAGCGTTTATTGCAAGACAGTAAAATAAAACTGTATCGAGAAGCTAGCTTTAGGGACAACTAGCATTCCTCGATAAACGCACACTGCTGCAGTTTGTTTACGGGGGCGGGACAAATGTGTTCTAGGTTCTAGCATTTAACTGAATGCAAATTGTACGAGTTCGGATGGACGAATCATCAAAAAAAAACTTTTCACCATTTTCCTGGTACTGATGAAAACTAAAAGTTAAAATAAGAATATCTACAAAACTCATTTTTATCATTTTTTGCAGTTGTGTGCATCTACAGTGTCAAAGGATTCCATGGCATCTTTAATTCAATCTTTAATCAAGACAGCTGCAAGGTTTAACTGTGGCACTGGAGCGTGATCTCAGTAGCCTCAGTCTTAACTCGGCATCGTTTCCTCAAACGCTCTTTTCCAGCACAGTGCGTACGTTGCTACAAACATACCAGGAAAAGGTCAAGCCCTACAGGTACATTATGAAAAATGTAACCCAACGTCAAAATAAATATTTATTTACGCCTTTCTCGTCAAGGTTCTTTTACAATGTATACAAACTCTAAGGAGGAGCAATGGGGGGAAAAAAGGAACATTTGCAGCTGAGATCTGAACCGAGGCTAAAAAGATCAACGGAGATCCAGTGGGACGGTTTGTAATCGAAGAGCCGTGGTACGGAACGATCCGCCTCCCACAGAGCCCGGTCTCATCTGGGATCACCGGCAGACCAGAACCGGAGAACATTAGTGCTGTAAGTGAGGAGAATGTCTGCGAGATAAAGGCTTTAAACACGAGGAGGTGTTTGTAATAAACTGGAGGTGACACGGGCAGACGGTAGACCTGATGGAGAGCGGCTATAATGTGTGAATATTCTAGCAGCTGAATGTTGAGTGTTGAATAAGTTTCAGTTTATTAAGGTTGGGCCAGATATTGCAGTGAAGAGAGGAGTTACAGGGTTTCAGGACTCATCAGACTGAGGAGAGAGGCGAGTACCAAACACGAGAAGAGCGCTTAAAGCAAATAAATAAATTAATTAATTAATTAATATACAATTTTCCACTGATGCCAAATTTGTGATGTTGTCACTTTTATGTATAGAACATAAAGTCGTGAAAAGACGACTACAGATCTTAAAATGCTTTTGAGAATAAATCTGTTTTTAGTTTGGTTTTAGTTTTTAGCTTTCTTAGCTTTTTTAGGTTTTTTTTACGAAGCTAATGTAACATTTTTAAAATGTCTCGCTATCCGGGTTATGACGAAATCGTCGCTGGACTACATCACCCATCAGCCCCAGCACGTCACATGACCCTGTCACATGTCTCACCGTGCACTCACACCTGTTTTGTGTTATTTAATATTATTTCACAACATTAAATGGATAAGAAGTATGACGTAATAAATTAAAAAATTGTATTCGGAAGGTTACTGTGATATAAGAGGCATAAAACACTTGGGGACATGCTGTTATAGGAAAATAATCAAGTTCAGGATGGTCACAGTAACTCTGCTTCATCACACCACCCTGCTGTTGATTATTTTCCTATAAGAACATGACATGCAGTGTTTTATTCCTTACACATACGGTGAAGAAGAGAGAACTGAGAGCTAAACCTTGAGGAACTCCTTTAATCACAGGATGGTAGAGGTTTTATCTTTAGCAGCAGACAGAGTGCTACGACATAAACCACACGTGAGCAGTGGATGAACTGCGATGGAAAAGAAATGAGCGAGATAGAGGTCATGGCTCACTGTGTCTGAGTTAAGAGCTAGCGAAAAGAGCGGTTCATTAGCGACCCTTACACAAGCCGTTGTCTCAGTGCCGTCGTAGTGGATAGGAAGCAGACTGGGAGAGGTTATTAGTGCAGAGAGAAATCTGTCGTCAGGTGCACACTGCACTTGAAAGCAGTTTGGAAAGAACAGAAAAGAGTTTATAGTTCCAGATGTTAGAGAAAGGCTCAAGGCCAGGTTTCTTAAGAGTTGATGTGAGTGGAAGCTTTAAGGAGCAGAGGAACAGAAGTCGAATGCTGATGAGTGAGAGATGCGATCTCGGAGAGGTGGGCTGGAGCCGCGTAAATCCTGAGCAGGGATTAGATTTAGATTTAGAAACAGAGATTGGGAGTAAAGCGGAGACGAG
Source organism: Pangasius krempfi (assembly GCA_037576825.1). NCBI lineage: Eukaryota > Metazoa > Chordata > Actinopteri > Siluriformes > Pangasiidae > Pangasius > Pangasius krempfi. Next base: position 509,577 of record CM075001.1, read on the forward strand.
GGGACGGAGGTGAAATGTTGGTCGATTGCAGATTTTATCACTGAAGAAATGGAGCTCAACACAGATGCTAGAGGAGGTGTAATGTGTTTATTTATACTAGCGAAGACGGTTTGGGGTTTTCGGGCCGTTTCACGATGACAGAGCGAAAAAAAACAGTAATGTGTTAGCATTCAGTGTGCTTAATCAAAGGGTTGTGTTTTCTTATACTACATTCAGGAACAGACTAAAGACTGGTCGCTTTCTGCTTCTGAGCAGTTCATTAACATCACAGCAGCTTCTGACTGTGAAAGCACCTTTCATTCTCTCTGTGAACTGTTCACAAACGTTCCTGTGCTGTTCATAAACTGTTCATTAACTCCGGTACGTTACTTTTTATGAACAGTTTATGAACAGCACAGTACAAATAGATGTGGGATTACATGAACTTTTCACAAATTCATGAACAGCACAGCATCTTCCGCTTATGAACAGTTCATGAGCAGTCTATGAACAGCACAGTACATTTTGCTTGTGAAGAGTTTCTGAAAACGTGAAGAGCTTCTGTTTGTGGACAGTTAGTGACCAAAACATCTACTTTATGAACAGTTTATGAACAGCGCAGTACTTTTGGTGAACAGTTCATGAACCACACAAAAGCTTCTGCTTGTGAACAGTTTATGAACAGGACAGTAGCTTCTGTTTCTGAACAGTTCATGACCACCACCTCACCTTCAAAGGGCTAACTGGGTAGGAAGCGATGTGTGACTGGATGTTTAATAAATGTTCAGCCCATAGACAAGGCTGTTAAACTCTCACCAACACACGAGAGACAAATACAACATCAAGATAACATTCGTTGTAATGTAAACGATCTAGCAAAGTTATCGATTATAACCATTCAGTGCTTTTTTTCTGAGCCGTCGTCCACCAGAACAATGCCATTAACTTTAACAAGTAAAGTGCCATGCATTTTTCAATGCATTTTTAAGTTTAAAGCTAAAAAAATAACAATAATTTTATTTCTACCCTTTTTTTTTTCGAGTTCTACTACTTTATCTGGATGCATTGATATTCAGTGGATGTTGTATTTTATACCACACTCTGACATATTTCCCCATTCCCGATAGGAGAACAGAGAGAGCTGTAGCTCGGGCTACGCACACTGATTTTAGGGAATTGCTGGAGCAGATTGTTGGAATCAGCAGAGCAATAAACACTCAGGCAGTGATCCACAAGCCGAGGATGCTGGGTAATACACAGTGATGAACGGCACTGATAAGGAGCTGAATTTAAGAGAGTCTGGGTGTTGGAACAGGAGAAAGTAATCACTGGGGCAAAAATGTGGCTAGTGCAAGTATTAAACTCTCTGCTTAGTCAAACTGTTTAATATTTAAGTGGATTGATATTAGTTTAATTTATCAAAACAGAGTAGAAATACGGTTTTCTCCAATTTTCCGTTTCCTGTTTTAAAGAATTTTTTGAAGTATCCTGCTTTGGCATTGGAAAAAAAAATGCAGGAACTGTTAATTATTCTAAAGTAGCACTCACTTGGACTTTTTCCCTCACTGTTGCCTTCTTACTGTTGCTTAGAGCACATCATATTTTTTTTTATGTTAACTGCAGGTCCACTGAAATACTTGCTAGCATTTCTAGTTATCAGTGTTAGCACCTGCTGTAAGCACTTCCTGCTTTGCGGCGGCGCTTTCTCGTGCTGTTCAGGGTTGTGAATCCGGTTATTTCATGACTTTCACATTCTCTTTAGAAACAAATCACATCAGCGTTTTCCTGCTAAGAACGAACATGTCCTCAGTCTCCCAATCCTACTGACTCTGTCTTTACTGTCCATCAGCTTTTCTCCATTTATAAGAATTTATCAGGATTTTTGGTGGAAAAACAGATGAAGTCTAGCTCTAACTGATGTTTAATGTTGAGGTTGCGCAGATGATCGATGTGTTTCAGGATGTGGTTTTTGGTTGTTGGTTTTTTTTTTTTGTTTATTTTAAATCACTCAGGTTGATTGAAGCGAATGTGTTCCCTCCAGGTGGTGAAGATGATGATCATCGTAGTCGTGACCTTCGCCATCTGCTGGCTGCCGTATCACATCTACTTCCTGATCACGGGCCTGAACAAGGCGCTGGCTAAGAAGAAGTCCATCCAGCAGGTCTACCTGTCAGTCATGTGGCTGGCCATGAGCTCCACCATGTACAACCCCATCATCTACTGCTGCCTGAACAGCAGGTACAGAGCTTCATGGGTTATCATTGTAAATAATTGCCCCAAAGTCCTAGCGGCCTGTAGCTGATTAATATTTGTACAGTTGAAACAGTAGGGATTCACTGAAGTTGATTGGATAAAAAAATGACCAAATAGGACAAATGTACTTAAAAGAAGCCGAAGAAAAAGGCACTAGGCAAAAACATCAAGTTAGAGCCATCAACATTTGCATGAACCTGTGAGGTTTGCCCAAGAACCTACTAAACAAATAGGACTGAAACAACACAGCTAGCCACCGGTTAGCTAACAGCTAGTGAACTAGCTCAGACTAGTCACAGGTGGACACAGCTCTCAATTTAGATCGCCACTGATTTACTGATGTTGCCAAGACAACCATTATTTGTTCCCCTTTGGCTAACTAAATAACTAACTTTCATTTCCTAGCTAGGTTAGCACGCGGGTTTACTGGCTAAAAGTTGCCAGGTAACGCATCTTTTAACAATCTATAAATGTTCCAAAGTGGTAACACAATCTGAGCTCATACATAGCCCCGCCCCTGAATCAGCTCAATGGTATCTGTTTTAAATGAAAAATAAACAAACAAACAAAGTCTACATACTCAGTAGCAGCATCCACTGCTTAAATCAATAAATATTTAAACCCCAGGTTTTTAATTTCAGGGTGACGTTTAAGCTGTTCCAGGCTTGGGTCAGACCACAGGTCGATGAAATAAACCGCAACCACGAAATACGCGAAGACCTGAGAACTAGCACCATGGCTTAGAAATGCTTCTCAGTGACAACTGAGTAAAAAGGAATAAATAAACGCACTGGCTAATGAGACATAATGAGATTAATAATGAGGAGCTGGTGAGATCAGTGATCAGAGCTGATTCGGTGAGCAAAACAGGAAGCTAAACAGGAAGTGGCATAGAGTCAGAGTAGACATGACGTCTTTCCCATTTAGATAAACTGATAAATAAATGGATGCACTTTATTGACCCCAAGGACAAACACTGGCACATGTAATAAACACTCATATAAAATCACTGATAATGGGAGTCTAAGTGCAGTCGTTGCATCAATAAACGTCTAAAATACGTGACCATAAAACACAGATTGAAGTGTCACACCACAGGAGCAGTGATGTTCAGATGAGACAGAAAATGTTCCCATAGCCGCTCTTATGGACTTTCTTCCTTTTATCTGGAACTTTCCAACACTGGAGCAAGACAGGAAAATAATTCCAGTTATGTTACACTTTCCTGAAGGTTTCGTGGCATCCAGACGCTATCAGTTAGCAAAAAGCGTAACAAGTCGTATTCAAAGGGAATTTGTATAGAAAGTTACAAGTGTTAGCATTAAGGGTGGGGTTAGCACTTGTATCTTTTCTTACTATTCTCATACAAAGTCGAACAAATGCAGCAGAAGTCCTAGCGTGTAAGGTTTAGCCGTAGTATTTTTAATTTTTGACCCACTGACACCTGAATACGATACTTTCTCATCTTAAGCCTGTGAATAAAATTCACCAATTCACTGAAGGGGAAAGGACACGGGAAACTTGCCTCCATTTTGTGATGAATTTATCTATCTGATCTATCTATCCTCAGAAAAAAAAAATGCCATCGTGTCTGTTAACATACCGCTGTAAAATAATTACGTACTTCCCTCGTCACTCCATCACTTCGGCTCTTCTCGCCCCCAGGTTCCGAGCGGGTTTTAAGCGAGCGTTACGCTGGTGCCCGTTTGTTCGCTTGTCCAGTTACGATGATCTGGAGCTGAGGGCTACGCGCATGCAGGCGACACGCCAGAGCAGCATGTGCATGCTGTCACGTGTGGAAACCACCATGATGGTCATGAGCGACCCCTCAGAGGGCTCCACCAAACGCAAGAGCCTCATCAACCACCACCTCCACCACAACCACAACGGCTGCTCTCACTCCACCAACAGAACCACGACGTACACACCCAGCAACCCTCACGACGACTTCTGCTGACGACGTTCTTCTGCTGTTAATT
>CM075001.1:514897-533043 GCA_037576825.1 Pangasius krempfi
CTCTCTCACTCACTCTCTCTCTCTCTCTTACTCTCCCTCTCCCTCTCACTCTCTCTCTCTCACACTCTCTCACTCTCTCATACTCTCCCTCTCTCTCTCTCTCTCTCTCTCTCATACTCTCTCCCTCTCTCATACTCTCTCTCTCATACTGTCTCTCTCTTATACTCTCTCTCTCTCTCTCATACTCTCTGTCCCTCTCTATCACACACTCCCTTTCTCCCTCTCTCTCATACTCTCTCCCTGTCTCATACTCTCTCTCTCCCTCTCTCTCTCATACTCCCTCTCTCATACTCTCTCCATCTCTCATACTCTCTCTGTCCCTCTCTCTCATACTCTCTCCCTCTCTCATACTCTCTCTCTCCCTCTCTCTCTCTCTCTCTCTCATAATCTCTCTGTCCCTCTCTATCACTCTCTCTCTCTCTCTCTCTCATATTCTCTCTCTCCTTCTCTCTCATACTCACTCTCTCTCTCTCACTCTCTCTCTCACACTCTCTCTCTCTCTCTCTCGCTCTCTAACAGTTAAGATATTAACATTACAATGCACAGATTTCTGTAATCTGCTGTTTATCTTTGTTAATTCTGACAGATCTTTCCTTTATTTTCAATATAAATGCCTGAAAAACATTTCTTTCCATGGCTATAAATAATACAATACACAATTTATATTATTTAATTTATATTGCGAGGGTTAGTCTGATGAAACCCTTAAAAAATGTTCGTCCAATTCCAATTCTGCTGAAACACTTTTGCAAAATAAGGTTTGTGTATTTTGATGAAAATGGCTGAGCAAAGGCATATTTGAATTTTTTTTAAATGTGTAAAAAATCTATTAATTAAATGCTAAATAAATTAATTATTTTATATAAAATAAATTATTATATATATTACATAATATCTGTAAAACTGTAAATATTTTATTCAGAATATTTACGAAACACACGTCCAGACTTTTATTATTACTCAGAGGGGAGAATGGAACATTCCGGCATAACACTGGACTTTAAAGCTGATTTGACTTCAAATTAAAACCAAAATCAGTCCTGAATCCTGTGTGTTGTTCATTTTTTCCATAAATTTGAGTTTTTTTGTTTCTTTATGGTTTAGATTTAAATGTTATAATGTATATATTGAGTCCTGATTCTGCTTTGCTACCACACTGTCATTTCATATTGTAGCTGTTTAAGATTCTGTGTCAGTGTTCAGTGGTGGATTTCAGCTGGAGATCTCAGACACACACACACACACACACACACACACACACACACACACACACACACTCACACACTCGCGTCTCGAGATCAGAGAGCTGGAATTGCTTTTCAACGACTTCACAGTGTCGTGAACATAATCAGGTTATCCACAGCGGCCTGGACGCTCGGCCTTTGTGAACAAACCCAAACTCTTGGGATGATGTTTTATTTCCCCCAGGTGTGTGTTAGCTTGTGTTGTTTAGCTCGTAGCAGCCATTTTGTTTTGTGTCGTCACGTTATTTTGCCGTCGCAGCATTGTTTTTTTCACCTTTCTTATCGTATGCCTTTGATTTAGATTTCCATCTGAAGAAAATGAACGTCTCTCTTTTTTTCAAATAGTAGTTTAAATGACAGGTTTTTAATGTAAATATAATTCTTAAGTGGATTGAACTGAATTACTTATTTTCATTTCTTTCTTCTTAAAATGACGCTTTACACTTTACACATTACAACTTCAATGTATTTCAAAACGTATAAAATGGTTCAAATAGTTCATTTTATAGAGTTATTAGCAGTCATAACATTTAGTAAAATTTTACTTAAGCGTGATGTTCATAGGGCCATATATATCGGCTACATAAGTGCTACATGACAACTGACATAAACCTACATAAACATTTATAAAGCCTTATTCCAACAGCCGTCAGAATGCTTTCATCAATTTTGACGTCAAGTTGTCATTAGACTTTAGGATGTTATAACCGTTCTACTTTACTTTAAAATATCATAAGGTCATCGTAGGCTTTATAAAGTGTTAAATAAACCTATGTAGTCATTTATAAAGCCTTATTACAACAGCCGTCAGACTCCTAGACTGCTTTTGTACGTTTTGATGTCACTTTGACATTAGGCTGTTATAACACTTTCTGGGTTGATTTACATTAAAGAATCATAGCAGTGCTGGTATGTCAGACTCACCTAGTGGTTATAATGTGACATATTTAATAAGATTAATAAGATTCTTTTTAAAAAATAAATAAAAGTCAAGACAGAGTTATGTATTTACTATTACCATTAAATCAAGCCGATTTAATTTCACTACTTATGTTTATAAAGACTTATGACAGTGCCGTAGAACTGTTATTACAGTAATGACACTGTAATAACAGAGATATGAACAAGTTACCTTCTCTGGCTCTAATTATTTATAAGATGTTTATGAAAACCTATGACACTACAATGACAGCTATGTATTTTCTCTTTGTCACTTTATAAGTATTTAATATCATGTTTATGAAAACCTATGAAACTAGATTGAGATTATAATAACACCCTAACGATATTATAAATAGTTATGTATATTTTCTAATTCTATTATATTTCTAATTATATTCACTAATAGCTACTTATAGCATATTTATGAAAACATATGGCACTATAATGACATTGTAATAACACCTTAATGATCCCATAATAGCAGTTAATGCATATTTGTTCTCTGTCCCTTAATTAGTATTTATAACATGTTTATGAAAGCCTATGACACTACAATGACAGCATAATGACAGGGATATATTCTCTCTGACCCTTAGATAAAATGAGTTATCTTGTATTGTTTATAAGACATTTATAAGATAAACTTATGTCTGTTGACTTATGTCAACTGTTATGTCAACTTGACGGCCAAATTCGTAATCACAGCCTTCGGTCAGCTGATGTCTGTTGGAATAAGTCTTTATATATGTCTATGTATGTTTATGTTAGATGTCACTTAAGAAGGGCTAATGTAGGTGTTATGTAGCCTTATGAACACAGCCCTTATGTAATGTGCTAATCTTTTCTTAAGAATTCAGTGAATTGAATTATACAGATTACCGTGGCCTGGTTTGAACTTATTCATTTTTCAATAGTGTGGGTCGAGATTGTGATTAATGACACACACACACATACACACACACACTCACACACTCACACACACACACACACACACACACACACACACACACACAATTACATTTCAGCATTGCTGACACAAGCAGAATACTAAAATTTGGGTTTTATTCACTTCTTTTAAAATGCACTAATGGATGCAGTTAAGCCCTGAGCTGAAAGCATGCGTGCACCCACCCACACACGTACACACACACGTACACACACACACACACACACACACACACACACACACACACACACACTGAAGTCCAGGAGTCTTACCGAGCTCTCATCAGACCACGCTGAGAATTCAAGTGTAATGGATTTTTTCTTACGGATGACAGACATCCACCTGTGGCCTCTAACACACACACATACACACACACACACACACACACATACATACACACACACACACACACGCACACACACACACACACACATACACACACACACACACACACACACACACACATGCACACACATGACTGGCAATTAAGACATATTAGGTAAATAGTGTATATAGTTTTTGCACTGAAATGAAAGACATGTACAGTAAATGTTCATAAAGCCTCTTGATTCACGCATTTTGTGTAATTTAATGTAAATATATCGTATGGAACTGTGACTATAGGGACCAAATATCACAGCCGGCACTTTCCTACTCGCACATTATGCTTTAGAATGAAAGGTAGTGAGACGGAAACGTGTCGCGAATGCATTAACGATGTGAACTGAGCTCTGATGGAACACAGTTCACATGTTCTGCATTAAACCCTTTAAAACCTCTACATTATTCTTCTGATTTAAAAAGTAAAGAAGTGATGATTAAGTTATTATTCTCTTCATCGAATGCCTTTGTGCAGTAGCTCACTGTCCTTGGTTTTTACTGCAAAACCTCCACCATGTCACGCACTTTATCCCTCATGTGAATGTAATCTGAACAGCGATCATTTCTCGACACTGTTTTCTGTAAATAATGCTCAGACCTGTTGAAAGTATTAGCCATGACATGATTGTAGCGCATGTGTATAACATGTCAATTCTGTTACTTTTAGAAATTAAAGTTGTTAAAGGAGCTGTATGTGATTTTTATTCATTTAATTTAATTAATTTGATTAATTTAATAAGCGCCCTCTGCTGTCTGTGAGGCAAAACAAAAACACTAATGAGCCTTCCCCTTCGCCCAATTATACCTGAGCATATCTGCTCCGTTATTGGCCTTTTAAGAAAAAAAAAGAGGCGGAGCTGTGCAGTGTGGGTGGGGCTAATTTCAGGGCCAGAAAAATGTACACTACAAAGATGTATAAAGATCGTCTGTATGGGTGAACCCTTAAAAGTTCTATAACAGAATTTCCCTGTCAGAAATGCTTTCTGTAGCATGTCATAGGGATCCAGCATTCATAATGCATTATAAATGAATTCATAGCATGTTATATAGCATACATTATGCCTTATAACCCTGTATAGGTTTCATTAGCAGTTATAGTTACAGTTCTTTAGCTAGTTACACATGTAACGCTTTTAAAGCTTGAGTATTTGACTATACGTACAGCTTGTAACAGGTGCTTATAATGCTTCATAAAGTATTATGGTGACTATAACTACTTATGGGCATTTATTCACAGTTAACTTAGACATTATAAGACTTTATACAGTCTTTTGTAGGTGACTAAACTACTTATGAATGTTTATAGACATTTCTATCAGACATTATAAAGCTTCAAGTGAAGTTATCATTTTTTTTATTGTCCTTTAAATGAAAATGAAATTTCATTTCAATACATAATACCTTACGAAGCACTATGAGCTATGTTTATATGCTTTAAGTGGTAATAAAGTGTTACGTAGGTATTTATAACTACTTATGAGCATTTATACAGGCATTATAAGGTGTTATGAGGACAGATTAAATGCAGGTTTTATAAAATATAAATGTATAACGTTATAAAACTTGAATATTTTAACAAGTTTTATAACATGTTATAATGTATTATGGATGCTGGATTCACAAAAAAGGTGTTATGACTGCTTTATGTAGGCCAGAAACTCTTTTTTAAAGGTGGAGGTTGCTGATTGGCTCCATGTTTGTGTTTTGTTCATATATTCATGTATTCAGACTTTTTTTTTGTTAAAGATTGTAGTCTGTCCTCGATTTTTGTTAGTAGTAAAAAAAAATTTGGTGTGCAAACTTGATCCGTCCGTCCATCGTGAACACCAGCTTCAGAACTTTTAAGGGTTCTAGCTTCGGGAAACTGAGCTGGAATAAATCTGCGATGACGTTTGGGGCGATTCAGAAACGTGGGTCAGGAAGAGTTTCGTGTTTCATGCGATGGCATTCCAGCACTGCGCTTTATTTTGTGACTTGAGGGCGAGTCGTGGTGTTATTACCTCCTCGTGAACTCGGGACCAGTCTGGCAACACACAGAGTCAGGCTCCGGGTCATGGCTTTATTAGAGAGGACGTGACGTGTCTCATGCAGGCTCATCCTGCTGCTTCGGTTTTATTTTACTCATCCATTTCTCTCTAATCCTCATTTCTAACAGTTCCGCTGACGTCTGCTGGTGAAACGACGATGTGCCAAAAAATCTTTTCTCTACAGATGTTCATATGATGATTTAATGCCTCAAAGCTTTCAATCTGTTAATACGGGAATAAAAAAAACCAGGCCACTGTTATGTTCTCATGCTTAATAAAGACGCATTAAATAAAAAAAGGCAATTATAATTGACTGTGTAAGAACAAAAATACCTCGCGCTTGTGTTTCTGTCGAATAAAACGGAGTTCTGGAGTTATTCATTTTAAATAGCGCTGATTGCGTTTCTCGTCTCATTGTGAAGAACTGCTTTAAATCCGTGACAGTCTAATTGAACTACAGTGGTTTTTTAAAATGGCTTTTCTCTCTCTCTCTTTTTGTTGTGCAGTTTTGTAAAACAAGTTCCCATCCTGTCTATAACAGAATGCTAACGTGCATTATGTCTCTTTCATGTGAAGAATAAATTTGATTGCTTCTGCAGAATGAAACCGCAGGAGGATTTATTCAGACGATTAGGTTTATGATTTATGGAGTTGTCAGATATATGATGTGATTGAAATAAAATGTATTAAAAATATTCAATTTGGGGTTTTTTTTTTTTCATTCACTCCAGAGTTACACAAGTAGGTATAACTACTTATGAGCATTTATACAACTTGAGTCAGGCATTATAACCCTTAAAGTGAAGTCATAGGCTTTATAGCGTGTTATACAGGTAACAATAACTACTTGAACATTTATACTGACTTGGGTCAGGCGTTATAAGGCTTTATAAAGTGTTATGCCAGTAACTATAACTACTTGAGCTTTTATATAGACTTGTGTCAGGCATTATAAGGCTTTAATCATCAATGATTTAGTCATAGGCTTAATAATGTGTTATGCAGGTAATTATAACTGCCTATGAGCATTTATACAGACTTGTCTCAGACATAATAAGGCTTAATAAGTGTTAGGCAGGTAATGATAGCTACCTATGAGCATTAATGCAGACTTGTCAGACGTTATAAGGCTTTATAAAGGGTTAGGCAGGTAATTGTAACAACTTATAAGCGTTAATACACACTTTTGCGTTGTCCTGGAGAATATAACTACTTGAGAGCATTTATACTGACTTGTGTCAGGCATTATAAGGCTTTATAAATTGTTATGGATTTTACTCATGAGCATGTACACAGGCGTTATAAGGAAAGATTAAATTATCAGGGGGTTGTTAGAATACGCACGTCATATAATCACGCTATAAAGGCTCTTAGAATGCATTATGAATGCTGGAATCTTGCACAAAGACTGTTATGAAGGTTTTAAGTAGGCCAGAGCTTCTGAGAAGGAACGTCTGAAGGTGTAGGCTGCTGATTGGCTTCATGTTTGTGTTTTATTCCTGTTTACGTTCCTGTTTATTTATAAGTGTATCGTATATCAGAAAATGGTTCATTAATATATTAATTCAAGATACCATTCATTATTTCAAGTTTTTATCTCGTAATGTCTAGTCACTTCTTACTGACATTTTATCGTTATTTTAATGTTAGAACTTATTTAGAACTCGTTATTTTATTATTATTATTATTATTATTATTATTATCTTGTTATTCTGAGATATCTTGTTATTTTGACTGATCTCATTGTTATCATTATTCGGATGCAATATCTCATTATTTAAAGAATCCATGTTGTTATTTTGACTTCATATCTTGTTAATATCAAGATAGTAAAGGCATAATATCTGGAACTAAGAAGAGGAAGAATGAGATATTAAATCAAAATAACAACATACTATCTCAAAGTAATGAAATAAAAACGTACCTCGAAATACAATTTTAAGTCAAAATAACAAGACAATATATTGAAATAACGAGATAGTAGCCTTTTATGTGAAAATAATGAGATATTAAGTGAAAACAACAACATTATGTAGTTATTATCTCATTACTTCAAAATATCTTGTTATTAAGTCAAATTAACAAGATGTTCATTCAAAATAGCAGCATAAACAATGAGATATTGAGATAAAACCCGAGTTATCCAGTCAACGCTTAAAGAACTCCTGAAGAACCCTTTTCTTCAACACTGTTTGTGTTAACTGTTTAAGTGCTAACTCCAAACTATTACTTGTTATTTTCTGTATAATATCCGGAACCTGGCAGCATTTGGATAAACTTTCTTGGTACATATTTATTTATTTATTTATTTTTAAAAAAGGGTTCTTTAAGGGTTCTTTGGATAATTAAAGGCTCTCAGCTACCTAAAAGAAACGGGTTCTAGATGTCGTTCTATGAATGTTAAACTACCAGTGTGTATTGATTTTCCTTGCTGATTATTAAATTACCTTAAATTACATTAAACTTCATAAGACGGCTGTAATGATTAATAAACTTCATGTATATTTGGGCAGACGTGGTTTGATCCTAAAAGCTTTTTGGAGAATCTACATGACGATCTTTTCATTTATTTGCTTTTTTATTTGTTGATCTGGCTGTTTTCTGTGTTATTGTACTCTTTGAATTTTAATACTTCTTACGCGGTTTTATTTCTTGTACTAGTTTATTCAGCGTACAGCACCATGGTCAAGGCACGTGTTTTCGAACGTGCTTTAAAAATAAAACTTATTTACTTACTTCAGACCGAACTGGAAAACAATCGGAATAAAATCCCGAAAACGTTTAGTAATCTTCATACGACTTCCTGGTTCATTAAAAAGTCTAACAATGCGAGAATTCAGGCGATAATTTCAGAACAGAATAATACCAGAGTAAAGATTTATCCTCATAAAGAGCGTAACAAATCGCATCTTTTGTCAAGCAGGTCGTTATGAAACATCATTAGCGGCTTCGAACACGTCTCAGCTCCCGGAGTTCTCTCCGACATGGTCTCCTAATCAGAGAAGCAAGCGCCGCACTTTCCCATCATTACTTATCTCCGCAACCGCAGGCCTGCAACGGCATTTTTTATTACTGTCTTTTCTCAGTTTTTCAATAATTTGCTGCAATTTGACAGTATAATGAGTTTGTGTTGAGGAAACGGAATGACACGAGGAACAGCAAGCCTATTAACGTCACTATGACATGTTTACGTCCTAAAGGTGGGTCATGATAAGTTTGTAGAAAGTTTCCTGAAAATGGCTTGAGAGAGGTCAGTGTGTTACGTTGCAGTCTTGAGACTGAAAAAAAATGGCCGTCATTAATGACATCACTTAATTATGTAGAAAATCTGATTCGTTCCTCCTTCATCTGTATTCATACTGACGAGATTTGGTTGAAATATGAGACACATGAGAAGTAATAAATCCCTAAGACACGTGAATCGAGGATCCACGTGATTGGAGCGCCAGAAGAAAAATAATTAAAATTAATAAAAAATTAAAAAATAAAAAATATGCTAAAAAGGGAAAGAAAAGTTTTTTTTAATCATGCATATGTGTACATCAGCAACAAAAAAAATTAATTTAAAATTAAAAATGTAATCAAAAATTAAAAATACATAAATAATAGTTCAAAAAAAGGAAAGAAATAATAATTATGCACGTGTACATGTGCGCATCAACGGATCAGAAGCAAAACACAATTTTGTGTGCAAAACAGCAACAAGCGCACGGGAGAAGAAAAAGAAACGAAAAAGAGAAAACAGAGAGAAAAACAACAGAATGAGGAGGAAAATTCTCGATTCTAGGTTTTGTTTTGTTTGTTACTGCTTCTCTGAACGTGTGCGAGAGCTGGAGGAGTCCGTGCTCCCGATAAAGACTCGCCGTTTATCCAATTAGCATTTTGTCTTTTCAAAGAGAGATCAATGGAGGCAAGCAGCCAGGAAACGAGCAGCGATCGACTGCTGAGCAGGAAGCGCTGGTGAAATTCTCAAAGACGTCTCCGCAACAAACTGCATGGAAAGTAGGTTATATCATTAAAAATATATATATATATAACATAAAAGTAGATATAACAAAATCTTCAAAAACAGCAAATACATGAGAGCATTAGGATCATCACTGCTGGTCTTCAATTCTATTTAATCTATAAATCTATTGTGAAAAGTCATCATTTTTGTTTTGTAAAGTATTTCTTTGCCATGAATGTTAATGGTAACCTGCTGTTTTTGTTTTTTTCTTTTTTCAAGATTTACATAGCGATGAGATCATAGTTCATAGTATCCACCACGGTGTATGATATGATGAGTGATAACAGATCGTGCGAAATCATTAAATTCTTATTAAACATCCAGTAACGATTCGTGTTTATTGCAGCATGCTGGATAAAAATGGTCTAAAAATCCAGAAGCGTCACACAATCACCAGTTTATATGATGTCACCATGTCAAATATTTTATTTTCTGTAAAATTACGGAATTACAAAATCGTAAAAAATACTAAATTCCTGAACACAAAAGTAAATATAAATTGATTTTTTTTTAAATCCCATGACCATCAAATCCAAATCCAGAAATACGGCTTATCCGCGCTACTAATGTGCAAAATAGTGACATCTATTAAGATTAATGCAGAATAAACACCAGATAAACACCAAATCAGACCGTTACGGGAAGTTTGTGATTTCACAGGGAGTTTAGTGTTAACGTTAGCTAGCTGTCTCACTTTTTTTAGATCCAGCAATTTGTCAATAATTAGAAGTTTGTCCATTTTTTCACTACATTTTTAATAAAAACAAAGAAACCGATGCTCTGTTTGGTCACAATTCTGAGATTCTCAACATGAAGCAAAATGAACTGCCACCAGAAGCAAATGCCTCGGGTGCTTCCTGCATCCTTTTCCATTCAGAGCTCGATAACTCCGGACTCTGAGCGATAATAAACCTCCCTGTCATTTATAACCCAAACTGCAATGTTCATAAGATGTGTACCAAAGAATTCCTTGCACAAGAAACATCAGTTACTCCGTTCATCTCACCCTCAACCCTGACCAGTCTCCCAGTTCCTACTGATGAGACGCGTTCCTGGAGCATGATGCTACCACCACCATGCTTCACAGCGGTGCTCTCAGAGTGTTGGGCTCCACCAAACATAGCGCTTTCTCCAAGGCCAAAAAGTTCAATTAGACCAGAGATCATTTTTCCACATGTTTACAGTAACAGTCTGGACAAAAACGAGTTTCTCTTATCTGAGTTTCGGTTATCATCTCACCTTGTAAAATATTGTAATATCTGTAAATACAAAATTACAAAAAAATCTTAAAAAGTACAAATTTACTCAACACAAAAGCAAATATAAATTTATCATTTTATTTTATTTATTTTTTTTACAAAATATTGTTTTGTATACCGTATATATCAGTAATTCTGTTTATCCTGGCCACTAACATCCAAAAATGTTATCCATTAATTAACAGGATAAAACACCAGATTTTCACTATTTCTTGCAATTTTCTTTAAAGAGAGAAGCAAAAATTAGCCAATTACAAGCAGTGTGTGATTTAAGAGCGAGCTAGCTAATAGCTAGCTATTTTATATGTCAAGCAATACCTAAGGACTTGGTTTGTCCATTTTATTTACTACCATTTTTTTCACAAAACAAAGAAAATTATTTTCTTTTGGTCACAATTCTGAGATTTGAAAATAATAATAATTACTCCATCCATCTTACCTTCAACCCTGACCAGGTTCCCAACATGAATCTACCATCACCAAGCTTCACAGTAGGAATAACGTTCACTGAGTGTTGGGTTTCTGCCAAACATCGCGCTTCGTGCCAAGGCCAGAAAGTTCAGTCAGATCACAGGATGTTTTAATGGTTGTCCTGTGAACAGCGTCTGATATCTGAACTTCAGGGAATTTAAAAAAAAAGTGCTGAACTCTGAACTCACATCACCAGAAATAAATTCAAAGTCTTAGAACTTCTGAACAACACATCACTCGTGACTGAGCTAAATTGAGTGAGTCAATCTTACAGCATTCAGCTCTGTAAAGACGCCCGGTGTGGTGCGTCTGATCTCTGAGCCGAGCGTTGAGAGCTCCCTCACGTTCTGCGGAAATGCATCTGCTCATTATCACAAGCGCCTCAGGCTCTTCATGCTGAGCTTCATTTGACTGAAATCTCACCTGGAAGTCACACAGTATGTGGTGACGCTCTTGTTCTGTGTACTGTTTCAGTCAAACATTGTCCCAGTAAACCTTTGCAGAAATTAAGGTAACAGAAATTTAAATCATGTTTAGTTTTAGATTTTACAAACCTGATGAATTTTTACCTCCTTACCTTAGAGACCAACGAACTTGAGCATAATCCCTGCAATGTAAACAGAATTATTAATCAATTAGTATTAATTAAAGAACTGAAATAAATTAAATAAAAAAACAATAATTAAGAAATTAAACCAAATATATTAATAATGAAGTAAAGAAATAAATATACATACATAAGTAATAAATATTGAAAATAACTAATAAAAACATAAGTAAATAAATACATAAGAAAGAAAGAAAGAAAGAAAGAAAGAAAGAAAGAAAATTCAAAACACAGTTTCTGTTTTGTTTCGTTTTTTCGCTATTATTGTGCCACTATTAGTAATGAATTAAACGTTGACTTTGGGCACAACAGAACACGGCCCTCGGTTCTCCGTACATGGATGAGCGAGTTAAATGGATTGGATTGTGATTGATTTGACTCGCCTGACTTGTTGCCAAGGCAACAAGGACGTAAACTCAAACCTGCTGAGTTTGAGCGCTTATTCAACATAAATGAGATGAGAATGGACATTTATATATATTTAAATATATAATTTATACATATATATTAGTAAACTGCAGGATTATTATATAAGTATAGTATAATTGCTATTGTGCTTTGTGGAATTAATTGAAATTGCTAATGTTTTGTTTCGTTTGTGTTGACGTCTAAGGAAAAAGTGCCCACAATCTGAACGAGCAGCTTAGCAGGAGTCTGTAATTCTCTAGTTAATTAAAGTGTTAGTATGGGGATGTGAGATATCTGTTTTCTCCAGGCTTCCATACCATTCACATTAACCAATCATTATCCCAGATAACCTGCTGTAACCAGTCCAGTTCTCAGATGCCTTCAAAGAACATTTGGAATTATCATGGTTTGTAAATCTGGTACACATCATCATATCTTGGATTTGCCAAACCAAAATAATGTTAAATGAAATGAAATATACAGTCAAGGCACTGAGCATCAGAGCAAAACCTTTTTCTTCTGATGATGTTTTCCTCATCTCATCTCATACAGCCACATTTAAATTTTTAGCCTTTGGGAATTGTACACAAATTCTAACCTAGAGGTACATTTTCCTAGTTATTCCATTCATATGAACATGGGGTGTGCAAACTTTTGCACTGCATTGATGATGATCACAGTGAGGAAAACCCCTGCAGTGTTTTTTTCCTCTTTTTTCCGAGAGCATTGAGTTTTCTTCCTGATCATTTTTCAGAGTTCCCTTAGTCGATTCCCCGGAGAGCGGAACCGCAGGAACCCCCGCGCCGCTGTCACTCCTCATTACCTTTTTCCCCATTAGCTTGCTCGACTCGTAATACAAACATCACTGCTCCTGCCAGCGTGTTTATTAATGAAGTAAGAAGCTGTTCAGAAGCGGTTTTTCTTAATGGTCTTGTTTTCCCGAACGGTGTTTTTGACGCTCAGTGTGAGTGTAATGGACTCCTTCAGACATCCTCTTCTTTCTTTGTGAATAGTTTTTTTACTAATTATTAATGGCTCATGAACATATTAATAATTTTAATATATTACAACGCAATAAATGTCGATGCATTGATCTGTTTTAATAAATTTATTTCATCAATATTTCCATGAATTTGCTTTTTTGAGTAAACTACTGACAGAGAAAACACTGCGACAGTGATGTCAGTGATTGTAAAGACAGCGATAACAGTGACAGCAGTGCTGATCAGAGCAGCGGTGATAGCGATGGTAGAGCGATGGCAGTGACAGTATCAGTAACAGCAATAATAGCAACAGTAATGACAGTGAAGGTAAAGACCGTGACAGTAATGACAGTGAAGGTAAAGACCGTGACAGTAATGACAGTGAAGGTAAAGACCGTGACAGTAATGACAGTGAAGGTAAAGGCAGTGACAGTAATGACAGTAATGGTGATGACAGTGATAGTAATGACAGTGAAGGTAAAGGCAGTGACAGTAATGACAGTGAAGGTAAAGGCAGTGACAGTATTGACAGTGAAGGTGATGACAGTGACAGTAATGACAGTGAAGGTAAAGACAGTGACAGTAATGACAGTAATGGTGATGACAGTGACAGTAATGACAGTGAAGGTAAAGGCAGTGACAGTAATGACAGTGAAGGTAAAGACCGTGACAGTAATGACAGTGAAGGTAAAGGCAGTGTTAGTAATGACAGTAATGGTGATGACAGTGTTAGTAATGACAGTGAAGGTAAAGACAGTGACAGTAATGACAGTGACGGGAGCAATGGCAGCGACAGTGATAGTATTGACAGCAATGATGAAGACAGCGGACAACAGTGATGGTAAACAAAGCAGCAATACTGACAGTGACCATAATGACAGAGACAGCAATTTAAGTAATGACAGTGAGGAGAGCAATGATGACAGCAGACAACAGTAATGACAGTGATGATGATGACAGCAGACAACAGTAATGACAGTGATGATGATGAACGCAGACAACAGTAATGACAGTGATGATGATGACAGCAGACAACAGTAATGACAGTGATGAAGATGAACGCAGACAACAGTAATGACAGTGATGATGATGACAGCAGACAACAGTAATGACAGTGATGGTAAAGAAAGCAGCAATATTAACAGTGACCATAATGACAGCTGCAGTGAGAGAGACAGCAATTACAGTAATGACAGCAGCACCGTTAGTTACTATAATTACAGTGATGACAGTGACGGGGACGCTAGCAGCAGAAATGGCACTGACTATGATGACAGTCACATGGTAATGTTGATGACAGTGACTGTGATGACAGCATGAAGCGGTTGCTACACCTCCACGAGAAACAAACCTGGAGTCATGTGAGCGAATGTGAGACCAGGGTTCATTTGGTGGAGTTCGATTTTTTTTCTGCAATTAAATCTGTTTTGGAAAAAATACTGTCATTAGTTAAAACACATCATGGTGGATTTATTTTCTTTATAAATTTTTGTGACTTGGTGTTGACCATAAATTGACAATTGTCCTCATGTTGGTATCGTCGCTGCTAATTAGGTCTTGAATTACTTTTGCATTGTGCTAATTAATGTTTTTAAATTTGTCTTACGTTCACCCTGAGGATACCTGATGACTCTCTGTGCCAGCAAACCCGGCGTTAATGATACATCGTAATCCAATACGGCTGGAAGAAACGTGAAATGATTTAAAAAAAGAAAAACATGATCTTTTAATTCACATTAATAAACATCATTTAGACCAAAAAAAGCATCAATTATCATTTTATCCCTGGACAAATATCTCAGGCTTTAATATTTATACGAACGGATGAAGCTTGTAAGCTTTTAATGTAATAAAAGGCCTTTGCGCTGCTGCTGATATGAAGCGTTCTCTGAGAGGGTGGAGAAATCGTTATGGTTAGATTTGGATTTTGGGATGAATGAGGTGATGAACGTTTATACGTGACCTCGAGCGAAACCTATGTTTCAGTGTTTACCTCGACATGACCTTTAGAAACAGAACGTGCCTTGGAGAACATTTTTTTCTGTGATCCTGGTCTCATTGCGGTTATTTCCTCGTGTTTTATTGTGCTACGCTGCAGCTCACACTATCACACGAGTCTCCTGAGAGTTTGCCGTTGTGACAGCAAGACCACAGTAATGTCCAGAATTGAGGCAAACACTGAAATGTCATGCTCACTCATTCCTCTCTCGCTCGCACCAGGAGTCCAGGCTGTGTGAGGAAAAAGGTTTCTTTTTTGTTTGGACTGTGTTTGGTTCGATTTCCCACAGGGGAAGGGCTTCAAACGCCTGGCCGCAGGCCTGCTAGTTACACAGCAGCTTTCTGCTCCACAGAGTCTGACTTTAAAAGCATCGACTCGTACTGAACCCTTTCAGGCTTTTTATACTCCTGCGTGCTAGTCTGAGTTAGCGTCCAGATCCATGGTTATTATGCTAATGATGTGTGAATGAACACACACACACACAACACACTACACGCTACACACTACACACAACACGCTACACACTACACACTACACACTACACTCTACACACTACACACAACACACTACACGCTACACTCTACACACAACACACTACACGCTACACTCTACACACTACACTCTACACACTACACACAACACACTACACACTACACGCTACACTCTACACACAACACGCTACACACTACACACAACATACTACACACTACACACAACACACAACACGCTACACTCTACACACAACACACTACACACAACACGCTACACTCTACACACAACACACTACACACAACACACTACACGCTACACTCTACACACAACACGCTACACTCTACACACAACACACTACACACAACACGCTACACTCTACACAAAACACGCTACACTCTACACACAACACACTACACACAACACGCTACACTCTACACACAACACACTACACGCTACACTCTACACACAACACGCTACACACTACACACAACATACTACACACTACACACTATACACACAACACACTACACACAACACACAACACACTACACTCTACACACAAAACACTACACACAACACACAACATGCTACACTCTACACACAACACGCTACACTCTACACACAACACACTACACACAACACACAACATGCTACACTCTACACACAACACACTACACACAACACACTACACACTAGACACAACACACTATACACACAACACACAACACTCTACACACTACACGCTACACAGTACACACAACATGCTACACACTACACGCAACACACTACACAAACTACACACTACACACTACACGCTACACACTACAAACACTACACACTACAAACTACACACTACACGCTACACAAACTACACACTACACGCTACACACTACACACACTACACACTACAAACTACACACTACACGCTACACACTACACACTACACGCTACACACTACACACTACACACACTGATGCTGAGATACACTCCATTTCATATATTTCACAATTATATAAATATGTCAAGCGTAAAAGTGTTTAAAGTGTGAAGTAAACAAAAAAAGGCCAGAAAAATATAATACTGAAAATTTATTTAAAAAAAATAAAATAGGCAAATAAAAGCAATTCAAATAATAATATAAACAAAAAACAGAAAATAATAATAATAATAATAATAATAATATAAATATCGGTTAAAAGTGCATTAAAACTGAATAAAAATACAGCAGTTGAAATAATATAAAAAGTATGTAAAGGTAACATGCCAGTAACAGCAACAGCGAGTTAAATGCTAAAGTGAAAACAGATTTTAGCTGATTATTATTATTATTATTATTATTATTATTATTATTATTAGTGATAGATGGCGCAAGCGTTCTTCAGGTGGTTTTTTTTTTAAGGCTTTTGAACTGAAAAACCCTCAAAAGGTGTGAAATGTGACATGGGTTTGTATTAATATTGACGTATTTTTGTATTCTTATAGAACTTAGCATGATAATGCAAGCTAGCGTCAGTGTTAATAAGCTAATTAGTTATATTTAATCAAACTCCACAGCAGTGTGACGAGTATTTTATCAAAGGACAGAGCGGTTTAGATTAGCGCAGTGAAAAAATGAAAAATAATAATGAGAAGAAATAAATAAATAAAACTGTAAAATTAACATTAACCCTCCAGCTGGCGTGATTAAGGAGGCAGTTTGGAAATGTGCGTTAAGGAGCTCACGTCCGTCGCGCTTTAACGTTCAAGTGTCTTCTTCATAATCCTCTCGCTACGGCTGCTTGCTTTATGTCCAGCGCTGTTGCTAATTATAGAATTATATTCACTCAGACTTCATTCGAACTGTAATTTATCTTTTCCTGAATTGATTTTCTGTTGGTTTTAGATCAGAGCCATCACTTAAAAAAAAAAAGAAAAGAAAAAACGCTGATGGAGTAAAAATGGCAGGCCTTCAGATAAAAGCTGCGTCAGACTCGGAGGAATCGATGGCACGTCTCCTCTCATTACACCACACGCAGGACCGAGCAGCGACGGCCTTCAGGCTCTGCCTCCAACTGCTCACGGCTGTCTGAAGCTGAGGCACAGACTGCAGGGCTCTGCACCATACACACACACACACACACACACACTACACACACACACTACACACTACACACACACACACACTACACACTACACACACACACTACACACACACACACACTACACACACACACACTACACACACACACACACACACACTACACACTACACACACACACTACACACACACACACACTACACACACACACACACACTACACACACACACACACTACACACTGAAGCTGAGACACAGACTGCAGGGCTCTGCACCATACACACACACACACTACACACACA
>CM075001.1:563711-571211 GCA_037576825.1 Pangasius krempfi
GATCTCAATCCGATCGAGCATCTGTGGGACGTGCTGGACAAACAAGTCTGATCCATGGAGGCTCCACCTCACAACTTCACCACCTAACGTCTTGGTGCCAGAAACCACAGCACACCTTCAGAGGTCTTGTGGAGTCCGTGCCCCGACGGTTCAGAGCTGTTTTGGCGGCACAAGGGGAACCTACACAATGTTAGGCAGGTGTTTTAATGCTATGGCTGATTGGTTTATATTCCCTTGATAGTGCACTATATTATTACCCATAATGCTTTGCAAACCCAGCGTACACCTAATATACACTATTCTCTGCATTAAAGTACCACAACACACAGCTTGAAGTTTACTGGTCAGGATGTGTGTGTGTGTGTGTGTGTGTGTGTGTTACTGTAGGTTGTGTTCTCCTCAGTGTGTATTCCGGTGTAATGTACCTGTTGACCTCAGCTCTGATCCCTGAGGTCGTCGTCATGACGATGCAGGAGTGGAGTGTGCTGATCATCATCACCAGCCGAGTCGGTTTCACTGTTTCTCCTCCTTCTTTCCAGTGATTGTTCAGTGTGTAATTATTGAGTTCTTGAGAATTTTCTTGTGTAAATCTCTGGACTTATTCAAGTGTGTGTGTGTGTGTGTGTGTGTGTGTGTGTGTGTGTGTGTGTGTGTAGTTGATCCAGGCAGGCTGTAATCTCAACAGTGGTTCCACGGGGCAGCTCTCTGGTGCAAGTGTGTTTTTGGTGTTTCTGGCATCTCTGGGACGTGTGTTCCGATCCACACAGGTAACACACACACACACACACACACGCACACACACATGGTAATGGCAGTGAAATGTCCTGATATGAGAATGTAACAGAGCTGAGGGAGGAAACATTACACTTCTGTGTGTGTCTCTGACTGAACCTGTAATTAACATCATACTGCACACATTTATCTGGGATTAACACGTTTATTACTGATTTAGGTAAAGAATGATTCATGACTCTCTCTCTCTCTCTCTCTCTGTAGGAGTCTCACTCTCTCCGCTCTCAGGCCTGTGTTCTGTCTGCGTGCTGCTCGCTGCTGCTCCTCATCCAGATTCAGATTTACTCAAAACCTCCAACGAGCAGAGAGACGACAAAGAGGAAGAAAGAGGAATAGAGAGAGAGAGAGAGAGAGAGATGTCAGTTGTCTATGATTCATTAATGAGACATGTCATAAATGTACCTCACTGTCCACAAACAAACGCAGCTCATTCTGTGTTTTATAAACTGTTACTTCTGTAAAAATACCTCATGCTTTAAATATAAAAAATAAAATGAATACAACAATTTTGCAGTTTTCTTTCTGAAAGTATGGAAGATAAAGTTCAAAAACACGAGTGAAGCAGTGAACCTGTGATACGAGTGATGCGCGGGGGTGAGGATGCTGAAACTTTCATGTAATTCTTTTATATTGAAACCAAATCTTTCTTCATTTGAAGATTGTGAACTTTAACCACACTTTCAATTCTAAAACTTTATATCTGGTCGAGATGCAAAACAGAGACGTGTATATTTCAATTCGCAATTTTTTTTCACTTTTTTTTTCCCCAAATGTTTTCCTGAATCAAAATGAGTGTAAATATGAGGGAATGAGGGAATTTGTAATACATTTCTAATGTTTAAATTACAGAACAGACCATGTGCAGGTGTAATGGGTGTAACGGGTGTAACGGGTGTAACGGGTGTAACGGGTGTAACGGGTGTAACAGGTGTAACGGGTGTAACAGGTGTAACGGGTGTAACGGGTGTAACAGGTGTAACGGGTGTAACAGGTGTAACGGGTGTAACAAGTGTAACGGGTGTAACAGGTGTAACGGGTGTAACAGGTGTAATGGGTGTAACAGGTGTAACGGGTGTAACGGGTGTAACGGGTGTAACGGGTGTAACAGGTGTAACGGGTGTAACAGGTGTAACGGGTGTAACAGGGAGCCTCCTGCTGGTGTTACAGGTAGCTGTGCAGTAGGTAAACTGCGTTACCTTTCGTCTCCATTTTCGCTTTTGCAGCGAGCTGTAAGTACGCACTTCCATCCCTCTCTCACGTATTTCATTAATATTTAATATTGATCTGTTTTTAAGGTAACAATAAACCAGACAACACACCAATGTAGCATATTATCAAACATTTCTGTAAGAAATATTAAGTTTTGGTTTGTAATTTAGACGTTTTGAGAAGTTTTTGTTCATCCATTTTGGGGCTAATTGTAGCTTGTCCTCATTTTTTCTTTGTCTGCTAGCTGGTTACGAATGCTGGTGTTCTGCCCTTCTGCTCAGTGTGTGTGATTTTATTTATTCTGTTTAGTGTTTGCGTTAAATCTGCAGTCTTTACACACGCAGAAAGAAACGAGTCTTCCAGAATGTTCGATGCCGTGTTGGTCGTCCATAGCCGTCCTAGCCACACATGATACGTAGAACAGGAATGTTAAGTTTAGACACTTAATCAGGTAACAAATATTACAGATTTCAGAAGTATTTATCACACATGTAATACTAAAACAGATTTGCTTACTGTTATCGTTTGTGTAAACCAGGCAGTCTGAGAAACATCGACAAACCCATACAGGAAGCAACATTACGGTAGGCTGTGGCGTTGCGTTATATGCTCTACTGCACAAATAAATACTGCCAACTCATAGCTCTCATTTCTATGCAGAAAAGTAAACCTTGGGTTTTCCTCTTCCACATGTTTCATTGTGTGTGTGTGTGTGTGTGTGTGAGTGAGAGTAGCCTATTCAAATGTGTGGATGAGGAAATGACGGGGCTTTATCTACTGTTATAGAATATAACAAGCTATAAACGTGAAAACTAATGGCTATATAACGCAACACGCAGGCATTACCAAGAGTGAGTAAATCTCCTCTGTTATGTAAGTATGATAAATGATTTGAAAATATAAAAACACATACATGAACTCAGCAAAACATAAATATGAACTCTTTAACTGTTTAAGTGTCTGGCAGTGCTCCGGGTGGCCAAGCGAGCGTCTGGTTAAGTTTGAAGATTTATACATCACTTAACAGATTTATTCTGGCTGTGTAAATGTGTTGGTTGTGTGGAGTTTGTGTATCGCACTGGCAGCAGGACAAGAGGACAAAAGACCTGAATACAACGGGCTGTTGGGAAATGTAGTTTCAGTTCATGCAGGAAAAACTGGGATCCCCGCAACTGAGTGGTGTAGAGGGGAGTTTATGATTTGTATTTGTATATTTGATAGATAGATAGATAGATAGATAGATAGATAGATAGATCATTTATTATTTATTATTATTCCCAGTGGAACATTCATACAATACAGCAACAGCAAAAGAATAGTGTCTGCAGTAAGAATAATCAAGAATAATAAAATAAACATATTCAGTAAGATTATGAATAGCAGTAAAAATACAGTAAATATGACTGTAAACACCGGTCCTCTGAGTAACTGCCAGTGACAGCGCAAGTGGTACCAACAGACCTGCCGCAGAGCAGATATGATCAGCAGACCGCATGCTAGATTATCTGTTAGGGTGAAAAAACGTTTTTTGCTCAGATTGAAAGTTGGTTTCCTACCAGGGACTGGTTTAATTTCTTTAATAAATAACTGAATTAATGGTTTAGTCTGACAAACTCAGGCCCTGTTTGAGGGGCTCAGAATGAATTATTTGTGGTTTGGCTTGTTGTGGCACCATCCAGAGAAGAACATAGTCCAGCAGATATTAGATCTCCTCATCTTGGAGCGGTTTATGAAGCTGGTCAGTCCAGACATGGCTGTGTGGATTAAGGAGCGAGACCCCAAGCAGAAGAAGAAGTAACCAGTCTGGCAGAATCCTACATTTCAGCACGAAAGGGAGCTGGTGGCAGCAGCTTCAGTCAGCGGACACAAGAACCCAGAAGTAAGTCTGTTGGGGTTGGTGAGGGTCATGCTGTTACCCAGAGCAGATCACACTCATACAGCAGACAGTTAGACTGACCTAACAAACAAGAGGTTAGGTGTTAAAGGACACACAAAGCTCGCCGCGACCCTGTGTAGGATAAGAGGAACAGAAAATGGATGGATGAATTCTGGAAAAGACGACTACTATTAATTTATAATAATTAATCTTACAACTGGTGCTATTTTTGTCTTGGAAAGACAGACTTGCTCGTTAAGAACTCAAAATGGATGAAATATGTATACAGTATAATTCCCCTGTGACTGGACTTTGTATAGACGAAGGTGTGTGTATGCAGATATGCATCTACATTTAATTTAACTAACTAATCGCTGTCGCCCCCCCACTCTCACGCCTTCACTCAGGTTTGTCGACGGTGGAGTGGCTGCTGCTTTATGTCCCAGGAGCCCTCATGTCTGTGTTAGCTTCTGGTTCTCCCT
This sequence comes from Pangasius krempfi, assembly GCA_037576825.1. Classification (NCBI taxonomy): domain Eukaryota; kingdom Metazoa; phylum Chordata; class Actinopteri; order Siluriformes; family Pangasiidae; genus Pangasius; species Pangasius krempfi. Next base: position 568,071 of record CM075001.1, read on the forward strand.
TTTAGTTACGCTGTCATAGCTAGTCTCACCGGAGTCCCTGCTTGCACTCTGCACGCAAAGTCCATAGTCCTCAACCATCACATGACAAGGGCGTACCTAATAATCAGTGTTATTTCTCCACCCCCTTCTCTGTCGACCTGCCTGATCCATCCTGATGCCCTACTTCCAGTTCTCGAGTTCTCATCACTTGGAAATCATTTGCTGCTGCACGGACAGCCTGAGGTTCGCCATGAGATTATTATGGATAGCAGCCACACACACCTCCTAAAGATGGCTTCGGGTGGTCTTATTCAGATAATGACTGCCCATGCTAAAAACAGTTTACACTCAAGTCTCATTCATTATTATAGACTTAAAGTTAAAAATCTAAAGAAATAATGTCACTGATTATCATACTGAAGTTCCTTTTAACACGATTAGCACCACCTGACTTTACAGCACACAGTTATAGAGGGAATGATTTATAATCGCACCTCAGGGAGTTCTTCCTCACCACCGTCACCTCTGGCTCGCTCACTGCGGATCTAAATTAAATCTACATCCGTATTTCTGTAAAGCTGCACTGTGAAAATGTCCATTGTTAAAAGTGCGATATAAATAGAACTGAATGAGGAAACCCGTGCACACCTACACTCTCTCAGCTGCTCGTTTAAACGTGGTGCCTTGACTCTTTATGTTTCCTCACCTGGGTTTGTAACAATTATCCCTAGATATTAGCGTGTGATCGCTCTGTTTGTTTGATGTGATTCGTGCAGGTGAGTGCTCCAGCTGGACTGAGTGTTTTTTATTTTCGAGGTAATCCTGGGTGGAGACTTGAGTCTCTGTTGGGGGTGAGCATTCAGGACCTTGTATTTTGGTTACTGAAGTTTGCTTTTAAAGCAAGGGATTAGGAGCAAGGGATGAGGAGAACTCGGCAGGAGTCAGGGGGATGCGCATTAAGTAGTTCCGCATGTCATGGTATTGTGATAATAAAACACAGCACGCAGCAGCAGTACTCACTGACTGTGGGGAATACAGTGTGATGGTGTAAGTGTGAAATAAGTTGGGTGAGGTAGTGTGTTCTTTATTAGCCACTGTAGTGAGTTTTGAGCTCTCAGTTTTACATTTCCAGCCTTTTGCAGACGCTCTTATCCAGCGCGACTTACATCCATCCCCTTTATACAACTGAGCAGTTGAGAGCCTTGCTCAAGGCAGTGGCAGCTTGGTGGCAGCTTGGTGGCAGCGAACGAGAGCTGATTTACTCGCTCCAGCTGAACAAAACTAACATAAAACATCAACATAATTCAGAAAGGTCAGAAATAATGATTTCTACTTGAAATAACAATTTAGCGCTTCAAATGTTGCTTTCTTTAATGAGACTGGTGTTTTGTGGGTCCTGGTTCCAGCCAGTTTGCGCTGTTCTGTGAAGGGAGTATACACACCTCTGTAAGATACCTTCAGTTTCTTGACAGTTTCTCACATGGAATAGCCTTCATGTCTCAAAAAACAATAAGAGACTGATGAGCTGAAGAAAGCTCTTTATCTCTGGCCATTTTGAGACTGTAACTGAACCCACAAATGCTGATGCTCAGATACTCAAGTGGCCCAAAGAAGGTCGGTTTTATTTCTTCCTTAAACGAGTGCTTTCTAATGAGGAATTAACCTGTTTATATAAACACGTCATTACAGATGATGTTATCAGCAACTACTTGAGTGAAAAGTAGAATTTAAGAAATATTTAGTTACTGTCAGTTTCTTCGTGTTTTCGTCCCTTTTTGCTTTAATGACATGTGACTCGAGCGGCAGCGACTCCACGCGTGTGTGAAACCTTATGATCCGTGTTAGATCAGATCCATCAGAGTCGTCTGATCGCACGCTTCAGTAGAAGAGATTAGACATGAGGAATCTGATCTTCTGTACAAAGCAGTTAACCTGATCAATATCACACGTTTACTTACGTTTCAACAGGGAGCTAGAAACAGTGCAGAACCTTCACTATTATTGCATATTTCCTTTTTATTGTTTTAGATTTTTTAAATTATAAAACCAAAAAAACAACAAAAAAAACATTCCACTAAACAGGGAGCAGGACCACAGATCAGGTAAAGAAAGAGCTGTTATTATTATTATTATTATTATTATTATTATTATTATTATTATTATTATTATTGTGTTGCGGAGTTTGGAGGACAGAGAGTTTACAGAAGAAGTGAGTTTTGGAACAGAAGTGTTTATTTCTGACAGCATGTTCTTCTGAGTATTTAAAATATAAAAATAAAGAAGCGCAGGAGTTAAATAAATGTGTGTGTGTGTGTGTGTGTGTGTGTGTGTTACTGAAAACCGAGAATTGGATAAATCAGTGTTATAATGGAATACTGCATCCAGCTAATAATCGTTAGCATATTGATGCAAACACAAACAACAACAACAATTATGTCACGTGTTCCCCTTCATGCGTTTGTTTTGGTTTGTGTCTTGACTCCGCCCCTGTCTTCTCATTGGTTGTCGGTGTGACCTGTGCTGATGACTCTCACCTGGTTTCACTTCTCCTCATCAGTGTGTGTGTATTTAAGGCCTGTTTGCTGCACGGTTGAGTTTCTGCCTGTTTTTGATTTTGAGGCACGTTTTTTAAAGCTCAAAAGAAAAGAACATGATTAATGTGGGTTCTGCAAATGCAGCATGTTCCTGGATTAACGGCTTTGTTAGCTTTATTCTTTAATTTCATTTACTTAATCTATGTATTATAAAGCAGGAAGCCTCACAGTGTAGAATCACAGTAACGGCAGTTGTATTTAATACGGGCTATTTAACGGCAGCATGTCGTTCCAGAAGCGGTGATGAAGTGTTCATGCCTCAGTCAGGAAGTTATTCTGGTTGTTGAAGACACTCAGGAACCTGCAGGACCTCAGACAGAGGAGGAGAAAGAGTTAACGTCTCTCAGGGGGTTTCCTCACCACCATCGCCTCGGGCTCAAAATTTATAACCTGAATTTATTTATTTCTGTAAAGCTGCTTTGTGACAGTGTCCACTGTTTATATTCATTTAGATAAAAAATAAAATGAATTGAATTAATGAGTGTTGATTGGTGATCCTTCATATGAGTCTTATGAGCTTTTATAAGGAGCGAGTGTCATTACAGTTGAAGGATATTATGATTTTAAG
>CM075001.1:576211-577640 GCA_037576825.1 Pangasius krempfi
GATTAGCTTCGCTACGGCGTTATAATCCACTCCGTAATCCACTCGGAGAAGTGACATTAAAAACTAGGATTAAATTACGTGCTGCGATTCCCGCACTTAACACACACACAGTAAAAATAACCGCAGACGTAGTTTAGAAACTACTGAACCAGTTTTACTAGCCGTAATAAATCTTCTGCATTTTATCATACGGGTGTACAAACTTTTACACTTAATCGTACCTGTCTGTTTCTGTAGTTTTCGTTACAGTACGTTGTTTTTTAAACATAGTTTTCATTACAGTATGTTGTTTGTTTATTTTTATTACAGTACAGTGCTTATTTCTGTAGTTTTTATTATACTACATTGTTTATTTCCGTAGTTTGACACGTTTCCTTGTTAGCGTTGGTTAGCGGTCTGTTTCCCGTCCTGTGTGCAGGGAACGTTCCACAGTCAGCAGGCTCTGGATTATGGCTCCAAGTTAGTCGGAGGCGTGTCTCCTGGAAAAGGCGGGAAAACTCACCTGGGATTGCCGGTGTTCAACTCGGTGAAGGAGGTAATGATGTGTTTATTGTAATTAATATGACTAGCGATAGGTTAGCCTGGATTAGCCTGGATTAGCCTGGATTAGCGTGTGTTTGTCGTTTCGCTCGAGTGCGCTCTGTGCCTGTTGTTTCCAGGCGAAGGAGGCGACAGGCGCCGATGCCACGGTGATCTACGTTCCTCCTCCGTTCGCCGCGGCGGCCATCGTGGAAGCCATCGACGCTGAGATCCCGCTGGCGGTGTGCATCACGGAGGGAATCCCGCAGCAGGACATGGTGCGGGTCAAACACAGGCTCCTCCGCCAGCGCGTCACCCGCCTCATCGGGCCCAACTGCCCCGGCGTCATCAACGTAAGAGCCACAGCGCCTCCCAGTGGACGAGCGAACGACCCGCGCTTTTCTCCGCTTCCGTCAGCGACAGCTCTCACTTTACACGTCTAAATTACTAACACTCACGTTACATACCACGTTACATACCACGTTACATACCACGTTACATACCACGTTACATACCACGTTACATACCACGGTCCTGTCTTTATTCCTTCATGTCTGTCTTTATTTCTTTCTTTCTTTCTTGTTTGTCTGTCTCTGTGTTTTTGTTTGTTTTTTCTTTATTTATTCTTTTTTTGCCTTTTCTTTCTTATTTCTTTCTTTCTGTCTGTCGGTTTTTCTGTGTCTTTCTGTCTTTCTTTTTTTAATACTTATTCTTTCTTATACCTTCTTTCTTCCTTCCTTTCTTCGTTTCGTTTCTGATATAGTTGTAGCGGTTGAGTAGGAAGCGTTATTTCCAGCTCCAGTGAAAGCGTTACTGAGAGTAGATCTGATCCCGTGGGGTTTGTGATGAAGTGATTGTGGGGTTTGTGATGAAGTGATTGTGGGGTTTGTGATGAAGTGATTGTGGGGTT
>CM075001.1:577740-612040 GCA_037576825.1 Pangasius krempfi
AAGTGATTGTGGGGTTTGTGATGAAGTGATTGTGGGGTTTGTGATGAAGTGATTGTGGGGTTTGTGATGAAGTGATTGTGGGGTTTGTGATGAAGTGATTGTGGGGTTTGTGATGAAGTGATTATTTCTGTCTGTGGGGTTTGTGATATAATGTGATGGAAACACAGTGGAGTGACTCGGGCCGTTCGCTCTGTATGACGTTAAACGCTCATTAATACTGAGGTTTCGAGTCCCGACTCTGCTGATTACGTCTTAACCGAGTTCACGTCTTTTATTCCACAGTGTGATTAATGACTTTATGACTTTATTCCCAGCCTGGAGAGTGTAAAATCGGCATCATGCCTGGACACATTCACAAGAAAGGAAGAATCGGTGAGTTTAACGCCGCGCACCTCGCGTTTTACCTCAAACCTTTTCCTCATGTGAGCCGCGAGGTGACCTCACGCCCCCCGACCCTCGAGTGTTATTATTTAATATAAATTATTTGTTAATCCCTCTCTAGTTATGAGAATGTGTTTGTTTGTTTGTTCAGGCATCGTGTCGAGGTCGGGCACCCTGACGTATGAGGCCGTGCACCAGACTACGCAGGCGGGACTGGGCCAGTCTCTGTGTGTCGGTACGCAGCAGCTCGCACTCCTTCACTGCGAACTACTCTACGCGTCATCGTTGTTTTGTCTGAAGTCGGCTCTGTTTAATTTCAGGAATCGGCGGAGATCCGTTTAACGGCACCAACTTCATCGACTGCCTGGAGGTGTTCCTGCAGGACCCGAAAACAGAGGGCATCATTCTGATCGGGGAGATCGGGGGCGACGCCGAGGAGAACGCAGCCGAGTTTCTGAAACAGCACAACACCGTGAGTCTCGGGACACACAGCACGAGATGAAAACACTGTCTGTAGAGTCTCTCAGGGCCGAGAGCCGCGTTCGTAATTTATTACACCTGCACGAGGACGAGACTCTAATTCACACTTAAATAAATATTACACTCTTCTCTCACGGCGAGAAAGTAAAATGGCCGCACGCTGACACGCGACTACGCCAAAGCAAGACGTACATCAGAGTTTAACTTTCACACTGACCTTCACACCTTTCTTCCTTTCTTTCTTTCTTTCTTCCTTTCTGTTTCTTACTTTTTGTTTCTTTCTTCCTTTCTTACATTCCTTCTTTCTGTTTCTTTCTTTTTTCTGTTTTCCTTTTTCTGTATTTCCCTCCTTTCTTTCTTTCATTTGCAGTTTTCTTTTTTTGTTTTTGTTTTTCTAATTTGTCCTTCTTCCTCTTCTTTCTTTCTTTCTTAATTTCTTTCTTTTTCTTTCTTTCTTTCTTTCTTTCTTTCTTTCCTCACCCTTTCCTTTCTTCCTTTCTGTTTCTGTTTCTTCATTTTTTTTTTCTGTTTCTTTGTTTTCCATATTTTTTTCCTCCTGTTTCTTTCCTTGTTTCTTTCCTCCTTGTTTATTCTTTCTGCTTTTTCTTTCTTTCTTTCTTTCTTTCTTTCTAGGTAGCTCTGTTAAAAAGGTGATTTATGCGAACAGTTAGCTAACTAGCTTAAGAAATCGTAAAGGTTCTGTGCAGAACCCTGCCTCAGCTCTATCAGAGTGCTCAGAGTGGAACCTCTTGAGGAACTATGCGGAGAACCTTTACAGTGGTTTACGTGTAACGGTAAAGAACCAGACTCTCTTGCAGTAGCAGGAAATCTGAAGTAAAAGTTGTCGTCCTCTGGCTCCGCCCACGTTAGCTCCGCCTCCTTAAGAAGGAAGGCTGTTTTTAATGCCTCTAAAGTTTCCTGATCTGTTGCATCAACTTTTCTTTAAAATTTCAGGAATTTTAAAAGCTCGCAGAATCCGTCACTGTTATGCAAATGAGGCGCTTAGCATAAAGCCCGTGTCGGCAGGTGACCGAGCTCTCTCCTGTCAGAACTCCCACTATTATACCTCACGTGGAAAAAGAACATGGAGAAAAGTGCATTAGTCGTTCTTTGTCGTTAATTATCGAGTCCGTCAAACACCCGAGCTGAAGACTGACGTTCTTTCAAGATCAGAATAACTTCAGGCTCCGCTCCGAACGCTCGGAACCCTTTCACAGCTACGTGGCGTTTAGTTACCGAGCGCGTCATTGGTGGACGGCTCGCAGAGGAACGACGTGGAGGAAGTGAAGAGCGATCGGCGGTCGCGCGGCGTCACGTGAATCTGGTTTGACGTTTCCTCGTTAACGTTAAGCTCCACTGATTGTGCCACAGAAAAACGGCTGTCTGGGTTTTCTAATGGAAAGACTGAAGAGAACGTCTCGCTGAGCAGAAGGAACATCTTGGGGGGGGAAAAAAGATCGAAACGGACGCTTAAACGGCAGCCATGATTGATTTTTGTCCTGATTTCTTTGCCAGAGTGAAACGAAAACCTGTCGATGAATTAACATGTCATAGTTAATGCTGAATTCTGGATTCCGATTGGTCAGAACTTCTCGTCACAGGTCTATATTAACACGCTCCTTCTGATACGTTATTGTTTAACGTGCACTCGTTGAAATGACGACGTTTTCTGTGAGCTGTTTATGGAAGGAGTCTCCAGTGTCGAGCTGTCATTTTTTTTTTCTCTGACATCTTCAGAGGAGTTTACGCTTCTTTGTGGTTTCTGAGTAACATGACGCAATTTTTTTAAAAGAGTGGTTGTTGAGGGAACGACTGTTTATAGCTGCTATAACGTAAGTGAGAACAGGAACTAACTTCTGAGTTAAATATTGAATATTGATGTAGTTGGATGATCGCTGCGGTATAAGAGGAATAAAACACTTAGGGGCATGCTGTTAGAGGAAATTTCCCCTCCCCGTTCCTGCTTCGGTTCCTGCTTCCGTTCCTGCTTCCGTTCCTGTCTAACGGTTTTCTCCAGCACAATCTTCCTGCCGTTTATTCCGACCTCTACTTTAGACGCTTGTTTGCTCTGTGGGTCCGACATGCTTTAACGATTCCACGTCTGTAAAAAGTGAGAGCAGGTTGAAAAAGCTAGCAGCCGAAGCTTCTCTTAGACAAATGAAATTGCTCTGGATTTATTTATTTATTTGTTTATTTATTTTTTAAACCAGTTTCGAGTTGCTGACGGTTTTACAACAGAAAGAAAACAAGTTTTCCCCTTATTTGCTTTTTATATTTCTTTTGAAATTCTTTTAGCTGTTGATTCTTTCGCTCAAGTTTGAAATGTTTTTCTCTCTCTTTCTCTCTGTTCGGTATCTTTATTCTTTGTCAGAGTGCGATGTGTTATTTTCTCCTCTCGTCAGGAGGCTCTTGTATCCCCAGTCTAAATAAAGCTTTGTTGATATAACATGTCTGGGTCTTTTTAAGGAGGTCTGTGGGCGTTATTAATGTCAGAGTGCTTCTCCTCGTCGCGGGTCTTCTTTACTCCTGCACCTTCACACTCCCAGTTGCTCCCCTTAAACCTGTTGTAATTCATTCTGGAAACGAGACTCGGTTGAGTGGATCGACTCGAACAACACCGTTATTTAAAAGAAGAAAGGAGTAAAAACGCGCCGGCGTGTCGTTGCAGACGTTCCCCCGCCGCTCGGTGCACGGGCCCCGTAATTGGCTGCGATGTTAATCTCGGGCAGATTAAAGCGAGGCAGTGAGTTCGGTCCTCTGGGGGGCGAGGTGGAGGTGGAGGAGAACAACTCGACTCTGTGTTTTATAATTAAAGCAATTCTGATTACCCGCTAAAGAGAACAAAAGGCTGGATGCTAATTTTAACGCTAATTTAACTCCCTCGGCGCTGAGGAACCACCGTTGGGGGTCTAATTAATTCTCCGTCTGTTTAGATTGACGTGAGAGAATTATACCCGAGACTCCGTGTCGGTTCGGTCGTCTTTGTGTTTACTGCTGATGCTCTGGGCGGCCATTTTGATTTGGCTGAAGTGAGGTTGAGGAGATCCTCCTGAGCTCAGAGGCGATTTCTTTGTTTTTTTTCAGGTTTTATAATCGAATGCAGCTGTGAGAAAGAGCAAGTGTCTTTTCTCTTTTCTTTATGAAAATCCTAAGAAACCTTTTCATACAACTTTAATATATTTCAGATTTATTTGTATTTTCTCGAATGGACACCTGCCTCCGCGACTTTCATCACACCTGCGTAGAAATTAAACGATCGCGTTGTCGCTTGTTAGTGTGAAGGCAGGATAATATAAACCCGTAATCACTTTCTCAAAGCTCTTAGTCAGCTGAAAAGTTTCATCTTTTTGACCATTTTGACTGAATAACTGACTGCGTGAAGCAGCTTTGAGATCTTGAGAGCTTGGAGATGAAGCTTCTTGAAAAATAGATCTAACCGTCTTCTCCTCGAGCATGTCTAAGGCCTGAGCTGACCTCTCGCTCCGTCACGTTAACGCCGCCGTTATTCCGAATGAAACGAGGGCGGAAATAACAACGGACGTCCCCGAGCGCCGAGCGTAACGATCCGTCGGTCAGCACGAGCGCAGACCAGCAGCTAATCAGCTCGGACGTGGCTAATTACCCCGAGCTGAAGCGGGGTCGTATCCGGCGGCTGTCGGCTCACGCTCACCAGCACGCATTGTTCACACTCGCATTTTTTTTTTTTTTTTTTACACCAGCGATGGAATTTTTTTTGAGCGAAGAGAATCTGATGAGCTTTAGAATGGCGGAAAAAGCAATTTGGCCCCGTACGGCAATCAATCAAGGTTTCTCCGCAGATTTACTACGCTTAGATTGGATCTCGAGTGCCTGGAGAGGTATTATGCACAATGGCCTCTTGCAGGAATAATGACAAAATGCTGTCTGTGTTTAAAAACGCTTAAGGAAAGGAAAGGAATAAGAAGAAACCCTGCTGAGGATCAGTTTCCGTATTCAGGTTTCATTTCTCAGCCACTCGACAATGAATATTAAAATATTCACTTCAGGTTCATTTAATTTTCACTTTTCTCTCGGATCTCGGTTCTGTAACGCACGAACACGCTTTAGTTAAAATAATTACATCCCCTTTTCCGTGATCAAGTAACCGTGTGTGTGTGTGTGTGTGTGTGTGTGTGTGTGTGTGTGTGTGTAGGGTGCTAACGCTAAACCGGTGGTGTCGTTTATCGCCGGCCTCACGGCGCCCCCCGGCAGGAGGATGGGTCACGCCGGTGCCATCATCGCAGGAGGAAAGGGCGGGGCTAAAGAGAAGATCGCCGCCCTGCAGTCCGCCGGCGTGGTGGTCAGCATGTCTCCCGCCCAGCTGGGAAGTACCATGTTCAAGGTGCGTCGGGAGTGCGCTACATCACTTACGATGAAAACCGATTTTTACATCTAACCGCGCTGTACTTACTGCGCGTTAATATTAAAACACTAATAACACTTGCATTTGATATTTCAGAGCTAACCATTATTCCATTAAACATCAGCAGCAGTCGCTAAGCAACCTGCAGCCTCCATTAACCAGCACCGTTAGTCGTAACAGCAGCGTCGTGCGTAAACGTGTGTAAAGACTCGGTACTTAAACGTATATCATAGTTACATAAGGTACAAATAGTTATATAGTTACGCAGTATGTTTTACTGTTTCAAAATGGCGCACGAACCTCCGTCCACGCTGCATAAATACGCTGCGAGTATAAAAAAATATATTTTTTAAATATAAGTTTATAAGGCAAAAGTTTACAGCTACCCAGGGGTCATAGGGTAATAATTGGCTGGAGGTTTTTAAATTATGGACGTTTATTTTTGGTTAAAATTCAGATTTTTGAAAGCAGCAATTTTTTTTTTTCAGACTTTTTTTTTTCTTTATTATTACTATATATTTTTATTTATTTTTATTATTATTATTATTATAAACATTTATTTGTTTATTTAGTTATTTATATGTATTTATTATTTTATTTATTTGTTTATTTTTATTTATTTATTTATTGGTTTGTTTATGTTCGGAGTTCTACAGGTTTAAGAGACGGTTGTCATGCAGCGCACGTTACGTTTTATCATACAGTTTAAAAAATGTGTACGATATATATATATTTTTAAATTAACAAAATAAATATATCTAAAAATGGAAAAAAGGATCAGTTGGAGCAGTTTTAGACGATGATCGTGAGTGAGCGTGAGTTTTGAGGAAACCGTAAAAGAGAAGGATTGAGGGGGGGAAACATCTTTATCTCATCTTTTACTCTTTTAACAAGAGGGAGGGAAAAAAGAGAAAGCGTGTATTAAACCCATTCATCATTCCGCTCTTTCGTTACGAGCGGCCGCGAACGCTGTGGGTTCCAGCGCATCGATAGCGTCTCGCTCAATTTCTCCGCTTCTCTCCGGCGTCTGATTTGTAAACATTGCGAGCGATGATGAAAACTGCTTTCCCGCTTGTTTATTCAGAGGCTCCTTGTGTTCATAGATCTCTCTTAATCTCATTGGCCGGGTTAATCTCCGCAAAACACGGGCGTGTGCTAATAACGGGAGTGAACCACCAATGCGTTCGGTTAGATTCATCTTAATTATGTTTTATTATGTATCTCTCTCTTACACACACACACACACACACACACACAGACACACACACACACACACACACACACACAGAGACACACAATAGCATCGACTTGCTATGATTCCCTTTTCGATTTTCTCTTGATCTCTCTCTGTTTCCTCTCTTTTGCAGTAATAACGCACTTTATCTCTGACCTCTCCCCACACACACACACACACACACACACACACACACTCTTATACAAACTGTAACCCATGTCCCCCCCCACTTCAGCTACAGATTCAGCATCAGACCCGTCCATCGTCGCCCCGGTCGTTCCTCTGACGTCCGCTAGATGGCAGTAGAGCCTCACACGTTCTCAGAGCCTCTCCATTTTCTCCATTTTCTCCATTTTCTATGCACCATACTCTCCTGTCCTGATAAATGGCATTTGCATAAGGGAATTCTCGACCGAAATGCACAATTCCACCCGAGCCAGTTGGGGAAAATGTGTTTTCGGAAGCGTCTCGGCTCGCCCCGCAGCTGTTACTCTTACTAAATTGACTATGTAAATAACTGCACTGCAGCATAATGGTCTCAAGTCGTCATCTCTCTCTCTCTCTCTCTCTCTCTCTCTCTCTCTCTCTCTCTCTCTCTCTCTCCCTCTCTCTCTCTCTGTCTGTGTGTGTGTGTGTGTGTGTGTGTGTGTCGTTACTCGTGTTTGGGAATCTAACACATTAAACCAGAAGGCTCTCACTTTTATCTTGTGCGTACCTCAGGGATCGATGTTCAGTTTTATGACTGATGTTGTATCAGAAAACCACTTTTTTTTTATTTTTTTATTTTTTATTTTTTTATTTTTTTCTTCCTGCTGAAAAAATGTACAGCTCTAAATTTATTCGACTCGTCCCTTAAAACCTCAAACCACCAAAAAGTCGGATTTTCTGTATTGACTACAGCACTGACGGCGCTCCGAGTATCTGGAGGTGCCGAAATTTATGGTATAGCTGTAGATTTCTTTAGCTGTTATTACGGTGAAATGTGGAGAGACCCGGAGAAACTAGACATTTTCGCTTTTTCAGCTAAAGCAGCAGTTTTTAAAAAAAAAAAAAAACCAAACGAAACAAAACAAAACTCGGCTAAAACTCATCCAGTGGAAAATTGGAAAAGCTGATTGCGGGATGTGCTGCAGTAGGAAATTAATCCACCACGGAAATGTCACGCTCCCGACACGACGCACATCCCAGACGCGTTCTGATCCTCTTCCGCTACAGCAGTTCACCAACGATTACGACATATTTATTCATTCAAGGACGTCACGTCGTACTTTTTATCCGTTTATGGTTATGTTTAATGTTGTGGATTGTCAGTGAAACGAGTTAGTTCCTGTGTGTGTGTGTGTGTGTGTGTGTGTGTGTGTGTGTGTGTGTGTGTGTGTGTGTGTGAGAGGTGTCCACAAACACTTAGACTTAAATCTGTGCGTGTGGCGCGCCCGCTGTACAAGTCCCTGCGAGTGAGCTGTTGCTATAGAAACCATTCCATGTTAGAACGAGTGCATTCGCATAAACCTGTGATTTGCAGTAAATATAGTGAAACTTGATTATAGCATTTCTTTTGTTTTTGTTTTTTTCTGTCCTGCGCAGGAATTCGAGAAGAGGAAGATGCTGTAACGCGGACGAGTCTCGTCGATGCCACAGCAGTGTTGGGTTTTTTTTGTTTTGTTTTTTTTTTGGTTTGTTTTCAGCCATGAATTTCCAACTTCTGGAGAATTTTCCAGAAGCACATTGTTATTTTTATCACAGTGAGATATCTGACAGTCGTCATAACCCTCAGTGAAGTTAAACGCGTTAACATTATGGTCGCAGGGGCGGCGCAGGCACGGTGTGTATTACCTCCACCTCCATCTACACCTCCACCTCGTCCATCATCAGTCTCATAGTGAAGTATCTGAAATATAATATAATTCTCTTTCCTCCTCCGTGTTACGAGTTTTGTTTCCTCACCACGCAAGTCAAATGGGGCTCAAAATTTTTTTGAAACAGTCTGGAAAAGGCTTGAAGCTAGACTTTAAATCGCTGGAAAACACAGCAGCGCTTGCTTCGATCACTCCGGGACGCTTTGCCGTGCCGTCTGTGTTTTTATCCAATTCCAAACCTGCCTTGGAACTTATTTGTCAGCTCACAAGGCCATTTAGCAGCGTCACTCACGCTCACTCTCAATTCCAACCAATTTGGAGCGTGTTATTGAAAATGGCCGCCGCGTGCCGCGTGCCCCGTGCCGCGTGCCCCGTGCGTTAGAGGCTTTTAGAACGCCTCTGCGCTCTCACATACGTGTTTATTAATTCTGACACTCCGCACTGGCATAAATTGTCTCTTTCTCGCTTAATGACATGCATTCGCTGTTCTTTTTTTTTTTTTTTTTTTTTTCTTTTCTTTTCTTTTCTGGTCCTCCGCTGAGGAATGAAAGTGCCGGCTCGTCCTTTGCCAAGCGCGTTTTAGAAAACCACTCATCAAAATGTCAACAGAAAAAAATGTAGAAGATCTGAAAATCAAATTTGCAGAACTGCGATAGCAATCAGACGTCCACAATATTCACGGGGTTTTATTGTTGCCTTTCTGCGCCGAAAGACACGAGGAAAAGCTTTGATTTATACAGAATGGATAAATAATGGCCTGTAATAATGATGTGATGTGGCATTTTGATAGGAGCGTAAGAGGGAAAAGGTTTCCGTCCTTTTGTCCAAAGCAGAAAGTGAATTAAAAAGTGATTAAAAAGCTCATGGTGGTTGAAGCAGGAACCCCAGATCAGCCATGCCTTAATTGTAGTGGAAGTGTCCAAGAACCCTGTAATTCCACGGCATAAACAATCTGATTAAAGTGATTTAAAAAGAAAAAAAAAATGTAATTGTGCTTGATGTAGAAATCCCAAATGGAAAAAAATAATCAGGATGTAAAAAAAAACAGGCAAGTCATTGTGGTTGATGCGGACAAGACCCGCGGAAATAAAAAAAATAAAAGATGAAAGTGGTTCAAAAGACAAAAGCAAAACAGTTAATTATACAAAAAAACAGCTTAGCTTTAACTGTTTCATCCAGAAATCCCAGATCAACAGTGCCTTTTCTCAAAAAAAAAAAAAAAATGTTGAAATGGTTGATGCATACGAGAACCGAGCAATTCAACAAATTAAAAAGAAAAAGTTTAAACTGACAAAAAAAAAAAAAAGATCAAATTATGATCAAAATGATCAAACATGACATTGAAAGAACTCGAGGAAGCTCCACAGCTCCAGCTGTTGGAATGAACCGTGACTCATCCTATTGAATCTAAAATATCAGGGTTTATGATCATCGTTAGCTGGAAATGTGAAATTAGAGACGATTATAATCAGGTTTTTTTTCTCCCCGTGTCGGATCCCAGGTAAGTTTTCGGAGCTTTTATCTCCACACGGATTCCTGAATGAGAGAAAAGCGCAAAGAGTTCTTCAGCGTGTCCCTCAGGAGGAACGCTGGCTGTCTCTGAAAGCTAGAAGTGATAACTATCCAGAGAAGAAAACTTCTATTCCTGATATAAAAAAAACCCAAAAAAAAAAACTCATTTCTTTGTGGTGCAATTTTTTTTTACATTTATTAAGGATTTAAGGATTAATGCATCTTAATTAATTCACTGCAACATTTTATTTTTTATTGAAATGAAGTCAATGCCGTGGGGCCACTGATCAAGAAGTGATTTAAAAAAGAAAAAAACATGAAAGAATTAAAAACGAGAGGGAAAACGTTTACGTCTTTAAGAAAGGATGAGATTAAAAAACATACAGGTTAATTTTTTTCAGTCGTTACCCACAGAATTCATTCTGCAAGTTCGATTAAATGATTGTTTATATGTAGAAATTAGGATCAGACGTGAGGATTAGGATCTCTTTCACGTCTTCACCGTGTTGGATCTCAGGTAGGTTTTGTTCTTCAGATGCAAAGAGATGATGAAATATTTCTCACGGTAGAGTAAAGGTGAAACCCTGCAGTGTTCTTCAGCATGTTCTTCTGGGAGAACTTTCAGACAGGCTTCCTACTAGAACTTGTGAAGAAACTTGAACTTTTATTTATTTGTTTTTCCCCTGGGAATGTAGCCGTGTTACTCAGTGACCCATTTCACGCTCTAGACGTTTTAATGAGAATGATTTGAACAGATTATCTTTTGGCGTTCAGATCATCTGAGATCTTTTAGAGTTCTCAGTGCAGGAGCAGCGGCTCCTGCGGCCTTTTCATGAGCTAGATGCATCACAAATGATGTTAAATCAAAGAGTAATAGTGAAAAAAATGGACGTCTTTAGACATACCTGAGTGCAAAAGTTTCCACGCCCTCATGAGAACGTGAAACTTTTTTTAATTTTTTTTTAAAGCAATAATACATTTAGTATTTTGGGTTTCATCATTACATTCAACAAAAACTCTTGTCTCACTTCTGTGTCCAACTTTTCCCTTCATAAATCATTCAAAGTCTCATGAACTTTGTGTTCTCAGCTATAACATCTTAATTATTCCTCGATTAGTGATCAAATCCAGGTGGATTTTCTTGTGTGAGGAGACAGAATTTTTGTCTAATTTACTCAGAAACACAAACGCGATGCGTTAGAGACTGAAAAGCGAAGTCGATAAACGGTTAGATTTATCTAGTGTGGAATCTGACGTTAGCTTTGATAAGTTGACGACCAACTTATTGCATCAGTATAAGCAAGCTTTAAACTTTTAAAGAAATTATCATCTTTAGCCATTCTTTAGCTGTGTAAACTACATCATACTATGGTTTAACTCGATCCTTCGGCCTTGTTTCTGTTAAACAATTCATCTAACAAACATCACTCGCACTGACACCAATGGTTAAACAGTAACGCCACCAAAATGGCGCCTTCGTCACGTCACCACTCTTTAAAGCTCTTGTGTAAACCTGGTCGGTACGGGAGATGAGTGTGTTTTTGGTTCTCTTCCTCCTCACATCTCGGCGTTATCTGTGTTTTCCCTGCAGCCAGCATTGCCACTGACTTCCTAATCAGCGTTAGAGGAATTAGCATAATTAACTTTGCCAGTGGAACGTGAGGCTTTATTTGTTTTCCGGCTCAGAGGGCTTCACTGTACCGCGTCGGCGGGAGATACTTTCCTGTCTCTTGTGGTTTTAAGCACCACAGCAACCAGAAGTTCATAACGTCATAAAGTCATGGCACAAATACAGTTACAAACTGGATTAATGTCAGCCAAAGCCGCAACACAAAGCAGAGTCGGAACAGAGAGTCCCAAATCTCAGGCTGTTTCCCGTATGAAGGCACGTACGGTGTTTAATATTAATAACCGCTGGGGTTAACGCATCGACACAGCTCTCAGACAAGAAAATACAGAAAGAAATAAAATCAGTGACTAATTTAGGTTGTTTTTTGAAGATTTTTACATATTAATTAACTGCAGTATTAAAATGAAGCCGTGTAAATAGATCTAGTCGGTCATGTTGTTAAGGAAGCTGTTTTTAAAATAAATAAAAATCTCGTATTACTGCCTTGAACATGACTCACATTCCTGTACATGCCACGTATCTGATGTAAAGCTGTTTAATGACTCGGACCTGGAACATTTCCCGTGTCGGCGCTAATGCTTAAATTAGCGCTCGTTTCTCTACAGATGTGATGAATAAGAGTCATTATGACTACATTACTTAAAACTATCTTTTCTCTTGCCTGCTAGTTTTGTGTGTTTTTTTTTTTTTTGAAGCATAAAACCTACGCCAGTGGAGAAATGTAACTACCGTAGAGACTCATTTTGGCTGTAATTGCTGTTCTACTTCCAGTTTTTAATGGAACACCACTGAATGTGTAAAATAGGTTGAGTTTAAATGAGCACAGTGATGATAAAGGATGAAACATTGAGCGTTCTGGCTACAGTACACTTCCTCATAAGATCTTATTATTGCTATGTTTGAGGAAAATGGATAAGCTGAAGGATAAGGATGTTTAGGAATAATTATCGGTTCCTTTTACAAGCCCGGTTGCAGTTGTGTTGCAGTTGTCGGAGAGACAGGTCCATCCTACAGCTGATGGTTTTTTTTTTTTTTAATTCTTTCTTACTTTTCACTTCAGTTTTGTTTGGGCTGAGCTTTTAGATTTCAGACCTTGGCCTGTCATGAGCAAGGCAACAGTGCTGACCAAAACCCACTTTTGAGACATTTTACAGAAGAAACCTTGAGGGGACCTTGACCCGTCTTCTGCGCTGTGGGATCATGAGAACTGTGGGCTTCATTAAAACCCAGTTTAAGTGTCTTCTTCAAATGTTAGCTGTCTGGGATCTGAATTTAGACAAAACAGTCAAAACTTAAGGTGCAGTTCAGTGAAGACGATGAGGACACTGTACTGATGCATTGTCATAATATCTTTAAGTTATGTAGGCTTTCTCAAACTGATGGTTACTTTACGATTGCCAGAAACACAAAAACACAAAATGAGAACACAAACAAACAGACAGGCAGATTTAAATGATGAACCAGAAACAAGAAGACAACAAAACAAAATACAGACCCAAAAACAAATATCAATCCAAGAGCAGGAATCGATACCAGGGAAGGAACTGATAGTTTCTGACAGATAACGCCAATCCCAAGTTTCAATAAAATCCTAAGGGAAGGCAAAGAATCCCTCAAGAACCCTTGAGAACTTTGGAGACCTCTGGAGAACTGATGCTGTTCATATGTACCAGTGTTTCAGTGGTTAGAAATTAAGAATTCCTTAAAGGTTCCTCGGATGGTTAGGAGTTCTCGCTTCCTAGAGGGATTCTGCTTGGAAATGTCTCTGAAAGGGAAACCTGCTGTCGTCAGGTTCTTTGTTGAACCTTTAAGGCTCTCCCAGCAGGACAAACCAAAGAACCATGTAGGGTGCTAGAGTAGATGGAGCAGTAAGTATAGAAGCATCCCGAGTAACTGCTAGATCACCCCCCTACAGTGCGCCACGTGTTCTGTGAATTTAAAGGAATTTCTTTCACCTACCCTGTTTAATGTACACTATTTGAACCCAGAAGGGTTCTTCAGTTGTCCCTCTGGAGGAACCCTTCAAGGTTCTGTGTGGAACTCTAC
Source organism: Pangasius krempfi (assembly GCA_037576825.1). Lineage (NCBI taxonomy): Eukaryota > Metazoa > Chordata > Actinopteri > Siluriformes > Pangasiidae > Pangasius > Pangasius krempfi. The sequence continues at coordinate 591,261 of CM075001.1, forward strand.
CCTACACGAAACATTTAATTATGCAAGGCCCTCTTAATTTACACAAACTCAGGAGTGAAACGTAACGTTTTTCCCCAACTAACTGGGAACGTTCCTGAGCACTATATCTCATGTGAAAGTGTTGTCATGAATGATTTACACATAAATGCAGAACGATAATCCTCGCATTTCGCTCCTCTTTTACCACCCATCTGATCTTACATCTCTCTCCGCCCAACCAGCTCCACTCGGACGGAGACAGGCGGAATGCAGAAGTGAGCGTCTGTGTGATATCTCACTCAAAGCGAGCAACTTTTTTTTTGGCTCGTTTCCCCGGTCATTTTTATTTCATAGCCTCTGGAATTAATGAGACAGACTAACTGTGAGAGGTCCGAGACGGAGTGCTAATACAGAATGAGTGCTCCTGGCTCTTCTCCGGTGACTGTTATGATAGCACGTGATATATATCTGCTCAGATTTTACACTTCGGATGGATGCACTCGAGCTCCCTTGGCTGCTCTCTGTACTCGTTCTGTGATTACACCATTACACGTCTGCACTGCCAGGAAACATCAAAAAGGTATTGAAGCAGCTGAGCGCATCACACGCCGTTACGGAGCGGCCGAGGTCTAGCGCTATTGATCGCTAATGCAATTTAACTGAGAGGGATTTCATCAAGCGGCAAAAACGGCCAGGATGCAACTTAATGTAACACAAAGAAGATTATTCAGTAAAAAAAAAAAGGGTAGGATGGTGAACGAGGCATTCCATCATCCTGCCTCGAGGATCTTCTTCCCCTTTGCTTTGTGATTTACTCGGGGACTTTGGAGCGCGGTTGTTGATTGAGACATGTCCGTCCATCGCAGATCTCCTGATGGAGGAGTTTCGTCTGGAAGCTCGCTGGTCAAACTGGAGGAATGGTTTCACTCGAGCTTTACACACAAAAATTTAGGAAGAATGTCATGGCGTCTTCATGTAATGTATCTCCCGAGTCAACGTGGCCCTGCAAATGCTTAACAATTTATACCAGATTAGAGTTTGGAGCTGCGTTAGCGCACTTACATTTCCTTTTTCATTCGGGACCGCACTGTCCTCATGTTTTCTCCCAAACTACTTCCTGTTTGAAAACCTATTTCCTTTATAAACATTAATTACAGGACCACAACATTACAGTAATGTTCTCAAGAGGTTCAGCGAAATTGAAATGTTTTCCGATCGTCTTCTGAAAGTTCTTCAAACAACAGTCTACAGATGTTTATATATCAGACTCGACACACAGCTGTGTCTTCATTCTGATTCATTTCTTTTTGTCTTGAACGAGACGTCAAAACAAGACACTTCACATCACTGAAAAGAGTTAAACAGAGACAACAGACTTTATAACTAATGCAGAAAATGTGCTCACACCATTTTTACCTTTATTTACAAATTATGATTTTTTTGAGGTTTCCGTGGTGATTTTAATCTTTTTTTTTTTTTTTTTTAGTATTTATAATTTTGTTTCTAACTTTAATTTATATACAAACAATATTTATTTATGTTTAGTGGTTAGGTTCTGTGCACTTTATTTAAAAACAAATGTAATTACTTTTTAACTGGTAATATAGAAATGTTTACGCTTGAAGTTTCATGATCATTTTAATATCTATATTTTTAAATAATGGTTTATTAATATATATATATATATATATTTTTTTTTTATTTACTTTTTTTTTTTTTTTTTTTTACATTTAGTTTTTTGAGGTTTCGTAGATTTTAATTTTTTAAACTAAGTAATAATGAAATGTTTAAGATTTTGAGGTTTATTTATTTATTTAAATTTATTTATTTTATTTTTTTCCTGACTTTCCCCCCCAGACATGAACCTGGGTAGCTTTTGTTTGTGTTTCTCGGTCAGTAAAGCAGTTTCTCTAAAACCTAAACCAGGTTTAGCACAGCTTGTATGTGAAGGTGAATAGTTAAGGTAGGAGCGGAGGTGGGGTTAGTGGTCATCAGTGTCCTACCGCTTCATTTGTCCATATAATTAGCAGTATAAATTTTGTGCGAGGTCATGTGACTGTTCATTTCCAGCAGATTGTACGACTGCAATTTCTGTCCAACTTGGAAATCTGAACGGAAACAACAGATAATTTCAGATAAATTTCAGAACAGTTTCGAACACAGCGGTGATCAAGAAGGAGGGGAAAGTATACAGCCTCTTACTGTGTGTTTTCCTTAAAACCATCTTCTGGCTTGAAGATTTTGCAGGTTGTTCTGAGTTTTTATTAAAGGATTTGAGGAGCTTCAGAAGCACCAGAAGAAAGCGGAAAGCTTTACGACTCTGGACGAGTTGCTTGCTGAACATGAATTATGAATAAAATATCTTGCTGCAGAGGAAAGCTGCTGTAATCATATCATAAACACAGCGTTAGAGCGAGCCGTAAATGCTAAATACCGTTAACATTGCATGAGTTACGAGTCAGTACAGCAAAAGATAAACACGAAACCTGTCAGTTTAATATCGCTAACAGTGTTCATGGGAGAGACGGAAAATCAGAGCAGGTCCAGAGCAAGCGCATAAAATATTTTCTTTTTTTATTAAAGTTAGCTTTAAAGTATTTACATAAAACAGATTCAGTGTGTATATGTACTATATACCACACCACGCTTTATTGCGACAAGGTTGTGTTGTATAGTATACTGTATGTGACAGTTAAGCTAGCTAATTTAGTGTGTGTGTGTGTGTGTGTGTGTATATATATATGTATATATAAATTTAGATTAGTAACTGTTTAACTAAAAAACCATCAACAGCCCAGTAAAAAAGAACAAAAAGACACTGCTTTTCGAGGAAGTGTGCAACAGTGTGATTGTAAATCAAATTTTGAATCTAGAGGCTTTTGTTATATAAAAAGGGGATTTTAGCTGCTTTCTCGTTTAGTTCTCAAACAGCAAGCTTGTGAAAGCGTAGCTAAATAATAACAGCTTAGTTTAAAAAGTGTAAGCAAGCTCTGTACGTAAAAAGTGAAAATGAAATTTATAAAATTACTGATGTTGGATATTTAGTTCGCTTTTTGAAAAAAAAAGAAATGGATAAATTCACTGCTTGTGTATTTAGTAAATGAAGTAAAGCTAATATTGGGAAAGGAAAGTTTTTGCAAGACTGAAGATGATTTGTCATGTAATAACTATGTAATAACGGTACTATTATATAATTATTACTGAGGACTTTCGTGATGGAGCCGTATTGTATATAAAGTTCTCTTTAATGTAAATAAGAAAGCAAAAGTTTATTATTCCAGCATTAATGGCATCTCGAGGCCCACTAGGCTAGTAAGTTAGCAAAGCTGGTAATACTGTCACGATAATTTTCTATTAAAAGAGTCATGAATGTCCTGTTGATTTTATTTTAAATTTACCAACATTTGATGACAGAAAGGAAACATGACCTCGGGTCGAGCTAATAATGAGAACGACCAGGAGACAGACAGACAGACAGACAGACAGACAGTTCGTCCAGACAGAACTGAGCGAAACTGCGGCAGCACCAATCAGGAGGAGCTTCGGATCATTTTTACGGCATTAACATGGGAAATCGGTCTGAGAGAAGAGCATCGGGAGGAGCAAAGCGTGATTTATCATGCCGTGGCAGGATCCGGAACTGCATTAATTCCGCCAGACTGTTGCCAAGTGTGAATAGGTACATAAATATTTGCAGGGGTTGCCCTCGTGACATTTTGTACTTCTAAAACCAGGAATGCAGGATTTATATCGCTTAATGACTCCTGCAGCAATCGAAAGTCCCGGCTCAGCCCGAGAGCCGAGTCGCTGTAGATCTTCCTGGCGCTCTTCTTCCTCCCTGGAAGTGTGAGACTCTGGAGAACGATCGATGGATTAAAAAAATGTTCTCCGGGTCCTATTTATGTTTTTCTGACGTTCAGATTTCATATCTGAACGTAGATCGGAGCTGCAGCTTGGTGCCGTTTTGAAACCTGCAGCAGATCTCCTTTCTACATAGGAGTGTAAGTGCTCGCTGAGGGGTCTTCAATTAGCCCGGCGAGTCGGGAAGCTGACGAGATACGAGGCGCTGATGTAGAATTAATGCTGGTGATAACGCTCTCGCTGCGCCTGTTGGTTTTTACACAGTTAAACAGGTTTGGCCCCGAGGCGTACAGGCGGGATGTTAATGCATCAGAAGTGTCATAATAACGATGTTACAGCTTTGTAAACTGTAATTATAGCGCTCACTCCGTCATCCTGATGGAAATAGATGGCCGTTTTTACGTGGGAGGAAACTAATCTGGAAATGCCTCGGAAGAAAGTGCCCGGTGATTGATGTCATGAGAATATTTCACCAACCATCAAACCAGCTTCTGATCAGAGAGCGCACTTAATTTAGGGAAAAAATTATAAAACCAGTCCAGTCCAGATTGCCCGCTGTTGCAATTAATAACCGAGACCCGAGAAAGACTAATCACAGATTCATGCTGTGGCTTGGCTTTATGTCTCCTCTGGTATTTGTGAGGTAGAAAAAAAAAATGCATAATTTATCTTAAGCAGTTTTGGCGCAACTTTCAGAGCAATCTTTAAAAGTGTCTGTTAATCAATTGCTAGGGGAAAAAAAAAAAGAGCGATTGAGAGGGACACAGATAAAAATTGAGGAGGCTGAGACGACTGGCGATGATTCAGCAGGACCGCGAGGAACGCGAGCACAAATTGGGCTTTTCGTTTTGTTCCCGCTGGCTTAATGGTCGTCCGTGGCTTCCCTCCGCTTCCTCGACAAGGACACGTTGTGATTTACTCGCAGAGTAATCAGCACTGCAATCTTTCCCGAAGTCACCAGACGGCTCTGTTTGTGTAATATTCGCTCGGCTCTGCACCAGACCCCTGCCGAGAAACAGCGTCTGGGGGGAAAATTAATAATAAAATAAAAAAGAAAAGATGCATTGCAGAATCATTTGCGGCGTAACGTTTTCTTATAATGCTGCTGAACGCTACTTAAAAACTCCGATGTTCCGCATCAATCTCCGAGCCTGGACTCAGAGATATGCCCTCGAATCGTTTGTTTTTGGTTCTATTTACTCGCCAGCGTGACATCCAGAGATAGAAAATGATGCTGTTCTGTTCTACCCAAGGACACAGTAACTTTCTGTGCAAGAAACATGGACTTGGGGGAAAAAAAAAACAAAAAAAAAAACCCTTCACTTTGTCGGAGAGCTGAAAAGCAGTCTTGTGTGTGTGTGTGTGTGTGTGTGTGTGTGTGTGTGTGTGTGTGTATATATATATATATATATATATATTTAAAAAAGAACAGAAAAGCCTGAGTTCTTTCATTCGTTTCAACATCAAAAACTAATCAACCTTTTTTTTTTTTTTTGAACCGAGACGTCAACTTTTCAGCTGAAAATAAAAATAGATGTGATGTTAAAGTAATAACACATGAATGATGAACTTTTCATCCACGGCTAAAAACAAATAAATTCAGTAACGACTAACCAACAATAATGAACCAACACCTTAATTCCTCGGTTCTGCTCTGTGGTCTAATTTAATTTAAATGTATTCAATTTAATTGTGGTTCAGAGAGCTATTCTTAATCCGTGCATTAATTGATTAATCATCATAATTAATTCATTACTTCTACATGAACTACAGCCATAATAAAGCCCAGTGCAATAGCAAAAAATAACTACATTTAATTAACTAATGTTTACTCCATCCATGAGCTCATCATCAATATTGAATTTATTTAGCTCAGTTTATTAATAGTGTGAATATTATTCTTTCTTAAAACTTTTTTAATCACAGCGCTAGTTTGTAATTTCTATTATTTCATAGACAGAACAGTCAGATTGTTTCTATAGTAACGGCTCATTCACAGAGATTCACAGGATTCGTTGTCGTTATTATTTAACCTTTATGGAAGGAGTCTCCAGTGTCAGTGCTTTATAAGTAACTTTTGTAAGTCGGTGACTTTCAATTTCTGACAGGTTCAGCAGTTTACGCTTTACAGTCATTCAGTATGTTTTACTTACTGTCTGGTGCATCAGTGCTTTAGTAAATTGAGGCAGAATGTTAAAACATATATTGGATATTTTCAGTTTTTTTGAATTGTCACGATTCCACGTTGCGTTATAATGTAAGATGTATAGAATTAATCGACATCTGTTAAGGACTAACATCATTTGTTGTTTAAATCCGACGGTGGTCTTATTTTTATTGGTTCCTCATCACAGTTTGCGGCTGAGCTCTGCATGCGGCCGTGTCGTTGTGGCCTTGAACCGCGTGTAGGTCAGTTTATTTCCGCAGCCGTCCTCAGTCACCGCTTTACCGCTGGATTAACTGCGTGTTAACGTCCCGCAGCCGTCTTCAGGCCGCTCGCGATTTTCAGCGTGCCCATTTTTCTCGAGTGTCCTTCAGAGTGGCCTCTCGCCTGAAGCCTAAATTTCACTACAGACTGCTGAAAAACATTACGTTTTTTTCCCCCTGCACTCCAGCTCCAGATTGATCCAGGAGAACTTTGGGCTGACGTTAATCATGCCTTCGCTCTGGCTCGCAACTGGACGCTCCATCACGCAGACCTGAAAGTCTCAAATCAATACTCTCTCTCTCTCTCTCTCTCTCTCTCTCGCGCGCGCTCTCTCTCTTTCTGTGTCTCTCTGTGTTTGTCTCTGTTTCTCTCTCTCTCTGTTTCTGCCTCTCTCTCTTTCTATCTTTCTTTGTCTCTCTCTCTCTGTTTCTGTCTGTCTCTCTCTGTCTCTTTCTCTGACTCTCTGTCTCTGTTTCTCTCTCTCTCTTTCTCTCTCTCTCTCTCTTTCTTTCTTTCTTTCTTTGTCTGTCTCTCTCTGTCTCTTTCTCTGTCTCTGTTTCTCTCTCTCTCTCTCTCTCTCTCTCTCTCTCGCGCGCTCTCTCTCTTTCTGTGTCTCTCTGTTTGTCTCTGTTTCTCTCTCTCTCTCTCTGTTTCTGCCTCTCTCTCTTTCTATCTTTCTGTCTCTCTCTCTGTTTCTGTCTGTCTCTCTCTGTCTCTTTCTCTGACTCTCTGTCTCTGTCTCTGTTTCTCTCTCTCTCTTTCTCTCTCTCTCTCTCTTTCTATCTTTCTTTGTCTGTCTCTCTCTGTCTCTTTCTCTGTCTCTGTTTCTCTCTCTCTCTTTCTCTCTCTTTCTATTTTTCTTTGTCTGTCTGTCTCTGTCTCTTTCTCTGACTCTCTGTCTCTGTTTCTCTCTCTCTTTCTCTCTCTCTCTTTCTATCTTTCTTTGTCTCTGTCTGTCTCTGTCTCTTTCTCTGACTCTCTGTCTCTGTTTCTCTCTCTCTCTTTCTCTCTCTCTCTCTCTTTCTATCTTTCTTTGTCTCTGTCTGTCTCTGTCTCTTTCTCTGACTCTCTGTCTCTGTCTCTGTTTCTCTCTCTCTCTCTCTTTCTTTCTCTCTCTCTCTGTCGTAAACATGGCCCTGTTTGTGTGTCCAGTGTTCAGACAGTTCCTACAGTTAGTTCATGCAGAATAGAAAGTGAATTATTGGAGTTTTTCTTTATTGTTGCATTGGAAATATGTTTATTTTTATTAAGGAAAAAAGGCGGAGAGAGTTATAGACTTATGTCTGCATAGGGCTGAACTGTACCCAGTCATGTACTTATATAATGCTTATATTATACTATGTTTAAAGCCGTTTCATCTCACGCTGTGGTATCCTACTTGGGTTCTGATTTGTTTGAAATACTGATCAGGGCCAAAGTCTTCAGAACATGTAGTGAAAGTCTGCAAGGAGAAGATGCTTTCAAAGATAATGAAATAATGAAAAGAGGAAAAGTAGGAAATCGATATTTTCTAATCTCCAGATTTCCAGATGCATATTGTCTCCCACTGTGTCCTTTTGTAAAACAGGTCAGCATGCCTTACAAATCCATGAAGCAAACTGCAATCAATTCAAGATTAAATTAAAAAAATAAACAGCCTAAAATAGACTTTATCAAGAAACTCTTTGTACCAAAAGTTCACTGAAACTTTTATAAATTTATATAAACCTCATAACCTCATGTCCCTGGGGAACTCTGCACTGGCAAATTACATTAAATAACCTCCTGTCTGTGCAAATCAAGGGAAAGAGAAGAGGAAAAAATGTCAGAATTGTAATTTCCTTTTTTGTTTTTCCCTTTTGGCAATTCATCTAATTTCATTTGTTTAGAGCTGGTGTTTTGAGTGAGGGAAATATGGCTACACAGTGTGCCTTTTGAGTCAGCATTTTGTTCCTAAAAATAATTATAAAATAATTGGTTTGGAGAAAATGACCTGCGTGTCTGTCAGGAGTGAGCTGACTCCTGCAGTCTCGCTTATTTCTGATGGACAAAAAGAAGCAAATGAAGGGAAGGACTTTGTCCTTTATGCTCTCCAAGCACAAAGACCACCATGTGCTTAACGGCGTATGAAAGTGATGGTCACACTCACTGTGAACCAGGTGAAAGAGCAAAACCTCTCTCCTTTAATAAGCTCTTGAATAATGAAAGCGTTATGTTTTTTGTGAATCATCAGGGCTCTATGTCACTGAAGCCGATTATCATGACTCAGAGGCAGTTAAAGGTAAAACACTTCTCTGTTTGATGCCTGCAGCTCTTTGTGAAGTCTTTTTACAGAAAAGAAAGTCTTTTTTTTTTTAAAGAAAGAAAATGTTTTCCTAAATATTATATTCAATCAAAAATCCTGTGAAATGTTGTATACATGGGTTTATGTCTTCTTTCTTTCTTTATGTATATCGAGCACTTTTTTTTAAAAATTATATAAATGTATAGTAATATTTTAAAAGGTCAAACGAAGTATTTTTAATGAAACTACAGAGAACTATATGAGAATTCCTAACACGATAATTATAGCTTTTGCATAAATGTAGCTTCTGATTTTCCAGAATAATCGCCACGCTGTAGGATGAAATCAGTCATTTCTGTTTGATAAAAATTTAGGAGGAGAAAGTTTATTCGTCTAAGCTTTTATATTTATACATGAAATCAGTTTTCCATGAAGTCGATTGAAGTCAGTCATCTTTAAGGACGTACGAATTCTTAAAATCTGCTCTGAGGAATCAAGGAAAGAAAAGAGAGGATGCTTTTGAATCAAGGTCTTTCCTACATGGAAATCTTTTTTCTTTTTGTTTTTTTTTTTGGTGCATGACACAATAATAAGAACCACAATTGCACAATTAAGAATCATAATTTCATGAACAATGGGTACAAATTAAAACACTGCACGAAAGTCGATTAATTAATATGGCGTGCTTTAAAAACCGAGACGTCAGGTGATGAGAAGAATCTTGTTTAGGATACAAAAATCAACATTTAAGCATGTAATGTAGTTACACGTGTTAAGGGTAATTTCGTGTGTAGTGCCTGTTCTGTATAGAAAGTAAAGTTAATGCAGCTTGGAAACAAGTCGTTAATAAATTTAATAACTGATTTCACTAACATCGCTTTAAAGTGAGCGAAAACGTCTCATCTGGTAAATGTGTTTGTGCTTGAGTCCTTTCCTTACATCTTTTCTTTGCTTCTTTGGAGTGAAAGGAAAGGAAATAAAAAGGCACAATTAAAGAAATGAGACGCACCCAACATCTGTTCAAGACTATTCACTGGAAAATCAAGGCAAGTAGAACCAACAACAGAAACATATCCACAATCTGATGCAAGCAGCCGGTCATTTACCACTTTATCCAGCGCTGATTTTGTACTTCCAGAAAACACATGAAATTACATTACGCTTGTTTATTTGTGCTTAAAAAAAAAAAAAGGACAGAGTTGTTGGTCAACAACTTTCCTGGAAATTGCAGAGTAAACAAATCCTTGCTGAAGCAGCACCTGTGACTACTGGACCATGATAAAGGTCTAGGACTTTGAGAGAAAAAACACTCACTGCTCTCCTTTCCTTAAGCGATGCTTTCATACCATGTGCTACTTCACTGACAGTGAAAAATCTTTAGTACGCTGTTCCCTGATGAATTCTGTTGTGTTTTTTAGCCAAAGGGTCAAACTGAAAGCGAAGAAGCTTCTGGTTTACTGTGTTGTGCTCCAGTGAGTCACTTAACACCGGGTGGCTTTACGCTTCTCATCTGCTAAGATCCAGAAGTGTATAAAAAGAAATGATTTGATTTCCCTCTGCATGGTGGAATGGTCACGTAACAAACACAACAGGATGTGATTCAGTATTTCACATCAGAGACACTATGAGCTGCTGATTGATGGATTTATCTTCGATCCTGGATTTGTGCTTAGAAACGATCCGTCTCACGTTACAGCGTTTGATCTGATATGACAGCGGTTGATATCGCGGTAAAATTGCATTTCTAAACTGATTAGGATTCACGATTTGTGCGCAGTAGAATAGTCACATGACCTCTGGTGGGTTGCTTAAATCACATTTTCGAATAGAAAAAATCCTTACCTTCATTTTTTGGCCTTGTGTGTGCATGTTTTTTTTCTCTTGGATTTAAGATTTAGAGAATATCCCACTCAAATCGTGTTCCATCTGAATCGTGAAAATTGAGTTACAAGCAGCTGAGGTAGACTTTCAGGCTATGCGTATCTAAATGTTTAAAAAAATTCACATTTCAGAGAGCTAAGTTTCACTTTTTAATGATAATTATCCTTAATTATGTCCTCCGTTAGATTTCATTCATTCCAGCATTCCTATTTTAGTTACAGATCCAGGAGATTTTAATGGATAGAATGGAATATTACAGTGCCTTAAACGTCTTTCTGTTGAAAAGCATCATGTCTAGAAGTAAGGAGTAAAACAGTGTGTGTGTGTGTGTGTGTGTGTGTGTGTGTGTGTGTGTGTGTTACAGTAAAATACTCAGTGACGGGGTGGTGTGATGAAGTGGAGTTACTGTTACCAAACCTGAAGATGATTCATTTCCTATAACAGCACGTAACAGCACACTTCACATAAAAGGATTTCAAAAATCATTGATATTCTGACGTAAGGAGACGTTTATATAACGTTTACGGAAGGAGTCTCCAGTGTCAGTGCTTTGTAACAGTCAGAGGTAAAGCTGTAACTTTAGGTCTTCAGGACAGAGGAGATGTCGGAAAACCTAAAGTTACAGCTTTACCGCTGACTGTTACAAAGCACTGACACTGGAGACTCCTTCCGTAAATGTTCTTTGCAGTTTTTTGTCTGAATTTTTTTTGTCTTAGCGATTTAGTAAAAAAGCGCTGGTGAGGGAACAACTGTTGATAGCTGCTATAACGTAAGCGAGAACAGGAACTCACTTGTTTTGTGGATGTTCCACAGCATTAAATGTAGATATTAATGGATAAAAAGTATGTCATTCTTTACTAAATAAAAAAAGGTGATTGTTGGTAAGTTGCTGTGGGATAAGAGGAATAAAACACTGCTGTTCTAAGTTCTCACATTATTAAAAGGTCAAAAAGGTTCAATCCAGAACCCTTAGTGGTTCTTCAGCTGTTTTCCAACCAAAATTGATTCCACTTTGTTTTCTTCTAAGAGTGTGCACTTATGCTGAACCAAGAACTTCCTTGGTTCTAAAACTGTATATATATATATATATTTTTTAATAATCTAAGATTATGAAGCTCATGAATGTTCTGGAGGTCAACACCTCAGCTCGTGAAGTGGCTCGGCAGTTAAATGAGCGATTACGAATGAGCTTTCGAACACACGCTGTGTTTTATTGCTGCTGTTTCTGACCTGGTCACTGTAATTGAACATGATCGAGGTCGATAAGTAAAATCACATCATGACTCGAGTGTTCTTGGAAGTTCCGCTTTCTTTTAATTCGTATGACTAATGCATTCATTTTTGCTCAGAAATAATTATCAACACTCTGCTTGGCATAAAAGTGTTTTTCTTTCTCTCTGTGAGGAAAAAGCTGAAATAATGAAGTCACGTGAAGCTAAAGCGATTTGCAGGAAGATGTAAAATGGAGTGGGAATAATTGAGAAAAACAATTTATTTAGCTGATTTAAAGCTTCACAGTGCATTTAATTATCCCACAATAAATAATTCCCTGAAGTTTGTTGCCATCCCATTGAGCTGGAGATGTAATTCTCTCTCTATCTCTCTTCCTCCCTTTCTGCAGACCTACATCATTTCAGCTCCTTCTGAGCCAAGCAGTCAATTTAACGTGGAGTTTAATCCTGTAGAGAATGATAGCGCATGCTCGGATTGACGGCTGCAGAAATCCGACTGAACGTGGAAAGTTAGCGTGATTGGCAGCTCTCTCACGTGCGTCTGTGCGAGTCGGCGTCGGGACGCCTTTATTTTGGAGCTCTTGGTTTTCATGAAAAAAAGTATTTAAAAAAAAAAGGGAAAAACACACAATCACTTCTTGATTACTTCTGAAATCAGCTCGCATATCATCTGTAATCTGTCGTTCTTTCTCTCTATCTCCATTTGTGCACTGACATGCTGGATGGATAAAAAGGGCAGCATAAGCCGCTACTGCAGTTAGCAGATAAAGCTAGCACTTATGCTAGGCTCTGTGCTACTGTGTATCACAAGTGATGCTGATATCTTAACGACTAAATATAGATGTTTTCCCTTTTCATTCAGGAATATTGCCTTTATACAAAAATCTTACATCTTACGCATCTTTTTAAACCAGAGAGTGGTGTTTAGTGCTTACACAAAGGCAAAGAAAAACAGTTTCATGTCATTTCAATAAAAAAAAAATTGACATTTTTTTGGCTGTTTGGCAGAATTCAACATTCATTAGACAAATATTTAGACTTTTCCGTCTGTTCTCATCTCAGTCCACACTAATACGGGGAAATTTCCTCTTCTGTTATGTTTTACCTTTCTCACCGCGCTAAAATAAAAATGTTCCATCTTTTTCCAAATGGATGAATTTGAAAATGATGGTTTTTTTATGTTCACATTGTGAAAACAATCAAAAATGGTGGAAATGATGTCAGTATGTAAATGCAGGTACATCCAGCACATAGTTTTCTGTTGTTTTTGCTTTTTTATTTTTTGTGAAATGGACTGAAGTAGCTGGTGTAGCCAAACATTAGCCACTGGAGGAATATCTGTCGAATTGAAACGAAAAGTTTAACACCACTGACAGTGAAATGAACTCACAAACAGATGATTAGCTACTTATCACGCAGTCGTACTGCATCTGGACGATAAAACCTCGCCGTGTTTACGCATCATCTTCATCAGCACAACATAATTGACGTAAATCTTCATAATTGGTTTTGCATGTAGACACCCGGCTTGATTTAGCATGACAATCCCGGAGCTCGGATTCTCCACGGAGTCACATATGGATGCAACATTAACTCTGAATGTGTACGTTAAATCAGACGAGCGTCCGGCCCGAGACGACCTGCAGTGCGCGAGGAACAGTGAAATACGCTAATGCTCCTGAGCAACCTTGCGATTGTGATAACAGTGACTCGCACACACTTCAGAGACGTGGTGAGAGATGTTTGTCTTAGTAGATGTCTTTCTTTCTGACTTCTTAACCTTCATCTCTCTCTCTCTCTCTCTCTCTCTCTCTCTCTCGCTCTCTCTCTCTATCACTTTCTCTCTCTCTCAGTTAGAACTGTTGCTCAAGGAGCACTAACATAACTAACGTTGACTAAATTTTACCAAAAACTTCACTAAATGACAGTCTTTTGTCCTGTCTTGGTCATGGGAATGGTCATGTGATGATTTGAGGCTGCCTTGCTGTAGATTGCCACTTGCTCTTTTGTCAGCTTACATCATTTCATAAAGGGATTATAACCTCTTGTTTTTTTTCTTTTCCCATGTCCTAACAAGCCGCCAAAAGCCTTGGTGACTATAAAACGCCCTTAAAAGAAACTTGTCCTCATTTACGAACTCTAAAATAAAGTCAAGTAAGGACAAAATAGGTGCATGTTACAATTAGATGTTTTTCCTCGGCCTTGTTTTGCTACAGTAGCATGTAGGGGTGTTAAGGATGAGATTTTAATTCAGTGCTGGTACTCCGAAAACCCCTTTAGCTTTTTTTTTTTTAAGTACTGTAACTCAGAACTCTGAAGCCCAGTAAGTAAAAAAAAAAAAAAGAAAATAAGAATAAAAAGAGGAGCGAGGACTAGCGGATAAACAGAGCGCTCACCTGAAAGATCCACTGTTTTATTTATGAAAGCCCTGCCTGCCGTGATGGAGACAAATTACCTTTTAACAATGTGAAATAGAATTTTGTTTACACGGCTATGGTTCTCCCTTTGCGACTTTAAATGAGATTTCTCCAAACCCCCATTTATATTCCCCAGCATTATCGTTTCAATCTCTCAAAGCCGATCGCTCTTTAAGGGAGGAAGGGAATGGAGAAGGGACACTCATAAAGACAGCCATTAGAGATGCTCACGCTTATTTAAAGGAAACACCTTATCATGGCTTTAAGATTATTGTGAATGTTCTGGAGCAGAGCTCGAGCTGTACGATTTCCAGCACAAAGTGAAGGAAAAGAAGGCTGGAGTACTGAGGAAGACGAGGAATACTAATGTGAAGAGTAGTGCTAGTTATAACGTAGGGTTTAGCTTGAATTCAGCCTGAAAATCATAAATAAAACAATTCTAACAAAACATCAGCGACGTTGTAGCTAAGGGTTAAAGGGCACATGTACACAAAATGGCTGCCGCATGTATCCTGCAGTCGTTTAGAGTTTCGTCTTTGCATGTAATCAGAAAGTAATGCCACACACCTATGTGATGCAATACTATATATGGGGTTTAGCACCATGTGACACAGTGTCTGAAAACTAACTGGTTGACCTGTTCTGGTTCGAGCTTAAAAACCCGACCTAGCCTTAAAAACCGTAGCCTGGATCTTCTAGATCACTAAGAACCTGAATGTCAGGTCATCGTTTATTATCTGAGATGCATTTCATGACAACGATCGCGACGGCGGAGGAAAGTTTCAGAAACAGAGCATGTCGGTGTGTTTAACATCGTTTGGAAACAGGGATGTTTTGACTCTGTTGTGCCATCTTGTGGACTTCACTTTTAATCTTACAAAAAGAACGCAGAACGATGTCGCTCATGTTGCCGCTGCTTTGGTACGCACGTGCAAATTCATGCGCCAAGTTTAAACCAGTCCTTAGGTGTTAGGAAGGTTAGGAGGGTTCGAGTTAGTGCGAGGTTAACCTCCCAAGCCGAGTCGACCTGACCCGACTTGACCCAGCGGTTTATGTGGGTCAAAGCGAGTGCCGTAAGCCTCTCACTGGCCTCCAAACGTTTTCTCCATCCCATTATTTGGTGCTCTGCGCCATATTTGCTACGCTAAAATGATGGATGCTGTGTCGTAAAACTTCAAGGTTTTCTGTCCTCTCGACTATCTGCTGTGGGTAAAAAATCGGAAGTCCTGACGGGTTTTATGACTCGTTTTGACGAGACAACCTTGGATGTTTTGCTTTTGTCAGGAATACGCAATAACAGGAACAACTACAGAGATCTACGAGGAAGGATTATGAATTACTGAAAGTTCAGACTCCACAGTAGATTATGTCTTTTTTTTTTTTTTTTTTTTTTTTTAAGAAACAGGAAGCTGAAGCGTTCCGGTTGGTTGTGTGGTTAAGGGTTAAGCATTGTTAGCGGTGTTTGCTGAAGCAGTGTTGAGTGCAGAACGAGAAAATGTGGTTGGCTTTCTATAAATTAGATCAGAGCTGCTAAAGCGTCTAGCTGTTGCTAGAGATTCTGGCACTTTTCATTAATAAAACTGCCCAAAAACCACGTTCCCTGGACATTACAAAAGAACAACCACTTGATGTTTGCACCACACACTAAACCGCTATAACTTTGTGGAAACACTAGCCGTGTTGATCTCAGAAAAGGCAAATTACAAGATCCGAGTTTTGGGAAAATAATACGAATTTTAGCAACAATTAATTGGTCGTGACCCTGCATTAGGGTTCAGAAATCACACAAATAAATTGTTTCTTTTCCTTATCCAAATAAATTGTTTCTTTTCCTTATCCATTTTAGCTTTCCATCTATGCTAAAAATGTTTTCTTATAAATTCATTCAACATCCTTTATAATAATTAAAAAAATTTACTGGATATAAATCAGAGACTCCTAGAAGCAGGTTTGTAAAAATATCATCCGAATAATTTTACACCACGCGACAGAGTTTGTGATTTTCCTACACGTGAAATCCGAGATTGTGGAAACGTGTGCTGTGTTTTTATGGGGAGAGATGAGTTACCCACACACACACACACACACACACACACACACACACACACACACACACACACTCTAAGCTTTCTATCCCCCATCCTGATCTCGTCCATTATCGTTATGAGATTAAGATCCGAACTCGTTGCGCTGTATTTGTCAACGTGAAACTGCGACCTCAGTCTGTGAAGTGTGGCTGTAAAGCACAGGGACGACTCACCTGCCATTTTATCTGCTCTGAAATATGATTTATTTTTTTGTTTAAATAAAATGACATTCTGGGTGTGTTTATGTGTGCAGAAATTATATATACGCCCCTGCAAGATAAGAGACACTCAGCGTGTTATTATGATCTTGTAATCAAAGCCATATTTTCTGAATAAGTAAAGCAATGTGTGTGTGTGTGTGTGTGTGTGTGTGTGTGTGTGAGACGTTCTTTTCCTATTGCACGCTCCCTCTTCATGACTGATTAGGCTCTTGACCCTTTGTGCTCAGTCTTTTTGACCTTCTTGTCTTTCTCTCCTCACACTGAAGGACCTGCTCATCTCGCTGCACTCTCGCCGCTCACACACTCCATGCTAATGAGTCTTCGCGGATGCGTCATAAAATCTCAGGACTGTGCTAAAATCATCTGTTCAAAATTCTTTCCTTGTATTTTTATCTTTATCTGTGAGCTACAGCTGGCCGAGATGACAAAGAATATCATATCATGATACTTTTCTATGATGTACACGATATTTATCACGATATTTAGGTTTACTAACAAACTATCAGCAATATATAATAGTGTTTCGTTTATAAATAACAAACGAAATATTTGAATCTCTGAAAACCAAAATGAAACTAAAGATTGAGTACAAAATATATCACTTTTATGTGTAAAATAACTATAAAAAAAAAAAAAACCTACACTGAAAATGGTAAGAATTTATTGTAAATGTGTTTATTATCAATAAATCAAAAATTGTGTTTATTTTTTTTATATTTAAAAAAATAACATTTCTATTTATTACTGGAAAAAAAGAAAAAAAAGTGAAAATTTCACAGTTTTAAAGATTAAATACACAATTTTGCTACTACTATTAAAAATATTTTATATCTGCACAAATAAATTAAAGTGAAAAATAATAAATACATTACATACTGTATATATATTATTAATAAACATATTTGCAATGCTTTATTTATTATATTTAAAAATATTTACAATGGATATGAAAAGTCTTCACACCCCTGTGAAAAGGGCAGGTTTTTGTGAAACCAAGATAAATCCTGTCAGAACTTTTTCCGCCCTCAGTGTGGAATTATAACATATAATAATAAACAATAAGAAGCATTTTAAGGAAAAATAGAGAAAATAAAAAACTTACAACAACCTGGTTACATAAGTATACACACCCCTAAACTAATACACTGTTGAAGCAGCTTTTGATTTTATTACACCCCTCAGTCTTTTTGAGTCTTTTTTGCTTTTTCTTGCAAAAACATTCTAGATCCGTCAGATTGTAAAGGGCGTCTCCTGCGCACAGCCGCTTCAGCCGCTTGGGTTCAGGTCTGGGCTCTGGCTCGGCCGTTCCTTTGTTGATGTGGATGTGTGCTTTGGGTCGTTGTCGTGCTGAAAGGTGAAATTCCTTTTCATCTTCAGCTTACTAGCAGACACCTGAAGGTTTTGCACTAAAATCAGCTGGTATTTGTTGCTATTCATGATTCCCGCCACCTTGATAAAAGCACCAGTTCTGGCTGAAGAAAAGCAGCCCTGAAGCATGATGCTGCCACCACCGTGCTTCACCGTTGGTATGGTGTTCTTTTGGTGAAACATGCCTTTTGGAATAGCTCTCATCAGGCCATAACGCATTTTGCCACATAGTTTGGGGTGAATGTCTTGGAGCTTGGATGTTTTTTGTGTGAAAGGGCTTCCGTCTAGCCGTCTCTACCCCACAGCCCAGACATGTGAAGAATATGAGAGATTGCTGTCACATGCAGAGAGTAATCAGTACTCGTCAGATGTTCCTGAAGCTCCTTGAATGTTGCCGTGAATCTCTCGGCAGCCTCCCTGGTAAGTTTTTGTCTTGTCCTATTATACATTTTGGAAGGACGTCCTGTTCTTCGTGATGTCACTGTGGTGCTCCGTTTTCTCCACTTGCTGATGAAGGCCTTCACAGTGTTCCGTGGTACATCTAATGTTTTGGAAATTCTTTTATACCCCTCTCCTGATCGATGCCTTTCAACAAGTGAGATTCGATGCGTGCTTTGTCAGCTCTTTGCAGAACATGGCTTCAGCAGTCAGATGAAACCAAGGAGATGTGAAGAACATCCTACAGAAACAGCTGGTCTTTATTTGGGGTTAATGAGAATAATTCCATTGATGACAGCTGCATGATAATTACGTTTGAACATGAGATTGAACGTGATTGGTTCATTCTGAACGCAGCCACATCCCCAGTTATAAAAGGCTTTGCACACTTATGCAGCCAGGTTATTATAAGTTTTTTTTTATTTTCACTATTTTTCCCTAAAATGTTTCTTATTGCTTCTCACTTCATTTTCTATGCTTTCCACTGGGGATGGGTAAAGTTGTCGTGATTTATTTTGGTTTCATCACAAAAAACCTGCCATTTTAACAGGGGTGTGTATACTTTTTTATTATCCCCTGTATAAATAAATAAATAAATACAAATATTGAAAAAGAGAAAAACATTTAAATAATCGCAGATGTCTCATTCTGTAAATGCAGAGCATGAGTGTGTTAGATCCAGAGGTTTTTTTTCTTTCTTCTTAAATCAATGCACCACAGTCGTGTTTAATAAGATGCGCGGGTGTAACCCATGACCGTGTCACGTGACTTCGTTACACCTCCACCGTGAAGGGAATTGAAATGGTAAGCCTTGCATTAATAAGCTTTGAGCTGTAACATAGTTTTTGTATTCCTCCCCAACTCTGAGACATTAAGCAGGTGTCCATCTTTGTGATTGGCAGCACTGACAGAGACATCGTTAGCCTTCTCTCTCTCCTTTTTCACCCGTCGAGCTTCCTGCTTCTTTTCCTTTTCCCAGAAGCCAGGATAATCCCTTTCTCTGCTAGTGCAAAACCCAGATGAACTCCGCACCACTCGTTTATCATCCTGACCATGAGACATGAGAGGAAAATGAGACAATTAGCAGCACAGCCACGTCTCTCCTGCTCTTTGTGGCATTTACGCTGCTAGCTTCTTCTACAGCTAGCACACTTGAGCATTCTGAGAGTGTAGTATTTATAGCAAGAGTCCCAATTTTCCCATTTAATCCTTTTTTTCTGGACTTATCCTGAACCGTATGAATCCACTACCTTCTCTCTGTGGAGTTTGGAGATAGACAACCTAAACTAGCCTGGATTAAGGAATGCATTGTGTATTTAAAGGAGAAACGTTGGGAAGTGGATGGAAATGTGCTACTGTAGATTCAGACAGCTGTACATGTGGAGTGTAACACAGACCCACTGTCTGTATCTGTATTCCCATTTAAACCCACAGTGGGCGTGGCCTAAACTGGAACGTCAGCAGTGTCAGTAGGATGTATGAATTCTGGCCCCGCCCCCTCAGCTCCATCCCTCCAGTTCATAATTGGCCTGTTTTTTTTAATCCATTATTTCCTAATGCTCCATCCTTCCTATCAATTCATCCATCCTTCCCATTGCTCCATCTATCCTTCTCATCACTCTGTTATTTCCTAATGCTCCATCCTTCCCATCACTCCATCCGTCCTTCCCATTGCTCCAGCCATCTGTTCCATCACTCCATCTATCCTTTCCATCACTCTATTATTTCCCAATGCTCCATCCTTCCCATCACTTTATCAATCCTTCCCATTACTCCGTCTATCCTTCTCATCACGCCATACATCCTTCCTATCACTCTATTATTTGCTAAAGCTCCATCCTTCCCATCACTCCATCCACCTTTCACTCTATTCCTTCATAGCGCTCCATCCTTTCCAGCCCTTTATTCCGATCCTTTGCAGGTTGCAGCTGACTGTGCTGGATCAAAGTGGGCTTTGTTTTGGCTAATTGCCCCCACAGGTGCATTAGATGAAAGGGTTTGAGGAACTGATGGGTCACAAACCACCCCTCATACACAGAAACACACACACACACACACACACACACACACACCCTCTCAGGGCAGATCAATAATAATAAGCCGTGCTTGTCATCCTCAGTGCACACTGCAGCTCATTATGTAATGATTTGGAAATTGAAGGCAGAGTTTAATGTGCATATCACCCTCTTCATATTTCACCAGTGGACAGCAGGATTTGTGGAGAAATCATTCGATGTAACCGATGTATCATCGTTTCTAACGCAGACAGACGCTGATTACAAATACTCCTATTTAATGTCCTGAAGAATTGTAGATCACAGTTTCACAGTGTAGCATAGGGTTCAGGATTCTTTCCCATCAACTTATATTTAAATCGATTAAATCAATTTACAGAATTTATAGACTATGAATCAATTTATTTTATACAGATATACAGTAAATAGTATATGAAACGTGTATCTGAAATATAGCCAATCCATCCAATTTATACCATTTGCTTTATTTTGTGTTTGACAATTTTTTATTGGATAATAATAATAATAATAATAATAATAATAATAATAATAATTATTATTATTATTATTATTATTATTATTATTATTAT
>CM075001.1:612140-623553 GCA_037576825.1 Pangasius krempfi
ATTTTATTTTATTTTATTTTATTTTATTTTATTTTATTTTATTTTATTTTATTTTATTTTATTTTATTTTATTTTATCTTATTTCACTTTAGTTAGTTTGTTAGTTTAGTGTGTATTGCCTGAGTTGCTACAGTTCCCAGAGAGTTTATTCTCTTAATCAGGGATTTATTCTCTCTACTATTGTTATAATTTTTAATACTAAATACTATAATACTTAATACTAAAATATATAGAATCTTGATAAATGCTAAGTTTTACTTCGGTGTCGTAGTTTTGCTTAGTTACTGCCAAGTGTACATCCTAAGTTTTAAAGTGAAATAACAGAAAATTTCATGTAATTTATTTGTTCTCATGCGTGAAACCGTACTGATGAGTGAATCTGATAAGGAATAAGTGCTGAATGATGCACGTTGACTCTAAAGCAGAGTTAGTAAAATATGGCATAGAGTTCGTGCATTATTAACATTAGTTACCTCTACGTCTGTTTCAGGGTTCAGTAGTTTCAGCGTGGCCTTGCAGGACGTGCGAGCGTGCTCCAGTGTAGCGTTAGCATACATTAGAAGAGGCTGCACAGGAAAAGGACAGCTGGTGCAATTATAATTCTGCATCATTACGCCGAGTCGCTCCCTCAGATCAATACTCATTGGCGTGTCAGAGCGAGGCAGCTCTGGAGATCCGAGGCCTCTGGGGAGACGAATCAAACGAGTGACGTGTTCCTGTCTCCTCAAGGTCATCGGCATCGAGTCTGTCTCTCCGGAGCCGCCAGATAAAGACATATCTCCCTGATCCACCCTAATGGAGGACATTAAAAAGGGCACTTACCAAAATGCCCTCGTCGCTCACTTTCCCGGCAAAATAGATTAACCGCCCCGCGACGTGACTCCCGTGGAATGAAGTCGCTGCTTCAGAATCGGCACTTTCATAGTCGCACGTGGCTTTACAATGTACGCTTAAGACTAATAAGATATAGGAGTGCAGTAAATCATTATAAGTGGTGTTGAAGAACAGCAGCTTCAGCGAGAGATGGCCTGTTTTTATGGAAGTCATTTGAGTCATCTATAGCCGCTCTTATAGAGCTCATAATCAGACGTCAAGCCTCTCTTTTATTGATTTTTTAATTAAAGGATTTATCTCTTTCTAAACATTGGTCTCAACTTCAGTCTCTAATCTCGTTCATGTCATTGGTTTCAGTGTTAGTAGTGTACATAGGGCTACATAAAACCAACAATAACCTGTTATAACACCAGACTTATACTTACATAAACATTAATAAATAAATAAATGTCCAACACACATAAACTGCCATAAAGCCTGCCTTCATTAATATCAATGTCAAGTTTACATAACACTTAGCATTAAGGCTATAGGTCCGTGTTAGGATAAATTGCATTAGAACTTCATAACAACTGACTTTTTCCTCGGTGTCCTTCTGTTCATAGGGCTATGTATAACATCTACATAAGCCCTTCATAACAACTGACATAAATCTACAAAAACATTTATAAAGGCTTATTCCAACAGGCGTCAACTGCCATAAAGACTGTTTTCATTAATATTGATGAATTGCAGTATACTGCATCATAACGTCATAGCAACGATAATGTCAGTTACACTTCTTATAGGGCTACATGCCACCTGTAAAAGCTTCTCATGACAACTGATATAAACCTAAATAAAGGCTTATTGCAACAGGCATTAAGTTGTCATAAGGTAGCATTGGGCTGGCATTACCATAACCTGCATTAGAACTTCATAACCTTTTACTTTGTAAACAAGAGTCCTTCTGGTAAGTCAGAGGCATGTACTTCATATGACACCTACATAAGTTGTTCATGAAAACTGACACTAGCCTACATAAACGTTTATTAAGGCTTACTTCAGCAGGTGTGAATTGCCATAAAGACTGCCTTTATTAATATCACTGTCAAGTCGAAATAACACGTGACATTACATTGGAATTAGGATAAACTGCATTAGAACTTCATAACAACAGACTCTGTGGTTCAGTGTCCTTCTGGTATGACAGTCACGCACTTCATAGGGCTACACGACACCTACATAAGCTCCTCTTTTATGTCAATACTCAGGTGTTATGTCAACCTGACATCAGTTGAAAAAAAAACATAAATTGACAAAAAGCAGATGTTTGGAATAAGGCTTTTTTTTAGACTTTTTTTTTTTTTTTTTTTTTGCAATTTTATGCCATTTGGGTTTATGAAGGGTCTATGTAGCCTGCGAACAAAAAAAATTCTGTGATATATCACCTACACTTCAAAAATCTTTATTACGTCTGACACCTGCTGGAATACACCATTATAAATGTTAATGCTGGTTTATTCAGGTTTGCATGAAGGCATTATGCCCGTGTTATGTAGCTATATGAACACCAGGTATTAAAAAGCCTTTTTCGTGAAGAATGATTCTCAAAAAGAGTCAATTCTCTTGTGTTAACCAAGTTTCAGCAAACTCCGTGTCCAAACTGGGTTGAAGTAAATGTATAATTAAGCTCGGCTCCTGGCTGCGGTGAAGGTAAAGTGCGGAGATAAGCCACTGAAAATGTCAGTAGAGATCAAGTCGCCTTTAGGGAGAGACGCTGAGCTGTCGACCACGAGACCTGAATTTGCAAACGACTCTAGAGTCTGACCTGAGTGTGAAAAGGCCAGAGAAGGACACTTAAGTGGTAGTGTGAATCGAAATCTCAGATTTCCCGGCCTGTTTTTCTGTAAATATGTCATGTTCATGTCACACATGCCCTTTATCCGTATTGAAAAGTGCAGCTTCCTGTTGTGTCTGGCTTACGAAAAGAAAAAAAAAGGGTGGTTAGGGACGTAAAGCTGAGCTCGGCACTTCATCCTGGTCCCCTGAAGGTCTCGGCGGGCTGCTCTGAGGAGCTGGCACTAGATGGAGACATTAATCTAAAGACAGGACGTGGTGGAGGAGTGAAACTAATGATGCGTAAACATCATGACGCAGTGCAAAATCTATCCAGAACATTAACCATCATACTATTACTCAACATTTTTAAGCAATTGTCTCATGACCGTGATCAAGTCAGAACTGAGCGCATTCGTGTCCTGCTTCATGGTTTTTGGAGGTGCGAGATGGGGGGAGGTTTTTACGAACAAACGAACAAGCCTCACAAAGATGAGCGCAATCTCTTTTGCTGGATCAGAAGACTGGAAGTTCATCTCGTTGCATGTTCCTATTAACTCAGCCGCTGCACTGTCACCGCCTAGTTCGTTAGGGCCGCTGTTGCTTGGCAACTGTGAACTTTTTCCTCCAGCTCTGCCTTGCTCGGCATGCTATACACAACTTCTTTTTTTTAATCTAATCAAAACAAAGAGAACAAAGGACAAACATGTTCACCATTCACGAATAGCTTGAGGAAGAAAATATAAATTCTACACCAACCAGCTTGTGCTTGAGCTAAATTGGAGCTCTTCAGATCTGCTCAGGTGCGCTCGTTCTAATAAGTTATCATTTATATAGTAACATGGAGAGGTTTTCTTGAAGTAAGGAGACGTTTATTTCACATTTATGGAAGGAGTCTCCAGTGTCAGCGCTTTGTAACAGTCAGAGATTAAGCTGTAACTTTTCCGACATCTTCAGGACAGAGGTTTCACAATCTGGCCCCTTTGGACTTCATTTCCCATCAGTCTCACAGACTACACCCAAATCATGACCCTGTCACATGCTATTGCTCTTCTGATTACACTCACCTGTTTTGCATTTCCTTTTTGATTAGTGTTTGTATTTAAGTCCTGCTGGTTCTTTGCTTGGTTGTTTGTGCTTCATGCTGTGTTCTCCAATTCTTTTTTGTTATGCTCATTTTGTGAAACTTGTTTTGACTTTGTTTGCCTGTTAGAATATTTATAAATCCTGAACTTGCTCCATCTCCACTGCTACGTGACAAGGAATTTATGCTTTGCCGTTTCTCAGTAACACACAAGCTGTGTTTTTTGTCTTATTATTGTCAAAAGAGAGAAAAAAGAGAGGCTTGTGATTGTTTATAGCTGATTGTTTATAGCTACTATAAAATAAGCAAGAACAGGAACTAGTTTTAGATTCAAGATTCAAGATTTTTATTTGTCTCATACACAGTTATATACAGTATATAACTTGCAGTGAATTGGAACCCTGGCTTACTCCTCTTTACACTGTGCATTGAATACTAAATTAAAGCTAAACGTTTTAAAATCAGAAATGAATATGAAATAATAAGAAATATGAAGTATGAAATATATGTACAGGAACGTGCGAAAACAGATGAACAAAACATGCAGTATGCTACGTGTAGTAACAATACAAAGTGCATAGTGCAGTGTGAGGCGTGTCAGTGGAGTGCAAGTGACTGCAGAGTCCTTGAGGAGTCCTGAGGGATCTACGTGGTGGATCCGAGTCCGTGTTGAGGAGTCTGATGGCCTGAGGGAAGAAGCTCCTCCTGAGCCTCTCGGTTTTAGCCATCAGACTACGGAAGTGCCTGCCTGATTGCAGCAGGCTGAACAGACAGTTCCCGGGGTGGGTGGAGTCCCTGATGATTTTAGCAGCTCTTGTACTGCATCGTCGTACTGTAGATGTCATGCAGAGAGAGGAGAGCAGACCCAGAGATGCGCTCAGCTAAGGGCACCGCTCTCTGCAGGGCTTTGAGGTCCTGGGTTGAGCAGTTTCCGTTCCACGCTGAGACGCACGTTTTGCAGACTTTCTACAATATTACATGCGAAAAATACATGGATAAAATGTATGACCTATTGTTCTTCAAGAAGTTCAATAAAACATAATTGGTGGCAAATTGCTAGTATAAGAGGAATAATACACTTAGGGATGTGTTGTTATAGGAAAATAATCACCTTCAGGATGGTAATAGGAGCTCCATGTTAAATAAATATCTCCTTACAGAAACCTTTTTTTTTTTAAATCTTCTTGACCAATCAGAACACAGGATTCAGCTTTAAATAAGGGTGTAAGTTATAAATTGTTTAACATTTACAAATGGAAATCGATTCGCTTCTTGGTGCTGAGACCTGCTGCTGTAAATTTTCATTAGGTTCTACACACTGAAATTAAGTTTGGTTTAATAAGGCATTTCTCAGCAGCCTCACATTCTATTAATTACACATCCCTGGATCGATTGTTCATCGAGTGGTCAAACGTGCCTCGGGCAACTCGAGGAGGCCACCAGTGTTTGCCACCAGTGAGCAAGCAGCTTCTCGGAAGTCTGGATGTAGATTACTAAAAACCTCCCTGAGACTCAAAGGATAACTCGTTCTCTCGTGAGCAACGCTGGATACCATCCACCCTGAGTCTAAACGTCTCGGCATAATTACATCTGCGAAGGTTGTGTGAAGATGAAACCACCTTCATGAGCTAACAAGCTTGCATTCTCTCCGGCTGTTGCGTACGAAAGCTCCGGTCCTGCAGGTGGCACTGTTAAACTTTTAGCATAATTTCCATGACTACAGGAAGAAGATTGCGTGCTCTAAAATGCTGAGAGCATAAACTACGGCAAAGTAGTTAAATAAGCTATGAAATTATCCGAGAGTTGAGAATGCTGAGTTTAGCATGCTAGTGAAACATATGGGATACTTAGAATGATGTGGTTTGGGAAATCACAGGCTTGGTTGTGAAGCGTGTATGTTCACAGAGCTGCCATGTGTGCGACACTGAGAGCGAAGACTCTACACAATTACGTCATGTTGTTGTTTGTGGAAGCCAGAGAATATGTTCATGCTAGCATTGCATGAAGTCTTCCGTGACTTCTGAGAAATATAACGTAATGACGTAATTGTGTAGAATAAGTAATGCCTTATTAAATCAAGACTGAATGCCATGTACCCTAACGAGGAAAAATACACACACTCGTGGCCTACCTCAGTATTTAAGAGAAATACTTTTTTCCATATGAAAGATCAACAGAACCCTCTTAACCCAAAGAGAGAAGAGTCATATCGGCTTAAAGGAGACCTTCACCCTGAAGCACATTAAATATCTTGGTGTGTTGTGATTCTGCTGCTAATTCGTTGGTCGGGGCTGTATTTTTGATTGCGTGTGTCACGCTGATGTCACAGTGGTACATTGTTATTGCTTGTGGATGAGGAGAAAAAACATTTCAATACTCGCAAACAGAGTTCACTGAGTTAGCTCCTGAAAGATAACAAAAAGAGCAAGAATTTTCTTTTCTCACCTATGGAGCTGGACAGTCTAAAACACTTAAGCACCGCTGCATTATTCTCTTTCGGTAGAGATGACGCGAAAATAGACAAATGTGGTGAAGAATTTAAAGTGAAAACGTAAACCCAGAGTTTAACAAATCTGGGACATAAACGTGGTACAACAAGTGCTAATTGGCTGTTTTTTATTTATTTATTTTTTTATCCAGAGCTTCTATTACAGGAAGATTAGGTCTGAGTCACTAGTGGTGCGAGATTAAAGTGCTCACTGGGAATCAAACCAACGTCGCTGCTGCACATTCTCAGTCTGATTTGATTTTTGTTTCACTAGACATGACAAGACTCGCCTTAATGCATTTCCAACTCTCCAGTCTTGTTTGCAATTTTTTTTTTAACCAACAACGCTAAAGGTTTCTTTTTGTTTCTCTTCACCAAACAAGCATTTCCAGTGATTCTCCATGCTGATGACTCCCAATAATATACAATTTTAATTTCAAATTATTTCAAAGTTTATATTTCACACACTTAAACACTGAAATGCTTCTACAACGAGTAGTGAAAATGAGATAATTAAAAATAAAAAGTTGAATTTATTTATATGTGACAATAAATTGTGCCATAAATGACGTACATTGTTTCGGGTGACTAAAAGTTTAACATTGAACCCAAAATATGTGGATTTTTTTTCTCCCTTTCAATATGCAAATATTATGAAAATTGAAGTGGCATTCACTCAAAGCAGTGGTCAGAATAAAAAAAATAAACAATAATAAATTTAATTGTTCTTTATTAATCAGAAATTATGCTGCCTGTTTGTGGGTCTTTCTGTCTTCAGTTTTGTCTTCAGTAAATGAAAAGCATGCACTCTTGGGTTGAGGTCAGGTGACCGACTTGGCCATTTGACATCTTTCCATTTTCAAGCTCTTGGGTTACTTTTGTGGTATGTTTTGGGTCATTATCCATCTGTACTGTGAAGTGCTGCCCTATCAGTTTGCAACATTTGACTGAATCTGAGCAGAAAGATGCTTCAGATGCTTCAGAATTCATCCTGCTACTTCTGTCAGCAGTCACATCATCAATAAACACCAGTGACCCAGTTCCATTAGCAGTCATACATGCCCATGCCATAACACTGCCTCCACCATGTTTGACACATGATGTGGTATGCTTTGGAACATGAACCTGCCTTTTCCTTCTCCATACTCTTCTCTTCCCATCATTCTGGTACAAGTTAATGTTGCATCAGACCTGGTCAGGCTTTGTTTTAGAGGATTTTTAGCAAAGTCTAATCTGGCTTTCCTGTTCTTGAATGTTATCAGTGGTTTGCACCTTGTTGTAAACCCTCTGTATTTACATTCATGAGGGCGTCTCTTGATTGTACACTTTGATGACACCCCTTCTTCCTCGAGAGTGTTCTTGGCTTGGCTAGATGTTGTGCAGGGGTTTTTCTTCACCAAGGACAGAATTCTGCGATCATCCACTTTAGCTGTCTTCCGTGGTCTTCTAGGTCTTTTGGTGTTGCTGAGCTTGCCAGGGCATTCCTACTTTTTAAGAATGTACAGAATTGTTAATTTGGCCATGCCTAAAGTTTCTGCTATCTCTCTGATAGGTCTGTTTTGTTTTGTCACATATTGAGAGTTCCCACAGAGATCTCCCACTGAGAGCTACCAAATGCAAATTCAACACACAGAATCAACTCCAGACCTTTCATCTCCTTTATTTGTCATGACATAATGACATAAATGACATAAACGGTTAATGCAATAACTCCTTGAATTAATGCTGAAAGTCTACACTTCAATCTCATCTTCTATGCTTCGTTTCAAATCCATTGTAGTGGTGTACAGAGGCAAAATTTTACAGAAAAAGTTGTCACTGTCCAAATACTTATGGACCTGACTGTGTATATATATATATATTGGCAGACATTATAAGCTAGACAAACACCGCTTTACGCCTCATTTTACACGTGTATTAAAAGCGTCTGGCGAACAACACAATCTTACACTGCTGTTTGGAGATATATATGTATATATATATATATATATATATATGTGTGCTATATGTACACACACAGACACACAGCAGTGTGTGAATTTCTGGACAGACTCCACAGCTGAATGGACATCATCTCCATCAGTGATATCGACTGCTGTCCTGCACGGCTACAGTGTGCGCTCTGTAATTTACTCCAGAGTCAGGATCACTGCCTCATAAAATAACTCTTAAATCACTTCAGCAACACCACCAGACATTTTAGGTGTTTAAAGACGATGGTCTAACATACACTTATTAATGAACTCTGTGTGTGTTCCAGCATGTTTGGGGCGTTAGCTGTGTGAATGTGTGACTTCAGTACCCACTTCTTCAGTAAACACTTTATCCTGGTGATGGTGGGTGGATCCGGAGTCTATCCCTGGAAAGTTGGGCACCAGGCAGGAATACACCCTCCACATAAAAAAAGTTCAAGACCTGAGTAACTGCTTCTTCAGTAAACACTTTATCCTGGTTGGGGTCATGGAGGATCCGGAGTCTATCCCGGGAATGCTGGGCGGAATACAGGAAGACACCCTTGGTGTAAAAAGCGCAGGACCTGAGGAATCGCTTCTTCAGTAAGCACTTTATCCAGGGATGTAGTGGATCTGGAGTCGATCACGTGGACATTGGGTGTGAGATGGGAATACGGCCTGGATGGGAAACGTTTAGGACGTTATTCCCAAGATGGACTGGTATTCTTCTAAAGGCAAAAGATTTGAGGTGCAAAATTTTGTGAGAATTTGATAGGTTCTTCTGTAAATCACAAAACTATACAGAGGTTCAGGTGAACATTTTTTCCTGCAGAATTCACAATGAGCTCGTCGGCTTGCTGCGGCCTGCTACCTGCTCCCCGGCACAGATCCCCAAACTCGTCAGAGGCAAAAAAAATTAGACGGGTTTTCTGCATCGGGGATGCATAAATTTCAGCGTGGCGTGATGTTAGCGGGTCTTGCGAGACCCCCACAGCAATTACTATCAAAAGCACTGTTTTATGTTGCTGCAGTCCACTTCCCCAGAGCGTCAAGCACGCCGCTCCTCATCACTGCAGCAATAAATCAATTTTCATCTCCACGCCACTGCTGCCATTTTACCAGTCTCCTCTCTCACTGACTCTCTCCCCCCCCAGACACACTCATCCTCCAAACGGACTGCAGCTCCCTTTTTCTCGCGCAACACAGACAGCTTTGCTTCGTGCCTGGCATACACACTCACTAACACACACATCAATTACTGCATCTTTTTTAAAAAACAAAACCCAAAATAACACCTCAGCATCAACTGCAACATCAAATATAAAGTCTCTGAAATGAGCTGCTCGCCTAAACCAAGCGATGCAATTTCAGGCCCTATTTGAAACAATCAAAACTAAGTTGGATGTAATAGTCGGGTCATTATGCATCATAGTCACGTACACACACACACACACATTTTTCTGCACTTGCCTCAGCACTACCACGATGAATTTTAGCATGACCATAGCCGCATATTTACTCTACTTGAAGTTCTACTAGAAGATCTTTTTGTAGCAGCGTTTATAAAACTACATTACGTCTACATAAACCAAGCATAAGCAAAAATAACATATACAAACATTTTTAAAAGCTTAATTCTATCAGACAACAGCTGTCATTAAAACTGCTTTTTTTTTTTTTAATCTAACACCAAGTTGACATGAGTTCTGCTGACATAAGGCTGTTATGATGCGTTCCTAGTTGACTTATATCACGACTATTTAGCTGTTTCGATGTTATCTCCAATGCAATTTTGTGTCTCTTTATTCCGGAAAAAACGAAAAAGAAAAAAGAGAACTTTAACCTAGAAGATAAGACACATGACCATGTTATTACAGTCATCTTAGTTTCATATTTCTGCTTATAGGAGTTATATGAATAGTTATAGCAATTGCTATAATTATTCATATAACTCCTTTAAGCAGAAATATGAAACTAAGGTGACTAACAGGAGAGGTGCTCATATTTGTTCATTTTTGCAAATAACATCACTTTATGACGCACTGACTTACCAGAAGTTCAGTGAGATACAAATGCAGGTGTTATAACATTCTAATGTACTGTAAGTCTGTAAGTAATGTAACGACCTTATGTCAGCAACATCACTTGACACGGGTGTTCAGGTCAGTTTTCATGAAGGGTTACGTAGGGACAGTGTAGCCTTATGAACAACACTCTTAAATAATGTTGTAGAGTTTTTTTTTTAGCATAAAGCTAATTTTTATAAAGCTAATTACACTCCACACAGTGAACTTTTATTAGTATTGAATGCCACTGAAGGCTATTTTTATTTCAAAATTACGATAAGTAACACTTTCTGTGAAGGCCATATCTATACATATCATCACCTATCAGCACATTCATGGCACATTATAATGATTTCATAAAGATATTGAGAGGAGGAAGAAAATCCTTATGTTGTTGCTGCAGTTAATGGGGAGACGGACATCTTAGCATTTGGTTCTTTTTTCTTCATCCTCTTTAAATTTCCTTTTTTAATCCAGTGCTCTCTCTCTCTCTCTCTC
Source organism: Pangasius krempfi (assembly GCA_037576825.1). Taxonomy (NCBI): domain Eukaryota; kingdom Metazoa; phylum Chordata; class Actinopteri; order Siluriformes; family Pangasiidae; genus Pangasius; species Pangasius krempfi. The sequence continues at coordinate 622,881 of CM075001.1, forward strand.
TCTCTCTCTCTCTCTCTCTCTCTCTACCTGCTGAGCAGTCTGACTGTGTAAACCCATTCCTGCAGGTTTCTCATCTTTATATCCTCTCCAGTGGAAATGTTTTTCTATTTTCTATTGAATTTCTCTTAAATCCATATCAAAGAGGAAGGCACAATCACAAATCACGGCATCTTCAGGACAGAGGAGTTTACGCTTCTTTACAGTTCCTCAGGAACACGACAAGCTCCATTTTTTTGAACTTTAAGAGAGAGAGAAAAGTGAAACTGACTGGAATGACTGTTTATAGCTGCTATAACATAAGTGACAACAGGAACTTGCTGTGGTGTAAAAGGAACTCATATGTATAAAACACATATAAAACACTTCAGGGCATTTATAGGAAAATAATCCTAATCTAAGGAAAGGAAAATAATCCTAATCTAAGGAAAGGAAAATAATCCTAATCTTTTTATTCCTAAAATGTTTTACCCATTTTACTTTTCATATTAAAATGTATTATTATTATTTTTCTTCTTCCTTTGCATATTTTATTTTACAGTTTTTTACATCACACTGTAAAGATCTTTGAGCTGAATTTTAAATGAATGAAAGCTGCTTAAATAAATAAATAAATAAATAAATAAATAAATTCCAATAAACAGAGGGCCTTAATGTTACACTTTGGTGTGATTTG
>CM075001.1:625000-655707 GCA_037576825.1 Pangasius krempfi
TTAAATTAATCCCGCTGTTTCTATATCTACAGTTTATGTTCTTGGTCAGCGAGGTCTCCTGCTTCTTGTCTAATTCTGTGTTTGCTTTTACTGAAGTATTTTTTTTCATGGTTTCAAATACATCTTTATTTTGACATCTAACAAATGTCTAACTAACCCATTTAAAAAAATCTCTATATTTATGTAAGAAGGTTTAAAAAAGGCAAAGCTCAACCATTTCTCTCAGGGTTTTTTTTTTTTTCCTCTCACGTATGTGCTAAGATCTCTCAAAACGTGTGATTACTGATTCATGAAAAATAGCTTCTCCTTCTGCAAAATGTCAATAACTGACAGCTTTGATTTAGCTTTTACTCATCTCTATTGACTCGTCAGAAAGTCATCAATAATTTCAATGACTATAAAATGAAAATAGTTCAGACAGAGAGAGCTGAAGAGTCACATTCGGTCTGGTTTTTGTATTTTATGAGCTGTTGTTTTATTGAAAATGGTAGCAGGTACTGTATGTGAGTTAGGGAACTGTTTCTATTAAAACATGGAGGTTCTCCTCATAATGCGAAAAAGAAAAGCTTTAGCTTTGCTGGTGAAACTCTCCACCTTAGATATATCTTATCTGGGATTTGCTTAATAAAATTAAAAGCCAATGTTGGTTAGTTCCTTCACTGAGCCTCAATGGTGAAGATCTTGATATTAGACATCCAGAGCCATGTTCAGGTTAGTGAACGAAACGCAGGCGATTTTAATAATCTGAATATGGAGCCCAGAATATCCACATAAGCAGCTGCGTAACCCGACTCTGAATACCAGGAACTTTCTCTGTGTGAATATCGATGTAACTTTTGGACTTAAATCACTGAATATGGCTCCCGTAAATTTTTAAAAGGTGGACACTGGTCCTTTGATAAGTTTAGGAGATTGTGCTAATGCACCCCAGAACATCCCACATGCAGAGAATCCGTTGAACTCAACAGTATTCCTCGTAGATATCTGATACCCTCGTCTCTTGCTATCTGATATCCTCCTTCATGGATTATAAAAGCTTTTCTGTTTCACCATTACCTTGACATAAAAAATCTTTACTCCTTTTGCGAGACATCAATAACTGGAATTTAACCTTCACCCCACCCCATTGATTATGATTCGTCAGTAAATCATGAATAATTTCTGAAATAATAAAACGGAATTCCTTCCTGCTGATTGATCTGAGAATTCCCATTGGCTGAAGTTTTGAATGGCAATCTGTGCATGCGTGCGTTATTGACCAGTGCTGCTTGTAGAACATGGAGGATGTCCTTATAACGGTGAAACCCGATCCATCCAGGATTGTAAATTAGTCCTTGGATGAAGGTTAGAAGGTCATGCTAATAAACCCCAGGGGCTGATGTACTGGAGAAAATCCTTCTAATTCCAATTATGAGCTCAGCATGCTCTACTTTTTTGAAGGACTGTGATTATAAAAGCTTTTTTTTTTCTTTCCACTTTACCTTGACTGAATGCATGATTACTGATTCATAAAAAAAAAAAAAATCTTCTCCTTCTACGAGACATCAATAACTGACAACTGGAATTTAGTTTTTACACGTCCCTATTGACTCATCAGTAAGTCATAAATAATTTCAGTAACAATAAAATGAAAATCGTTCTACCTGAGCGGAGCTGAGTTGAGCTGAGGATTCCCACTGGGGCCTATTTTATGAGCTGTTTTTTGGTAACACGTGTGAGTTATCTGACAGCGCTCCTATTAAAATGTGCACGTCATCCTATTAATTGTCCTCGTTTCTGGTTGCGACATATAAAGAAGATTCATCCCCCAGTGTCCTGTCTGAAATGGCCCTCTCTGGTAAAAACACTGTTTAACCCGTGTGCCTCTATATATCTGCCACCTGCTGCTACGTTTAGCTGCTAACGTTTTGACAGCGGCTGTTCGTCAGGGCCTGATAACGTGGCACAAGCCTGTCCGCAAAATTTCAGCTGTCATTCATCCTGTTTGTAGCGTGTCGAGCAACACCATGCAGTAAATGTGTCCAGGGTGGACTAATAGCGCTGTGTGTGAAACATGTTCTTCCTCATTGTTCTGAACAGTCTGGACTGTATTTTGTAGCTTTAGGAAGAACGTCATGGTCCAAAACCCAAGATGTTTTATTTAATCAGTCACGGAGAACTCAATACAAATTTAACCTCAACTCGGAGTTATTTAACACCGAGACAGGTCGAGGTGTTTAGCTGTTGTTGTTGTTACTGTTGTTGTTGTTGTAGCACCATTTGCTTTATTTTTCAAACTAGTTTGAGAACATATGTTGTTTTTCAGATTGTAAATTCACACTAATTCACACGAGTGTTTATAATGTGATTCAGTTTTTGTTCTATTCCACTGGAATTAATTAGTGAGAAAAGTTCTAACTTTGCCTCCTAACTCCCAACACGGATCTTCATTTAGCTTTATAGATCCTTTCAGACATTTACAGCAGCTAAGCTAGTCTTTGTAATTGGCATCCTTGGAGCGCTTAGTACCTAGAACCATTACCAAACTCTTGTAGAGCCCTTTTTCTAACAGTGAACCAAGTACCAAGAGCTAAATGTTAAATCCTGACTAGGTTCTAGGTATGAAGCAGAAAAGAATGAGCAATGATTTGGAGTTTGTTCCGCACACTTACCCAGTTAATACACACACACTCTTAGACAAAAGAGATAATTAAGAGTTCCTAGCTTCCAAGAAGGGTTCTACATATAGAGAGTCACTCTACTGATGGACATCTGAAGGCATCTAACATCATGTTGGTTGAGAGTGCTGTAGTGCATTTCTCCGTCCTCAGTATGAAATTCTTAAAACTTCTGAGATTGTGTGTTGAACTATTTTCCTCTCTGATGCTCCGTTGTTGGTACTCGTCACAGAAGACACACAGATCTTCATCGTCTCGGCTCTAATGTGTGAAATGGTCGAGAAAACAGTGTCTTCTCTCAGTTTTGCGGTGCACTGAGTGAAACAGATTAAACGTCTCAGTGTAGTGATGATGGACGTGCCGCGCTCACCAGGCCTGACGAGTCAATCCCAGACCCCTGTTAAGGGTTTAAACATTAAGGTCAAGCTGGACCTGTCTGATGTCCTGTGTGTGTTGGGAAGCTCTGGTTAGCTTCTATCATCTATTTTTTCTTTTTAAAAAGTTCTCTTTTCCCTTAAAGTCTCTTCTCAATCATCTCTTTCTTCCTGCTTTCAGCTGTGATTAAAAAAGGAAGATCTGATCTCTCTCTTTCTTCTTGTCGCTTTCTTTGCCCTGTGGGAATTTTTTTTCTGTACCATAAAGTCAGCGCTCTTTCTGAGCAAGCAAGCAACAAAGAGAACAACAACAACAACGACACACCAAGCAGAGAGAGAGAGAGAGAGAGAGAGAGAGAGAGAGAGAGAGAGTGAGCGAGAGCGAGAGAGGCCCTCGTTCTTCTTCTCAGGCTTTATGCCTGGAGAAATCTCTGAAGACCGTGTATGAGACAGCATTTATCCATTGTTGAGCTCTAACATTTCAAGTAATGCAGTTTCAGAAGTGACTTCCATCATGACAGCAATGCAGCCGCAGCATCGTCCTTGATTTTATTTTTTATTTTTTAATATTCATCTCATATAGTTATGAGATCAAGGCCATGCTTTCATCCAAAGGTTTTTCCAAAAGGTCAGCAATAGCAAAATGTTCCTCTGTTCACTTCTGTTATGTGAATATTCTGAAAACGACACAATTATCTTAAACAAGATAATATAATCAAAAGAGCACTTTGGTTATTATATCTATTGGCACCCTATTTAATATACAATGCCCTCTACATTGGGGCAAAGCCATTATTTCTAGCCTTTCAAGCTATTTCAGATTCAGTGACTGTCCTAACTTTGATTAGCCATGATACAGTGATCCTCAGAGAACAGTGAAGTCATTTCGGCAGCCTGAAAGTCACTTTGGGAACGATGATTGCATGTTTAAAAGGACTGTATTGAATTTACAGTAACCTGTTCATGCCAGTTGAAGACATTATTTTATTAAGGTTTCTCAGAATGCCATATTCTTTCAAAATTATGACAGTAAAATGTCTATGAATATGTATATATTGTATATATTCACTGTATTTTGAGTGCTAACAGATTTTAATTAGCTTGTGAAAATGAAATGAAATGTTCAAACATGTCTATAATCTATATATATATATATATATATATATATATATATATATATATATAATAAATATAACACAAGTTTCAGTTTCATCTTTATTGTTCCAGGAGTTCCTCTGAGATCTGAACTGCCCATGGCGATGGAGAACAATCAGCTCATGAGAACCTGCACTGGATTGTAGTAGAAGAATATGCCTTCTTCCTTCTTTTGGTTCTTCTCAAACAGTTGTTGGATTGTTAAAAGATAATAAATAATTTTATTGTTTTATTTCATTAAAAAAACACATGGTGGATGGACAGTATAGCACCCTACTGCACATATGATACACAGTGTCCTGTATTTTAATGCAGAAATCTATATCTATATCTGTGCAGGCTATTAATTCCACTAGCTTCATGTATAAATCCCAGTGCAGGTCCTCGTGAGTATGCGGCAGTGTGTTTCCTCAGCATGTTTGATAGCAGATAGCAGCTGTAGCGAGACTAAAGCGTCTGCTAAAGCTTATCAACACGACACAGCTTTCTCATCTGCTACAGCTCATGATCTGAGCATCATTACTGCTTTTAAGGCATGAATTCTTTCTAAATGTGCAGTGTATAGAGCACAGGGATAAAATGATAAAATGATAAAATGCAAAGTGGGTTTTTTTTAGCACTCAGATCATGCAGCGAGGATGTCTGCTTTTTATTAGAAGTATGCTAATCGATCAGATTTAATCAATGGTTTAAATGTGTCTGAGTAATTTAACTTGTGAAGTGGAAAAAAAAACTCTTTTTCTCAGTCTCTCTGAGTATAACGTCATGGGAATCTGTTACTTTTGGTTTAATTTAAATAAGCCCCCAAAGCCCTATCGGGACGGGATTAGTTTCGTAAGAAGAAGTGGGGCAATATAATTATTACTGCAGTATCTCTGAGATTTTTTTATGTACTGCATGTCCTCATGTCTCTAATATTACATAGAACAGAGTCACCAGTTTTCCTTTGTCACCAAGCTGACATGTTGGTAAAGGAAAAGAGTTCTCATGCGTTTGTTTCTTCAAACTTTTGTATTCTCTCTTGCCAAATCCAAAAGGGTAGAACAATTAAATACCAACAAGGTAGGGTTATCTAAGATACTGCACATTCCTAGCAAACAAACGTAGATATTGATGGAGTCATAAGAAAAGTTAAGAAGGCAAGAGGCCGATGGTAACTCTGACCCAAGATGCTACCAGCACCATGCTTCACATTGGGGATGCTGTTCTCAGGTTGGGTTTCCACCAAACGTAGCACTTTGTATTAAGGCCAAAAAAGTACAATTTTGGTCTCCTCAGACCACAGAACCTTTTTTTCATGTTTGCTGAGTCTTCAACATGCCTTTTGGCAAACTTCACTGGGATTTTATACACATTGCCACTCAGACAAGTGAGATATCTTTACTATAGTCAAATTGATCTAGTACTTCTTATTATAAACTTCAATAAACAAAATTTAGGTTTATTTAGGTTTATTAAACCTATTTCTAGACATTTTTACTAACGTCAATCTTGAAATAGTCCAGATCCTTGTTTTTTTCTCTAAATTTAAGCATTTATTTCTAGAAAGAAGCAAAACTATCTGCTAATAGACTAAGAAAAGTTTAAGCATGAAATATGAAAAAGCGTCTACGAACAGCCTAATAATCTGATTTATAATAATCTCATAGTAAGAAATATTACACCAATTTGCCCATGTTCAAGATATTTTATAATAATTTCTGGGTTTCACAGCACTGGGGGTGAATACTTACGCATTCACGACTTTTATGCTTTGTATTTGTAACAAATTTTTGCAAGCTATATTGATTTTTCCTCCCATTTCAATATTATGAGTTGCTTTATGTAGATTCATGACATATAAACCCAATCAGTTCCAGGTTGTAACACTATAAATGTGGGAAAGTTATTTTATAAAGACATTTTTAAACTCTCACAGGAATATTTCTTTTACTCGTACACGGAAATGATGGATACCTCACTTCTTCCTCTCATGTGCATTTAAATCTCTCCTTTGTCCATTCGGTAATATTTTTCTGACAGCACACGCGCTACTGCGTGATTCGTACGGAAGCTCCACGCATGAAATAAAAAAATATCTCATCAATATCTCATTGTAACGAGAAAATATCACGTTATAACGAGAAAAATATTATGAGAAGTACACTGCTTTATTATGAGAAAAAACATCACGTTATTACAAGAAAAAAATGTTGCGTTATTTCGCCAAATCTCTCATTGCTAAGAGGAAACAGTGCGTGATTATGAGTGATGGGCGTAAAGCTAGGACCTGGGCTCCTGTACAGCCTGCGTCGAAGAGCAATTCCTGCATCTCGGCTCAACACGAGGATCCAGAGTTTTCGGTAGAAGTTTTCGGTAGAAGTTTTTAAAAGAAGCCAGACAGCATTTTGTGTAACAACATAGCCAGCCTGTAGGTATCATTTCTCAAAATAAAGCTATGTTTCTTCTCATAATAATGTGATTTATATCATAATAATATAATAAAATAATATTTTTCTTGTACCAATGTTATATTCTCATGTAATAGTGTGATATTTTTCTCATAATGATGTGATTATTTTCATGTACTAACATGATATTTTTCTCACAATAACGTGATAGTGATGTTTTTTTTTTTTTTTATTTCACGCATGGCAGCACAGAGCTTCCGTGGATTTGCAACCATCTTCAAGTTTTTTTTTTCTCATGAAAAACATCAAAAGACACTGACCTCCGAAATGAAGATTTTTATGGATTTGTGGATTTGTGAACGATGCCATGTTTCTCAGCCTGGCAGCAGAGAGAAATCTGTCTGGACAGTCTGGTGTGTGTGTGTGGAGGCTGCTGGGGAGAAAATAATTCGCCTGTCTCGAGAAACAAGACTCTCATTTCAGTGCCATGCAAAACTAATCCATCTCCCGATCTCCTGCGCCTGTTGGGTCCCAGTATTCCACTTTTTATTTTTTGGCTTTCTGGAAGATAGAAAAACTTCACACTTGATAAAGTTTGGTGTCTTTTCTGAATGCATTGGACTGGAGTGGAGTTGGTTTCTTCTGTTGCTTTGTGAGCTGGGGAAAATGGTTTCTTGGAGAAGTGCTTCGTGCTTTTCGGAGACATGTTCGGAGGACAGCGACGGAGTGCCAGCTGATGAACTCTGTGGACTTCTGGAGGAGGCCACTGGCCACAGGAAACATCCGAAAACGTTCCTTTTTTATTAAAGGCGGATTTTTTCCTCTCCTGTGCTGCAGTCTGTCAGGCTACACTGAATTCACTGAGCTCCACCATGCTGTCTTTATTCTATTGTAGAAGAAACTTTCCTTTGTGGAGACCTTGTCATTCTCTCAGCCTTTTCTTGTTATACTGACAGAACAAGCTGTTCCTGCAAGTCTGAAATAGAGCGAGGTAAAGGAAGGTACTGATTTGTTTAAAAATCAGCTGCGTATATAGCTGAGGTGACATTTTTCTATCTATAGTTGCATCAAAATTACAAGTTATAGACGAACAAACAATTTTTTTTTTCCCCAGAATAAAGTCCTCGTTGTTGTCACATCTTATATGTACATTTTCACAGCATTTCACGTACGGAACAAAACACTCTTTTTGCTGGTGCAGGAAAATCATCAACAAAGGAACGGTGTGATAAAGTGGAATCACTGTTACTGCCTCAAAGTGTTTTTATTCCTCAGCAATTTTCCAATTAGAGCTTTTTATTTATTAAAGAGTGACGTCATAATTTAATGCTGTTTAATTTAATTCTACGAAACAAATTAGTTCCTGTTGGCTCTTATATTATAGCAGCTATAAACAGTCATTCACTCATCAGTCTCTGTTTTTTTTTTTCATAAAACAAACAAAAAGATGCAGCTTGTCACATTACCGAGAAACCACAAAGCGTAAACTCCTCTGTCCTCTGCTTTACCTCTGACTGTTACGAAGCTCTGACATAAGGGAAATCCATAAATGTTAAACAAACATCTCCTTACAGAAACCTTCATTATATGAATGATGTCCATGTGGTGAACACACAACCCCATCTAAACATAGCGTCTGTTTCATAATGTTCCTGGAACGTTCCTCGGAAACATTTGAGTTAAAGTTAATAAGTGTTCTCAAAACATCCAGAAAACTTGAAATTGCTTGTTCTAGCAATTCCTAAGACAGAAAATGTTCTTCTAATCTAAAATTGGTTTGCTAAAATGCAGAATTTGAAGACACGATACAGAAATGGAGATGACCATTAATCATTTTCTTATAGTTCTTATAGATGCCACTGAATTTTACTACACATATCTTTTTCTGGAACTATTGAGTGGTGTAATCGTTTTAAAGACAACAAATTTGAGAGGAGTTTTATTTGATGTGTTTATTGAGGAAAGTGTACAAACTGCTTTTCCAAGCGTATCCACTTTTAAAATAGATGAATGCTAAATGATCTGAAATTGCTTTGTGGCCTAAATAGTGTATAAACGATTCTAATATAGCAAAGGTCTAATAAAGGCCATTATTGAATTAGATGGGTTTTCTCCTCATTTATCTCCAAACAGCTGACCATGGGTTTTTTTTTTCTCTCCTACTTCTTGTCCTATAGAGAGATTATAGCTATATTGAGATTATAGAGCTATAATTATTTCCATTATACTACTATTTCCATCCTATTTAAAAAGAGAGAGAAGATAGTTGAGGTGGACTGCTAACCATTTCTGCCCAATTTGCTTTTTTAATGATGAATATGAAATATGGCAATTACGTACAGTCCAGTCCTATATTCCTATGGTGCTCTAATCTCAATTAAAGCACTAAAATGCAATTTTATTGCCTGCTATTAAACACAATTACTGCTGTAATGGAGTAATGGAGCAAATGCTTTGTTCAGTCTTGGTGGAAAGCTTCGGTTAATGCAACAGTCCTGAGATTTAGCTAATCTTAACTTTACCACTCATCTCTTCGATTCCTAGCAAAGCATTTACAGCCCCATGGATCACTGATTAGCGCTAAAGCTATTCCACTCTAAATGCACTAAATGGTTCAAATGGGATCTGAGCCACAATATTTGATCTTTTATAGCACAATAGACCCTTTGTGTCATGAATAATTGAGCAGTGTTTATCTCTTTTGCTTCATTTTTTGTCATCATCGGCAATTTCACTGTATGAAATGCTTGGTAGCATTAGTAGTATTTTAGATGCTGAGAAAGAAGTAAGCTAACACTACCCAGCATAACATATGTTCTTTGAATTGGTCAAAATAACCCTCTTATAACACTTCCTGACATTCAAAAGCAAAAAGAGAAACAATTGTGGCTGCTGCTAAACTATTTGTCAGTCCTTTTTAGCTGAAACTGACAATTTTCACCATTGATTTTCTGTCACTTCACAGAGACACATCTAATTCTCTCTTGAGCTGAGTCAGCGTTTTGATGACAACATAAACGGACACACTGTTATCAAAACATCACGACTGTTAAGACAATGTTGAGACATATTTATACAGATGTTAACATCTTGGAGAGAAAAAAGGAAAGTAGGTTGTTTTTTTATATTGACAATGATTTATATTTGCAGATTGGCTTGTCAAGTCTCAAGCCTCATATAATGCAGTGAGAAATGGAAAATATTTTCCTTCTGTGTTCAGTGTAGAGTATTGCTGCAGCTTGTTGAATTAAGTATTCAGTATATGCCAATTAATGGAAGGTACTGTATATTAGTGTTTATTGTCCCATTGTGCTAGATTCTGCCACGGGAAAACATACACAGCTGGAACATAATGCCTCATCTTTATTTCTTTATTTCCATTTTTCATTATTTTCTTTATTTCCCTTGTGATTTTGAAGCAGATACATTTTCAGAAGCAAATTGATGTTTATAATGTTCTGCACTTTCAGCAAGGTGGGTTGCCTTGATGCCATGTTAAAGCCAAATACAGAGAAATTAAACAGCAAAATAATAAACACAGGGCATTTGGTAATTTTGATGAAATACATACACAGTTTGTTGAGGGAAATGTATAATCTACCCTTCTGTGGCTTTGTAACAGAAGAGATTCTACAATAGACATTAATTTGTGCTGATTTCAACACCTAAGGTGAGGCTGAGTCGAGATCAACCAGTCGACTCTGAGACAAAACCAAAACCGATGAAAGAAAGGATCAAGTCAGGACCAACAGTAGCACAAGTCTAAGTCAATACTAAAATGAATGTGGTAAAGGAGGGAGTCAAGACCAACAGTACGGGAAGACAGAGTCAAAACCAAGACAAATAATGAGACAAGACTAAGTCAAGACCGAAACTGAGTTATGACCAAGAACAACAGGGGAAGCCTGAATCAAGACCAAGATTGAGTCAAGACTGATTGGGAACTGGGTGGGGGTTATAAGGGAGGAAAAAAAAATCATGTCAAGACCACAACTAACAAAGGCAAGAGTTAAGGTCAAGACTGACAAAGGGCAAAAATTAGTAAAGACCAACAGGTCCAAGACTGAGTCAAGACAAATAGTCAAATAAGACTGAGTCAAGACTAAGACCAACAAAAGGCAGAACAAAGTCAAGACAAAGACCAACAGGCCTAGACAGAATCAAGAATAAGACCAATGAAGGGCTAGACCATGTCAAGACCAAGACCAAAGAAGGGCTGGTATGAGTCAAGACAAAGACCAACGAATGCAAAGACTAATGGTAGCTCAGTGGTTAGGACATTGCGCTACTGATCAGGAGGTCATGAGTTCCATCCCCAGCACTGCCAAGCTGCAACTGCTTAACCCTCCATTGCTTAGTTGTATAAATAAGATAAATGTAAGTCGCCCTGGATAAGGGCATCTGTCAAATGCTATAAATGTAAATGGAATTTAAGACCAAGACCAATCAGGGTCAAGAATAACATGGATGGAAGACTGAGTCAGGAAAAAGGACCATGAAAAATGCAAGATTGAATTAAGCTCAAGACCAACAGGGTAATCTCAAAACCAAACCAATGAAGGGCAAAAATGAATGAAGGATTATGACTGACTGTGGCAAGAGTGAGTGAAGACCAAGACCAAAGGCAGAGCAAACTGACTTAAGAATAAGGAGGGTGGGGTAAGATGTCAGTATCAATGGGAGGAGGACCAAGGAGTCAAGACCATAAAAATTCAAGTTCAACTGAAGACCATGAATCTGAATCAAATCATCAACTAAATTAACATGAGCTGGCTTACCAAACTTCAATTTGCTAATGCTTCAGATTGAGCCAAAATCGAGTACAAATTCACCTAAGACCATAAATATGAGTTCCTGAGTAGTACATCACTACTATTAATTACAGCTATTTGCAAATACATTAAAGATTCATTCTGGTCACTTGGCACCTTTGCTAAAGAGACTCATCATTTTTGCAAAAAAAAACAAATAAACAGAAGCAGCAGTTTGTGAGCAGCAGCTTGTGCTAAGATTGAAAACAGAGAGATGGAGAGAAGTGAGACATCGATTGATCCTCGGTTATGAAGTGAATTGAGAGGCTCAGGATGAAAACCTTCAATATGGCACTTTATCATGGTTGTACTGTTTATGTGTAGGATCTGTGAGGAGAATAGAGAATAGAGAGTGCAGGCGAGGATTCCAAACCCTGTGGGATTTCTCTGATTTTTTTTTTTTCAAAAGCAAACATGATTAAAAAATGAAACATGGTTATGGATGTAGGTCTGGATAACGGCCAAAGCAATAATGTAACTAAAGCACCTCTCTGGCCTTAATAGTAGTTTTGGGAATGTGATTTGTGTATTTTAACCTGAAGTATACTGTTAATGTTTACATAGAGCACAGCCACTTGGTGGAGCTGCACTTCTGCTATTTAAGAAAAAGACAAACACATAAATACATACACACATACATGCATGTAATCACACACATAAAAACAAATAAGTATGTGGAGAAAATATGTACCACATCTTTCCTCCTCTCTCTCTCATACAATGTATAATTCACTCTACGTACACATCCAGGAAGAAGACATGAACAAATGTTTGCATTCATCTTTCATACATTAAATCACACTTCAGTCAACATTGCCTCCTTTTGCATGAACTTTCCGTAATACCAGAGTGTCAGGTTTTAACGTTTGCAGACACAATCTGAACCCTTTTGGTCATCTTTAGCATCATTTCCTCCTGTCAGTGGACCGTGCTGGACAGTGCTAATCCCAGTCACGCATCAGAGAGTCCAGATTTATATTCATCACACTCACAACTACACGCCTTTTCAATCAGTCTCACTGTAGTTAATGAATAATTTAAGCTTACTAAATAATATGCTTTAAGGTTAGCGCTCAAATAATTAGCTGGAACTTCAAGGGGTTGAAGAGAAGGTCCACTAGTTTTTGTTGACTGGGGATCAGGGTCATTCCTGGCGTTCCTTATGATATTCTAATTGATAAGACAACTTGACTCTTGGATCCTATTCCCTTGAGCCCATGATCAGGAATCCAAAAAAAGCCATCTTTATCTACATATCAGTTCATTAAGAGGAATGCAGGAGAACCACACTTATACAGTATACCCTGTACATCAGGACAGAATGAAGAAATCCATCTTGAAGGATGTATCAATTGCATGAATCCTTTTAGGGGAATCAAAAATCAAAAGATCAAAAAAAGAGTACCTATCAAAGTGAAGACAGGAGTCCTCCAGATTTAAGTCCTTTTTTTTTTTTTTTTTTAATTTCCAACAGCCTCAAGTGGTTACTAAATGAGCTGGAAGAAAAGTTCCACCAGTTTTTCATGATTTCCACAAGATGCTCTTATTCCAGTCGTATATGCTTATCAAGGGCAAGGTTCATATCTATGGTGCTTCAGATGTGGACCACATACACTCCAGCTTAAGGGTGTTTCAATTCTTTATGTGCACTTAGAGGATGTTGAGGAAATTGGAGGCTGGAGTAAGGATATGCAGGTGCCTATGTGAAAGTCTTTTTGCTGTGTTGCATGATGTAAGCATATGGTCTAAATTCCCCACCTTCCAAAAACCCAATAAAGGGCAATAAATAATAAAAACCCCAGATAATAATAATTTACAAATACTACTATTTAAAAAACCTATGGGTACCAATTTATAAAACAGGTAAACATGCCCTCATGAGACTTTGATAGAGAAGAATCTTGTATATGCTTAACTGTTGATTATTCAGGCTCAATAATGTTCTTATTGATTACCATGTTGTTCTTATTGATTACCATATGCTCAGTGACATGTGCTGCAGCTTTGTGATGGACCATCAATAAGTGAGTAAAAGCATCTTATTTAATGTTGCATTTGATGTCTTTTGATAAATTTTCTTGTGCAAGGAAGGTAAACAAGAAAAGGAAATGAGGTAGCACAATGAAATGAAAAGTACCATGAACATTTCTAATTATCTTGTAATAGAAGTGTACTGGGCCAAACCATAGGTGAGGTTCAGAATATGCAGCTTCAGCGATATTATTTGTTCATAGATTCTCCAGTCTCCCAAGACTCCCAGTCTTGCTCTCTTTGGTCTTAGTCTTGATCCAGACTTGCCCCATTTGATCTTAATCTTGACTCAGTCCTGCCCCTTTGGTCTTTGTCTTGCCCCCTGTGGTCTTGGTTTTGATTCGGCCTTCATTGCTCTTAGTCTTTGACTGAGTCTTACCATTTGTTAGTTTTGGTCTTAGCCCCTTTGATCATTGTCTTGACTCAGTCTTGCCCTCTGTTCCTCTTAGTCTTGACTTGCTCCTGACCTTCCTTGGTCTTGATTTAGTATTGCTCTTTACTTGGTCTTAACCCACTGTTGATTTATGTCTTGACTTGGTCTTAGCCCCTTTGTTGATCCTGGTCTTGACTTGGTCTTGCCCTTTGTTGATTCTGGTCTTGACTTGGTCTTGCCCTTTGTTGGTTCTGGTCTTGACTTGGTCTTAGCCCCTTTGTTGGTTCTGGTCTTGACTTGGTCTTGCCCTTTGTTGGTTCTGGTCTTGACTTGGTCTTAGCCCCTTTGTTGGTTCTGGTCTTGACTTGGTCTTGCCCTTTGTTGATTCTGGTCTTGACTTGGTCTTGCCCTTTGTTGGTTCTGGTCTTGACTTGGTCTTGCCCTTTGTTGATTCTGGTCTTGCCTTGGTCTTGCCCTTTGTTGGTTCTGGTCCTGCCTTGGTCTTGCCCTTTGTTGATTCTGGTCTTGACTTGGTCTTGCCCTGCTGGTCTTGGCTCAGTCTTGTCCTTCTCATTACAAAACTATAGGAGAAGTTCTGATTTTCCATGCCGGGCTAACTTTCTGTGAAGTTCTGACTAATATGTCAGATGACAGGTCCATTGTTCAACACCTGGCAAGTCGACATTGGTCATAATTTCTACTTTGATTCCAATAACGAGGCCAATTACCTACCTGCCAAAAAACACCATCTTAATCTACTGCACTGTTAGAGATAAAGCAACAGACTGGAATAGCAGAGATCATTTTCATCATTTTCATCTCTTCACAGATGGTGTCAGGTGAGAATTGGAGGTCTGAATCCGAGCCAGAGCCATTTTACAGAGTCATATTCCTCCAGAACGTGATTAGTCTATCAAGCCTTAGATCAGCCGTCTCTGGTTCTCTTCAGCCTTTAAAACTAGTGAAGCAAAGTATGTGTGAAAAAATAAACCTTTAAGGTACCTGCTCTTCAGGAATTAATGTAGACATATAATGTAGAGTACTTTGCCACTGGGCTATTTTAACTTTACTAATAAACCATTAAAGTTCTGGTAAGGACAAACTCGTATGACTTTCTTCATTTGTTGTCTTTTTTCTGTTTAAGTGTTTTTTTCTCTCTATCTTATTCATAGATGAGCAGAGATGAAACCCACTGTTAAAATTCAGTGTGTTAAATATAACCTTGATAGTGAGATACACATAATGAAATCTGCATAATCATATTTCTGTATCTTCTAAATACTGCCTGCATGTTCTCTGTTTATTTCTATATATCGGGTAAATATTTTTATACCAGAGTGCTGTTGAATTCTGGGTGTTGATTGATCAAAAGGAGTTGATTTATATGCTATAGCAGCAGCTCTGACAGTAGTGCGACTAGTTTCCTAAAAAACAATCACAGATTTTTATTAATGCACTTCCTCTGATAGGTTTCTATAGTAACAGTTCATTCACAGGGAATTGCACAGTAGATGTGCCACATAAACAAATTTAAAAAACAAGCGTAATCATTGATATGGTGAAGTTTTGTGTAAGGAGATATTTGTTTAACATTTATGGAAGGAGTCTCCAGTGTCAGTGGCCGACGTAAAGCCGTAAATTTAAGTCTATACTTTACAATTTCTCATTAACATGACCAGCTGCGTTTTTAGTCTTATTGAGGCTGGTGAGGAAACGGCTGTGTATAACTGCAGTAACGTAAGTGAAAACAGGAAGTAACTTCGTGGACATTAAAATGTTACTATAAATGGATAACAAGCATGTGTTGCTCTTTAATAAATAAAAAAATGTAATCCTTGGCAAATTGCTGTTAAATAAAAAAAACATTTCATACTCCAAGTGAAGAACGCATTTATTCAGAAGCTAACTGACAGATGGAAAGACAGGCTGTATGTGTTATTCCAATTTCTTATCCATAGTAAAAGCAGAGAAATGCATCCTAATTGCTTTGGCACAAATACATACGGATCCTCAGAGTACCGATATTTTAGCTCCATATTAAATGCCCAATTAGTATTGAGTGGAATGTTTTTTTTCACAGGGATCCTAGACAAGAATGCCATAGACATATTTGCACATTTGCTAGTCGCACATATTGCATTCTAGACAAATGCACACATTAAATCATTACAACACATCAAATGTAGTTGACAGCATATTCGCTAACTTTTCGGTTCAACTCCAGCTAGTGTGCTTAATCAAAACTCTCATGTTGAATCCAGATTTTTTATGCATCAGATAATTTCTTTCCTCACCAACGCCTGCCAGAGGATGAAACCGTATCATAGCATTAAAATGGCCTTGGCCTCCTCTTCATGTTTGCTTGCTGGGCTTCAGATTTTGCCGTAGTGAGATACAACAGATAAAAATCTCTCTCCATTACGCTTTGTAAATGTCACCTCGGCAACGTTCGCTCGCTTGCCTGCATTTTCGCAGGCGTGTTAAAAGCAACCTGCTGTAAAATTGTTTTAATTACGAACCTGACAGAAAGCCAGCACTTTTTGACGAGTATTTTTAAATAAATAAATGCTCGGAATTCAAATGAGCTTGATCTTTCACTCTGGAAAGGGCAAAAGATGGGGAGAAAGCTTTAAAAAAAAAATGAAGTAGAAAAAGTAATATTTTGCAATCAAAGGAAGATTTTTTTTCCCTGTTTTTGAGACGAAATACGGAAACTGAAGTCAGCAAAACTTTTTTTTTTTTTTTTTAAGCAGACAAGCGTAATGGATGCTATTCCACTTTCAAATAAGTTCACAACTAAGAATACAAAAAAAGGTATTTCACCATCTCTGAAAATGTGTCACCAGAATGCTCTTTGGCACAGACTGTTCAAGTCTCTGGCAGAGAAGATTCCTTTTCAGCTCCTTATTCTGGCCAAAAAACATAAAACAATATGGCGGGTCAAAATGTCGATGATTATGGTTACAAATGTAAATGAACTGATCCATGGTTTAAAACTTTGTGAGCTGTAGCTCACTTGTGCAAGTAACTTGCTAGCTAGTATTCCACAGAGAACTCTTTTAACTTTTTAACGGAGGGACAAAAAGAGAACCATTTTTTTAAAGAGTGTACGATATCCAGATGTGGTGAAAAAATTAATGATAAAAGCAACATAAAGTGTGTTAGTAATGTGTCGGGTCTTCACGAGCCACCAGGACAGCTTCAACACAACTTCTCATCAAGTCTACAAGTCTCTAGAGGGATGAATTTTGTTTCGTTCTGCCAAAAGATCTTCCTTTAGTTGGTGGTGGAGAATGCTTAAAGAAAAGAAAGAGAGAGAGAGAGAGAAAAAAAAAAACACAACTCTTGTGAAATCTTCCACAGGTGCTCAGATGGGTTGCGATGTGGTGAGTGTGAAGGTTTTAGTGGACATCATTTTCATCCTCATCAAATTAGGTGATGGTAGATGGGGGGTGGAGTCACCAGGAATAGACCACGCCCATCAAGCTGGAAATGTTTATTGTAAAGAGCCAGACTTTGGATTGATTTGCAAATGGACTCAATCCATGCCAGCAAACATACATAAATAAATAAATAAATAAATAAATAAATAGATAGATAGATAGATAGATAGATAGATAAATGCCCCCACACCAGAGACACAACTTTTTTCCAATTAATTTGTCACCCGTATATATATATATATATCCACATCACTGTTATGTACTTTTCAGATGTGTTAAATCGATGACTCATTTTAAGACGACACTCTTTGCAGCCTGACTGACGCTTAAACATTTATAGCTCCCGTGTAAAGCACCGTACACTGCCATCCAACATCACCAGAACTTTCAAGTGCTCTAAAGACTTTTTTTTAAAGATACTCTTCAAAATGAAATGACAGACGATAACCGGCTTTAAGAGCTATAAAAACCCCAAGCTGTCAAACATCTCAGCTTAGACAGTGGCATCGGATAATCACGCCAAAAACTTTTAAAGTGGTTTTATGAATTTGAATTATTTTAAAAGGACACTTAAAGTGATTATATTTATCAGATTGATTTAAGAATTGATTGTTGTCTGCACTAGGAACAAAACATTTATGTAAGACAAAAGCCAGTCACAATTTCCTCTAATGACTCAAGTAATGTTGGAGGATTGGGAATATACTGTATATTCTCACACTCAATATATTAATATATTTTCAACACACACACACACACACACACACACACACACACACACACACACACACACACATATATATGTATCTATATATCAGTTAATCAATATATATTAACCGATAGGAGTAAAATCATAGCTGTTTTCAGAAAACAGCACATTCCTGCCTTTAGATTTTAATAATGATACTTCTTAAATTCAGCTTCAACACAGTTACACAAAATAAATCAAATAAGCATTCTCATACTTTCAATAAAACATCTTTTTACTTCTTAACTGGATGTCATGACTTAATATTTGATACACATATCTGATCTGATTGCACTCGTGTTGCAGCAGGAAGTCTATCGTAGTCCTACAGTCGTACTCTGGTGCTTAGTCGCATTATTTTTAGCTTTAAACACCAAAAGCTAAACTAGGAGAATTCAAAATTTATTTGAATAGAAGCGAAGTTTACTTTTATTTTAATTGTGGTGTAGAGTCCCAAAAGACACTTCCTGCACACTGTAGTGGTGAATGCACCATTACAAGGCGTTTGTTATAGTTTACAGATTTTATAGTAATTATTTCATTAGAAAATTTGTAAGAAACTGGGCCTAGGTTCCAGAAAAAGTTCCTACACTCCTGGAAAAAAGCTTTTGGGTTTAAGGACTTCTCAAAAAGTCACAGAAATACAGTTCCTCGTTTCTAGAAAAATCTCCTGATGTCCTGATAAAAGCTTTTGGGTCCCTGAAAATGTTTGACATCTGAATCAAGTCGTGGAAAGAAAAAAAAAAGCTGTTAGGGCTCTAAAAAAGTTCCTGCAAAACTTTGATTCAAGCACCAAAAATGAAAATAAAAAAAAAAAACAAAAAACAGATTTGTCTTAGTGAAGCAAAAATCTCAGCTACGGAGACAAAAACAGAATTATCTTGTTGTGCCTGGTGCTTTAAGCTTAGCCATGACCCTCTTCGCATACAAAACACTTCCTGTGCGCTGTGTGCGTTTTTTGTTTTTTGGCCAACTGACAGTAGCTAACTCTCTGCCTAAGTGCGTTCATTACTGTGTTAGCAACGATGAAAAGGTGTAAGACAAGAGGTGGTGCATTTACACCTCTCCCCCACCCACACACACAACCAATTACAAGTCCAGATTTGCATTCAGATTACTTAATGACTTGATGAGAGTGGATATGCTGTTAATTAGGTGCTGGAGTCCTTGTAACAATGAATTTAGATACAAATTAGGGTCCAATTATGTCTAATGCAAGCCCGGGCGCCTCTTTTTTTAGGAGCTTCAATCAAAGGAAGGCAAACAAACCCCTTACAGACAACAGAAGGCAAACAAACCCCTTACAACACAGCTGGTAAATGCCTGTATACACAAACACACACACTTCCAAATTCACACACACTCCTAAGAACAGCACTTCTGCTACCAGTTATAAAACAGAGACGTCACACGCTTTGTGTATACTTTTTCTAAACTGTGTATAAGACTCACACCAGACCAAAGCTTTGCCGTATGTTGTGAAGTTTCATACTACAGGTGAGGCCAAAAGTTTACATACCCCCTAGGCTAAAGACATTCAAACTCGAATTTTCACAACTCCACACTTTCCTGTGTTTTCTCAATTAGGGTATCAGCCTTACTCACATCACAGATCATTTCAAAATAATAGCTAAAGGACAGATTTATCTCGGCTTTTATTTACTATATCAGATTTTCAGTGGGGCAGAAGTTTACATAGTGCTTACAAATGCTTGTTGTAGCCTTCCACAATACTTTGCTGGACATTTTTGCCCATTTCTCCCGACAGAATTGGTGTAACTCGGTCAGGTTTGTGGGCCTCCTCGCTCTGAAACACTTCTTTTTTAGTTAAAATTTTCTATGGGGTTCAGGTCAGGGCTTTGCGATGACCATTCCAATACTTTAACTTTGTTGTCTTTAAACCATTTTATTACAACTTTGGAGGTTTGCTTAAGATCAGTGTCCTGCTGGAAGATCTAGCAGCGACCAAGTTTTAACTTTCTGCCTGATGTCTTGAAGTTTTGTTTCAGTATTTCTAGATAATCCTCCTTCCTCATGATGCCATCTATTTCCTAAAGTTCCTTTTCCAGCCAGACACCCCAACACCCCACAACATGATGCTGCCACCCCCGTGCTTCACAGCTGGGATGGTGTTCTTCAGTTTCCTCCAAAAGCTGGTGATCACCTGCAAACTTCAGTGTGGTTTTTTTATGCCGGCCTTGGAGTAGGGGCTTCTTGTGTAACATCCTTTCAGGCCATGATGCTGTAGAACTCTCCTAATGGTGGATGTACATATTTTGGTACCTGATGTCTCCAACTCCTTCACCAGTTCCTTTGTTGTTGTCTTCAGACCAGGACCAGGACCAGGACATTGTTGTTTCCATATTGAATTTGGCAGCTGTAGGTTATATGAGACGTAAAACAAAAAACTTCCAAAATTACTGAGGTCTGGACTTCAGTGTCCTCTTCGCTAGTTACGGCCAACTCTTACAAGCATACAAGCCTTACGTATTATATCTTTAGTAGTGGAAGGAAGAAAGAGTAGAGTGTGTGATGTAATATATATGGACTAGCAGCAGGGAAGCACATTCGTGTGTGTGTGTGTGTGTGTGTGTGTGTGTGTGTATACACTCTATAAGCTCTCTTGGGTAATGGTGCAATGCAGACAGGCATAGTGTGCTCACACACAGGCTGATGTGCAGCTCATTTGGCCTGTCAATGGGAGGGCAGCTAATACCCCTCTGACTCTCTGTCTCTGTCTCTCTCTCTCTCTCTCTCTGTAATGTAGGTTGCATTAGTGAGTGATGAAGCTCTGAGCAGAGCTAATGCTGAAGGAAACACACGTAAACACGTAAACTCCACGAGAACACGAGAGCCGAAATACATGTTCTTCTACCCACATACATGCTCGTATTATTCTGATAATACCGCACACGTGCGCTTTTATTAGCATTTAAAAAATCAACAGGGAGAAATGACTTTCTCTGGGCTGTGACCTGTGTAGGGCAGTGAGAAGCATGCTGAGAAGGACCAGGCCATTTTTCATGACGTGTCTTGGTGCATTGCAGCTCTGCTCCTGATAAAGCCAGAGAAGAATATTCTGCAGTGTGAAATGATGAAATAAAAATAATCAAAAGTGCACAGAAGAGTTGGCCAAGAATACTTAACTGAGTTAGAGTTTTACTGGCTATTACTCCAGTACAGTTACGAAAATCAAAGTTCAGGAACTATCCTGTACACGTTCCCAGAAGTAGCTTTCAAATAACTACAGACTTTGAGGTCCTGAAAACATCCTTAATTTCCTGAAAAGGTTGCTGATATTGTGAAAACGTTTCTGGGGTCCTGACGTGTTAATGATTCCTAAAAATGTTTCTGAGCTCCAGCAGAATCTTAAGTTCCTTAAATGGTTCCTGAAATGAAACTAAGCCTCACATTAACCCTGACTGTGTGTTCTCTGACGCTTGCTTTAAAATGCATTAGAAAAACGAATAAAACACACTGCAAATTTCCATCTGAACACTAAATGAGTTCCTGAGGTTCTGAAAACATTCCTGATACACACCTGGACCAGTGAGCAAGGGTTAAATGATAATGTCTTTCGGGAACCATTTTATTTGTTAATGGACGACAGGAAATGGACTTATCGCTAGTGCTTTCATGTCAGTCAGACTGACAGAAAACATCCATATCAGTCTTCTTTATGACTTTAATCCATCATCAATCTCTGCAGTTCCCTAAATAAAAACTTCGAAGCTGAATTGAATACACGCTGCAGATTAACTCACAAACTTCCACACGGACAGCCGGTAAATGGATTTGATTAATGAATGATCTTTGGAAGCTGCAGTGTCTGTTTACTGAGATTAATAGTATTGTTCTTACTCGAGCCATCGTCGGAGGAGGAGAACATACAGAGACTGGCCGTTAGTCAGGATATTTATTCACATCTGTAATTAGAGCAATATTCAAATTTTTTAAGATACATCTTCCTCTAGATGAAGAGAACTCGGAGCAGGCGGAGACAGAGACGGAGACAAGACGCCATATGCTCATTACACAGAGCTGCAGCTCGGCGTTCCCAAAACGAACCGAACGCTTTTAGTATTCCATAATGGGCAGTTAGTGAAGATATTTTTCTTTCCTTAAAATTTGATTCATTAACAGTTTCAGGGAACATTTTTAATTCTAAATTACAAAATATAAAGTTGTCTAAAGTTTGGATTTCCCCAGATGTGATCTGTGAAAAAAAACCGAAAAAAATATCTTGGATATATGCAAATTCAAGTAATCATTCTCTTTATTAGATTATTGTCATTTTGATCTGGATGCTATTGAAAAACCCACAAGAAAAATCTGGCAACCTCAGAGACATGAACTCTGCGCCGGTTATTTTAATAATATAAATGTCGAGCTCAGAAAAGCCACACAGGCAGGTGCGTAACCCGACTCTGAATACCAGGAACTTTTTTCACTTAAATATTAGCATAACTTTTGGACTTAAGTTACCAATCTGTTTTGATATATTTGCATTACATGAATACTATATTTACTGTGTATGTGTGTGTGTGTGTGTGTGTGTGTGTGTATGTGTGTGTGTGTGTGTGTGTGTGTGTGTGGCTCCTGGCTGTTTTGGGCTACAGCGTACATGCAGCAGTCGTTCTTTATGGCAGTGACGAGAGTTTATTTCACGCTCTCTGATCTGAGCTCTCACACCGCAGGAATAAACAACGCTATTCCACCTTCCATTCTGACCTTCAGTGTGATCACAGCTGTTCTTTTTTAAATTACTTATCTCTCTCTCTCTCTTTTTCTCTCTCTCTTTAACACAAAATGCTAACACCTGTTCCTGTACGTGACAAAATAAAATAGCAACAGTTTTAACGTTGCTATTTTGTTTTAATGCAAAAATACCAAGCATTTGAAAAAAAAAAGGGTTTTTTTTTTCTCCTTTTTTTGATGATAATCAAGACTACAATTGAATAAAGGAAAATAATTAGAAATCCCTGTATATATAAAATTAATATTTAAATATTATTTTTTAAAAAATGTAATTATTATATTTTGCTAAAGATGGATACATATAGACCAAATCATTCGCAGTGGAGGAGGCGTGGTATCTGTGATTAAAGGAGGTGTGGCCTTTGTTTATCAGTTTCAGGGAAGGAGGCGTGGCCTTTGTGTCAGTCTGAGTCAAGGAGGCGTGGCCTCTGTGATTAAAGGAAGTGTGACCATTGTGTTTTTCTGTTGCAGCGAATGAGGTGTGGCGTTTGCGTGCATCAGTTTCAGGGAAGGAGGCGTGGCCTTTGTGTCTAAATGAATTGTGTCTATTAATCATAGTGAAGAAGGCGTGGCCTCTGTACCTGTCAGTCACAGTGAAAAAGGTGTGGCCTCTTGGCAGAAAGAAGGTGTGGTCTCTGTGTCTGTCACTCTCAGCGAAGGAGGCGTGGCCTGTGTGTGCATGTGGATTAGGGTTGGAGATTAAACACATAAAAGTAAAAGTGCAAACGCATCCATTTGAACCAGATTTAAATCTCCAAAATACATCTGATGACTGAAAGCTGTCTGATTAGGTGACATTAAAGTTTCTAAAAACGTTAGAGAGATTAAAAAAGACATGAAAAAAGTCATGAAAAGGAGGAAGAGCACTGGTGGAATGTAATGAGCTAATTTGCATATTATTATGAAATACAGCAATCAGATTTCAGGCAGTCTGATCAGAGACGCCTTCGAGTACACGTGTAAACGTACGTGGTTGAAATCTTAAAGACGTCTTAAGAACAAACAATAACAAGTAAATTTGTGTAGCTAATGTTCTTTTTATTGTGAGTAATACTTCCTGCTGCTGTAGAAGCGAGGGAGCGACAGACCGCTGGAGGGAGACGGGTTTTTAGCGGAGAGGATATAAACCCCCTGTGATACTGAAGGTGACAAAATGAGAATAAAAGTGATACGCTGGTGCTCGTGTAGGTGAGATAAAACGATGTGGAGAAGCTTCGCCGGAATTTTCCCGACGCTTCAGCGCTCTGCATTGTCGCTGCTACACCTGACTGCTCCGAGTTATTAACTTCACCACCACTCCGACCGGAACACCTCGGTTATTACACGTTTATTTAAAAGCCATCAATTGCTCAAAAAAGCAAACAGATTTGTCTTAGTGGGACTCCAAATTAGAGATGACAATGCCAAGTATGTGTGTGTGTGGCTGAGAGAGAGGGAGAGAATGAAAGAGCGTGAGAGAGAGGGAGAGAGAGGGAGAGAGAGGGAGTTTGGAAGGGAAACAAGACATGTTGAGAGATTTAGAGGAAGAGAGAGTGAGAGGAAGACAGACAGATAGAGAGTTATAAGTGGAAAAGACATGAAAGACTAGAAGGAGGAAAACGAGAGGTAGAGAAAGAGGCAGATATAAAGAGGGAAGATATGAATAGATTGAAAAAGGAGGGAGAGAGAAAGAGAGAGGTGGAGAAAGAGGCAGATATAAAGAGGGAAGATATGAATAGATTGAAAAAGGAGGGAGAGAGAAAGAGAGAGGTGGAACGAAAGGATTTAGGGGAAGAGAGAGTTAGAGGAAGAGATATGGAAAGAGAGATAGAGGAAATAAAACAGATAGAGGGAGACAGAAGGAAGAGAGAGAGTGAGGGAGATAGAAAGAGGGAGAAGGATTGAAAGAGAAAAAAGCAGGAGAAACAGGGAGGGAGATGGAGGAATAGATGAGAACGAGAAATATTGAGAAATAGACAGATGTAAACAGGGAAAGAGCTGACTAGACAGAGGAGAGAGAGAGAGAGAGAGAGAGAGAGAGTGCAGGAAAGACAGACAAGGAAGGACAGGTGAAGAAGGGGAGGAGCATGAATAAAGACATGAAAGAGGGATATAAGGAGAGAAAAACAAGAGAAAGAGACATGCAAGAAGAGAGAGGGAGAGGGAGAAGAAAAAGAGGTAGATGAGACACTATGAGAAAGAGAGATAAAGAGAAATAGTGAAAGAGTGGAGAGAGAGTGAGCGGGATATAGGCAGAAAGATGGAGCGAGTGAGAGTCAGGAAAGATGAAGAGAGACAGAGAGATAAGAGGGGAAGGGAAGAAGATGAAGAGACAGAGGAAAGGGGCAGGAACAACAGATGGGGAGAAATGGAAGAAAAGAGAGTTAAAATGAGAGAGATGGAGAGAGAGATAAAGAGGATGAGAAGGAAAGGCGAAACACAAATGAGAGACAGATGTAGAATGACAAAGGGAAAAAACAAGAGAGGGTGAGATTAAAAGAGGGAGGAATAATAGAGAAAGAGAGAGAACGAGGAGATGAGATAAGTGCAAAAGAATGAAAAAGGGATAGTGACTGGAAAACAAACAGGGGACAGGGAGAAAGAAGGAGGGATGGACAGACAGGAAAGAGAGTGAGACAGCAAAACGGGAGAGAGACAAAGAGGAAGAGTGGGAAAAGATTGAGAGAGGGAGAGGGAAAGAGGAAAGAGTCAGGAGTGATAGAGAAGACAAAAGGGAGGGGGAGAAAAAGAGAGAAGGATGGAAGGACAGATGAAGACAGAGGAAAGAAGAAGAATACAAAAAGAGATAAACACGTTTGTAATTGGAGTTCAGTGTTTGGTAAATCCAAAGCGCTGACACTGGAGACTCCTTCCATACACGTTAAATAAACAGCCCTGTATGGCTGCACCTTCTGTCCAATCAGAATACAGCAGGCTTCTTTATTATCAGAGTAGTGAAGTATAAATACTGTACTGAAATAAGTCTCTGCTACGTTGTTAGCTTTAGCTTTCATAAAAGACACATATGTAATTAATGTAGCTAGCTGTTAGCATGTATTCATTTTAGCATTATTAGCTAATTGGTAAGTTAGTGTGTGTATTCTTGTGTTATTCCATTTTTATTTCACAAGACAGCGAGTCCAAGCTTGACCTCCTGATTCAGGAGTTTCAGATTTTTTTCTTTTCTCATTTCTCTGGAAATAAATATTTTTATTTCACTCTCTCGTTCTCAATAAAGCCTGGAGTAACGTAGCGTCCACTAGACTCCACATCTCTAATCAGAGTCACTGATCAATTTCTGAAACTTATAGCCGAACACATGTAAATTGATAAGAACAGAGCTAATAGATCTGGAATTCAGCCGGATCTTGACCCGTCGTTCTTCTCTTCCCTCCTCATTTCTCTCCAGAAGTGATTCCCGTACTTTTATTAATAACGCTTTCGGCCGAACGGCAGATTGTGAGAAATGATGCGGCAGCACAATCACGGATGCCGAGCGCCCGTGTGCGGCGTTTGCTCCTGACTCCGGACCTGAGGCTCGGTTAATCAGCGAACCGAGCGAACCGTAACGAGGCGAGATGAAGCTCATGTGGAGAGAAGAACACAACAATCCGGTGCTCTTCATTTCCTGTTTTAAATAGTTCTTATTCTTCTTATTCTGGATTCTGATTGGTCAGAAAGTGTCGATTAATTTCCTATAACAGCAGCTCTGACTGACACGTAATGGCTTTTATTATGGTTTCTATAGTAACGGCTCATTCACAGGGACGCGCCACATAAATGCATAGAAAGGTGTTGATATGGTGAAGTTTCCTGTGAGGAGAAATGTTTATTTAATATTTATGGAAGGAGTCTCCAGTGTCAGCACTTTGTAAACAATCAGAAGTAAAGCCGGAACTTTAAGTTTTTATGCTTTGCAGTTTCTCAGTAACAAAAAGCTTATTAATTCCTCATTAACTTTAAGACAGAGAGAGAGAGAGAGAGAGAGAGAGAGAGAGAGAGAGAAAGAGAGGCTGGTGAGGGAGCGACTGTTTCTAGCTGCTGTAGCTGATCTGTGTGAGCTGTAAAGGACTAAAGCGCTGCTGCATCGCTCTCTTTGGCTAGAGAGGAAGCTAGAGGTAATCATTATTCAAAATTCATTCATCGTTTCATTAATGAGTCGAAAGAAAGCGATCCCAAAACACATCAAGACATATAAGAGCAGGCGTTATTCTCCTGGTGTGAGACGTCTCTGTTTCTGATGTTGTGTGAGACCAGAAGAATTCCCTCGCTTTCCCGGAGGGAAGTGTAGCGCTTGGTGTGAGTGCAGATCTGAAATTACATCATGTAAGCTCCGTCGTACAGAACCCTCGGCCTGAAGAAAGAAAGACAGAATGGCGAAACCTCGGCCGCTGTGTGCTGAACCACAGGGCACAAGCAGCTTCGCCAATTCCCCGTCTCCTGGCTTTCTTTTTTTTCAGCTGTGTTCTTGTTCTCGCCTCCACATCGATCTGCCCCTCAGCCTGCGGGTGCAGAGAAGATGCCACTGATGAAAGAATGCACAAAACACACATCTCATATTTACTTATCTGCGGAGAAGAAGTGAGAGGAAGGACGGCGGAGGGATGCGGGGACGGAGAGGAAGTGATATGTCTCAGTGTTTTTAAATATAGCTCGAAACAAACATTTATTAATTTGGCCTTGCCTTAAAATTTTATCACTGAGTTAGTTTTATCAGAGAGAGAAACGGTCTCGTGATGAGGACACAATCAGGGTAACGTCATTTCAGCCATGAATACTTTGTGCCTTATGCTAGAACCACAGAATAATGACATGCTAATCCTGCTTCCACACGCATTTTTTAGTATCTGTGCAAAAGTGCAACTCTTGCTGTTGATTTCAGTTCCACACCAGTGCATCCTGCTGAGAAAAACAACACGGCTCCGTCCTTAACACTGTTACCATGTGATGGCTAATAGAAGACGGCCGAGGGGCCTGTTTGGAGACAAAAATGATATTTTATAATATTTCACCTGACTAGCAAAACTCCACCCCCTGAATTTAACCCAATTACCAAAAAAAAAAAAAAAAAAAAAAAAATTATATTTTGAGTTATGAGCTGGATAAAGATCTGGAGTCCTGAAAGTATCTGTTATAGATAGATAGATAGATAGATACATAGATACATAGATGTTCCAATAAATTCACAAAAATATTGTTTTTAAATCTAAATGTCCTAAATTCTACTTATTTATTTTACTTGAAGCACCATATCCATGTGCTTGGTTTATTTCCTTGACTTCATATGTTTCTTCCCCACAGAATTTATCATTTATTTATTAAAAAAAAAAAAATTCATTCCAGTTCAGACTACAGATCTTCTTATTACTTATTGTTTATTTATTAATAATAATTATTTTTTTATTATTAATTCATTGACATTCATTTTATCACATCTGCTCTAATGTTGTCCCTTTTTATCCCTTTTTAGCTCCCACTTTCCTTATATGGACTGTTTCCTGTTCTCATTATCCTGTTGCTATGGCAGCTGATTAGTTCCACCTGTTTCTCATTACCCCTCGTTAGTCAGTGTGTTTATACCCGCTTGCGGTCCCTGTGTGAGGCGTAAGATATATTAGCTTAGTTTTTATCTGCCACAGGGGCCAATTAAAGCCAATAATTCCTCAATAATTCAATCATTTTACTATTTTATTTATTTTACTTCATTGCAATGATTTATTTATTGGTCGTCCTGATATTTTACACCTTTGCCATCATGTGTAACCGTTTGCTCGGTTGATCTGTAAGGATGATGCTGTATCTTGTGTATATTATTACAGAAGAAGAAACAGAAGAAAGTCTTAAAAAGGCTACAGTCCGTGGAGTCGGTGCGTGTGTACGTCCGCGCCGCGTTCAGCCCACGCCGCGCTTTGTTCCACGCCCCGCTGTTCACTCACTGCCTCGCCGTCCAACGAGGCAGGAAGAATACAGAGATCTCAGCTGGAGTCATTTCTCACACCTCTGCAGGCTTCAGTGTCTCGCTCACGAGCTGGAGCTCGACACAGAGACGATCTATACTGCAATCATACCGCCTGTCAAAGCGAGGCCTGTCTGAGAGGGAAATGAAGAAGTCACTTCTCTCCAAACAGTAGATTTTCAGCAGGAAAGAAAATAGCATGCTACTAAAAATAAAGTAAAATCATAAAATAAGAAATCTTTATTTAATGCTTTGACAGTGGATGCTCCATCTCTGACTAAAGCGGTGACACGGAAGGTTAAAAAGACTTTTCAAACCTGTTTATTGATTTTTTTTTTTTTTATGATAGGAATTAATATACTAATAAAATAAAATCAATAAGATAAAAATAAGAAATGAATAATAATAAAAAAAATCCAGTATAATTATATAAATAAAATGATAAAATGACCATTTTTAATTTAATGCTTCAAAAAGGAAACGTGACCTGTGACTAAAGGAGGCACAAAAGAAAGTAAAAGAAAGTAAAATGATTTTAAAATGGACTATTTTTTAAATTGAGTTTGTCACAGAGAATGTTCCAGTTCTGACTAACGTGGGCCAGCAGTAAATATTAAGAAGTAAAGAAAAGGATAAATTGACAAATAAAAAATAAAATAATTCTTTGAAAATGGTGAACCGCCTGTGGGTGAGTATTTTTATCCTTTAATATTTACTTCTTGTGCCGTAAACACCTTAATGAAGCTCACGTCTGACCAACGATAGATGTTCGCTACAGCAAGCTCCGCCCCAATAGTTCCTGATCTAATAATGTTAATACTTATGAAAGGTTTTATTATTGTTTATCTCTAGCTCTCGTCTTCACACGTTCCTCACGTGTCGAATAGCGTTAACTGAATGTCAAGAATGTCGTGTTTTATTCCTGTTATATCAACAATTACAATTTTTATTAGTTAAAGAACATCACATCATACTTTTTATCCATTTATAGTTACATTTAATGTCATGGAGCATCTGTGAAACAAGTGAGTTCCTGTTTTCACTTAGGTTATAGCAGCTATAAACAGTCGTTCCCTCAGCAGCCTCTCTTTTCTCTCTCCTGAAGTTAATAAGAAAAAAAAATCGCAGCTTGTCGTGTTACTGAGAAACGACAAAGAAGCGTAAACTCCTCTGTCCTGAAGATGTCGGAAAATGTTAAAGTTGCAAAGCGCTGACACCGGAGACTCCTTCCATAAATGTTAAACAATGTCCTTACTTTCAGAAAACTTTATTATATCGATAATTTTTCTGAATCTATTTATAAAGTGTAGTGTCCGCCGAACACGTCCCCGTGAATGAGCTGTTACCATAGAAACGATAACGTATTAGCAAGAGGGCATTAATATCAACCTGTGATTTGCAGCTGCACTACTGTCAGAGCTGCTGTTATAGAGAATTAATCAACATCAGAATGGAGAATGGAGAAAGGACAGGACTGTGCTGTAAAGCCTCGAGCACAGGTTTCAGGCTTTATTCATTCTCGAAGAATGAAAAGAGAAAAGTGAGCATTTCTTCCAAAATGGGGAAGAAAGATGAATGAGATCACTCACTTTGACTAAATAAATGTTAATCAAAGACCAGCGAGGGACGGGTGAGTCAGGGATCGAGCTCTGTACGTAAAATAAAGAGGAAAGTAAAGACTCGCTAGCAGCCGTTATATCCCAGTGCACTCATTAAAGCTCACATATAACAAAGCACAAATGTTTGATTTCTCACGCTGAGTGAAAATCCTTTTCACTTTCCAGCCGAGTGGAAAATCTGCTGTTTTGTTCCCTGTTTGGTGATGACGGATCGTCTCCGAGCTCGTTGCACGCAGTATCCCGACTTCATCTGTACCGTAAGAAACGGAGGCCTTTATATCCTGCTTTACTTTATCATCTCTGTAATGGGTTTATAGTCCAGATGGGATTATTTAGTTCTTCTTCTTCTTCTTCTTCTTTCGGCTTTTCCCTTCAGGGGTCTCCACAGCGAATCATCACTCTCCACCTCTCCC
>CM075001.1:661102-675894 GCA_037576825.1 Pangasius krempfi
CAGGGGGTCCAGTGAGGGGGGCAGCAGGGTCTTGATGTGCCTCATGACGAGCCTCTCGAAGCACTTCATGATGATGGATGTGAGTGCAACAGGGTAGTAGTTGTTGAAGGAGGACACTAAAGACTTCTTTGGCATGAGGACGATGGTGGTGGCCTTGAAGCACGTTGGAACGATAGCGCTGTTCAGGGAGGTGTTGAAGATGTCCGTGAAAACATCTGCCAGCTGGTCTGCACATCCTCTGAGCACTCTGCTAAGAATGTTGGCTGGTCCAGCAGCCTTCCGTGGGTTAACTCTTTGTAGAGTTTTCCTCATATCAGCAATCTTCATCATCATCATCAGCAATGAACCCTTGAGGAACCCGTTTTTCCCAAGGCTGCATAGAGGAAAACACTTTGTTGTGGGGTTCTACATAAACACGTTAACCTTAAAGGTTCCCCAGAGGGACAACCAAAGAAACCTTAATGGTTCTATAAAGTCTCTTTCAAGAAATCTAAACAAAAATGATCCATCTATCATCCTTTCAGTGTTCTACAGTTTGTTCCTCTGAAGGAACCCTGAAAGGATATAACTAATCAAAGAACCCTTGAGAAACCCTCAGAAACACTTTGTTCTAAGGTTCTACATAGAAATTTCAACCTCAAAGGCTACCCATAAGGACAACCAAAAACTTTAATGGTTCTCCATTTTTTAAAGGATGTACACTGGGGAAAAATTCTGACAGTTAAGAAATCTAGACAAAAATGTTCCAACTAGCACCCTTAGTGTTCTACAGTTTGTCCATCTGAGGGAACCTTAAAGGTTTCCTATCAGAGAGAAAGCTAAGAATCCATAACTCTTCAAAGAACCTTTGAGGAACCTTCAAAAACACTTTGTTGTAGGGTTCCGCAATCTTAAAATTTCCCCAGAGGGACAACCAAAGAAACTTTAATGGTTCTAAAATTTCTAAGAACGTACACTGGGAGATGTCTGACAAGAAATCCAGATAAAATATTCCATCTAGTACCTTTTAATGTTCTACAGTTTGTCCACCTGAAGGAACCCTCGATGGTTCTATGCTTTCTATAAGAGAAAAACCTTAACTTTCTCTTTTTTTTTCTTATGGTTCATAGAAGAAAACACTTTGTTGTAGGGTTCTACATAGATGATTGTCTTGTTCGAAATGAGTCCAAACACTGTGAGTGTTTATTAGGACACATGCTAATGGTAAAGCCATGCTTCGTTCCAAATTCACATTCAAATTCTTCATATTGGCTCTTTTAAAACTTTAACAATTACCAAACATCCAATTTTTCCCCCACCTGTCTTCTGAGAAAGATCTAGTGCTGGATCATGGCCTCCATTTTCCAGTGTGTAGATGGATGTTAGAGGTCACTTGACATTGGTTCCTCCAGGTGTTCTTTACACATTTTCTTTCATCTCAGAGGATTGTGGAGATGGTTGGACACGACTCTCTGACCTTCTTGAATTGGTTTAGATCAGATTTTCATCTCCATCCAGATATATCTCAGAATATTTAAAGGTGTGTTTCGGGTCATGAAAATCAAAACGCAGGTTTAAAAGAAAATGAAAAGCTAAGAGGTCTGAAAAGTTTATAATGTTTATATGAGATGTGTATAATAGCGCCCAAGGACACATCAGAAATATATTAAAGTAATACAGGGACCACACACACACACACACACACACACACACACACACACACACACACAAACAAAAGTTTCATTATATTTCTCCTTTTTTAAAATTAGCATATTTAATAAATGTGTCTATAGATTTATTTTGAACTTGAAAAATATATCTGTTCTCTGGTTTGAATTAACTAGGTTTAGTTTTAATTAGCAACAAATGACTTAACCCTGTGTCATAACACTGTCATAACCAGGTCATAAAAGCATTGTTATAATTACCTCTGATTGTCATGACAGCTGCAGTTAATCACATGCACATTTTTGCTATTTGTGCTCTAATTAGCATTTAATTAGTATGTTTCATGACTGATGCTGATTGGCTGACAGGTGTGTGTTATGTTCTTGTATTTACACAAGGAGCAGAAATGTCAAAATGTAATCACGGTTCTAAATCGGTGCTCCTGATACTACATCAACATGACAACAAGCATAAATAAGGATGTAGGAGAAAGTAGGAGAAAATGTTTCCATTAAATGAATCAAGCTAATGCTTAAGGGTTCTTCGGATGTCCCTTTCAGGGAACCTTAAGGTTCTACAGAGCCCTGTAACAGAGTGTTTCCAGGTAGAACCTTTAAGCAACCCTTGAAGAACCCTTTTTTAAAGAGTGTACCAAGAGCTAAATGCTAGATGTTCCTCTAAAAGCAGTGGTCACCAACCCTCTTCCTCGAGATCTACCTTCCTGCAGCTTTCATCTCCAACCAAAATCTAACACACCTGTTTCAGGTGATAAAGAACTTCTTAAGGCAGTGATTAGATGGTCAGGTGGGCACGGTTATGGTTGGAGCTAAAGTCTTCGGGAAAGTAGATCTCCAGGAACAGGGTTGGTGACCACTGTTCTAGAGGAACTATTAAAGTTTCTAAGTAGAACCCTACAGCAGAGGGATTTTAGGAATCCAAGAACCCTTAACTATCAATGAACCATCAAAAAACATTTGAAGAACCCTTTTATTATTATTTTATTATTCTATTTTTTATTCTTCTTGATAACTAGAACAGTTTGTACTACGCACCCCACACCAGGTGCACCCTTAGAAATAATGGTTCTTTAGCACTAGAAGGGTTCATAGTTTGGATAATTAAGGATTCCCAAAAGGGTTCTACTTGGAACTCTACTTGAAAAACACTTTGTTGTGGAGTTAGAAATTCTTTAGCAGTGTAAAGTTTTTACTTTAGTCTCTGTCTTGGAACACTCATGGGGAAAAATGGGTTCTTTGGATGGTTTATAGACTTTGGTAGAACCATGTCTACTATAAGAACCCTTGAGACTTCACTGCAGCTCAAACTCCTACATGATTCTTGTTCCCTAGCCTCGGTTTATGGAGGCTTTTCCAAGGTTCTTCAGGATTTTTTGATAATTATAAAAGTAAAAGGTGTAGATTTTTCCTCCATGTTGGAAAGCTATTGTTTCCATGTTATTGTTACCATGGTAACTCCGTTGTTAGCAGTGTTAGCAGTGGTGTGATATATATAACTGAGGCGGCGGTTCCTCAGATTTACAGCTGTGTGTGATGTATGGGGGTCGACACGCTGACTGCAGGTTCGTTTGACCTCATGTGTCTCCTGTGACGTGACGCTGATGGATCTCTGGCTCACGTCACCAATTTTCTCGACGTGTGTCCGTCACGCAGGACTCGGCATAATCGATGCCGAGGCTTATCGGTCAGGACGCTTAGGCTGCTAAGCTGATCACCGAGTTAGTAACGAGGCTCAGAATACGAGCGCTGTTTAATCTACATGAGGCTGGAGTTTGGAGAGAAGTGATGCTGTGGCAGGAAACTCCGACTCGCAGAAACGAGGAGTGATGAAAAAAAAGTAGCTTCCTGTTTGCTCCGCATTGCTTAACAGTGAGCTGAACTGCGTGCAGCGTAAAGAGGATTTAAATGCTGATGTGAATGGGTTGGGAAACAACGTTGTTTAACGTTTGTTCGAAATTTACCACTGAACAAGCAGCTAGAAAAACAAACAAAAAAAGAAACTATGTAGGAAATGGAAATTCATTCATTCATTCATTCATTTTTCTTCATCAGATATCCAGATTTGTCACTGCAGCAGTTTTGCTGCTTTCTGGTAACAAATGAAAATAATAAAAAACAGCAACCAGGTGAAACTGCGTTAGAGTCGACCCTTTGTGCAAACCTGTGTGGCATATGAAGCTGTGCAATCGACCCACAGTTTGGAGGAAATTCTACATGAACGCAAACCTGCAACGCTTATAAGCCCCACCCCCCAAAAAAAACGTGTTAGTAAACCTGAGTGTTGAACAGAACACGGGAAAGTATTGCACCATAAATTCTAAGAGCCAATCATGTTCTAATATGCAAATGAAGGTCTTTACATCATCAGCTGTGATTCGTCAAAAAACCAAACAGGAAATAAACCCTAAATGACCTGCAGATTCCTGATGTTCTTCTGCTCTTCATTCTCATTCTTGCTTCAGACCTCCGGATGGTGAGCACATTATCTGCTAAAGTGTTCCATGGGGATGGAATCGATAAGCTCAGAGCTCTGTCTTTGTGTGTGTGTCTCTCTCTCACACACACACACACACACACTTGCTGCTCACACACTTTTTTGTGAAGACGCAGAGGACTGGTGCAGTCGTGCTGGAATAAATGTTCTGCGATTGATCTCTCTGATGAGTCTCCCGTTGCGTCACTGAGTCTATTTTTTAGCCGTGGGTGATCACAAAGCTGGACAAGGTGGCTGCTCAAAACACACACACACACACACACACACACACACACACACACTGGAGTCCTTGTCAACCAAGCAGACCCATAATGAGGTTCCTCAGAACTCCTTAATCAATGCACATCTCTCCGTCTTTTATTTCAGGGAAAAATATAAATGTCTTTTGCAGAACCTGAGTGTAATTCACGGATCTATCAATAACCCGATGACACGAGCGGTTTTGTTCATCCTGTGGCATTTAAAACAAGCTACAGAAAAAAAGAAAGTTCTCACACACATCCTTTAGAGAGTAGAATGAGTTTTTTAAAGGTTAGCTGCTGCTTTTCCTGCACATTGCTCTTCATCACACTTACGGCTGGCGTCCCACCCGGTTTCCTGACATTTATGTAAGCAAAAATCTCCTCAGTGTGATTTATACAGGCTGGAAAAAAAAACAAAACATTCGGGAGTCGTGTAGGAAGTTTTTGATGGAACAGTACATGTGGAGGTTTAGGAGGATTTGTGAAAAGCTTTGTGAAAAAAGTTCATAATAATAATAATAGAAATGTAAAATTTGGTGTAACATAATAGTCATTTAATGGGGTGAAAAAGAAAAAGGAAATAAAAACTACTACTAACTTTCTATAATTGTTTCTGTAATTTGAAGATGAGGTATTTTGTGAGATAAAGAAAGAAAAAAACAGTTAAAAAATCTCGTGTAGAAAATGGCACAAGCACAAGCACCTTATGTTAAATAATAAAAAATTAAAATGCTTTTAAAAAGGCAAAAAAAAAAGAAAACAATTCAACAACAAAAAAGTCGAAGCAGACTCACCTTATCGTGTTTAAATAGCACTTTTTTAAAATGATGTCAAATAAAAAAGTACAGAGAATAAGTTAAAAAATGGTCCTTCATGACATATACTTTGAAGAACACGAAGGATTTTCAGTAGATTTAAACATGAATTTGTAAAAAAGTGAATAATCAGGTCAAGACAAGCGCATTTTAAAACATATTTGAGTTGATTTGCGCAAGCTTTGAAATTCGCTAATGAATCGTAACGTGCGTCGCGAACTCGTGTTTGTTTCGAGGTGTTCTGCTTTCATGTAAAGCAGAAAATTATTTACCGACTAATTCTCCTAAAGATCAAGGGCTTATTTCAGCCTTCCACGTTTTCCAGATGTCTTTGATCTGATTCGAGGCTTCGGCGTTTGGTAGCCTTGATCTTCTAAAAGAGCCAAAGTTGAAGCATTGTACAGCCATTTCGTTTGCAGAACCATTAACGTTATACAGGCAAACATGACTCTAACCCTTTATTACACACACACACACACACACACACACACACACACACACAAGCGGCCATTCTGCCTGTCTCTCTGAAGTCTTCATGTTAGACTTTGTGCTGGGGTTTCCTTTCAGATGAGATGTGAGCGATGGTGGAGATGTCTGTGTCCTCGCTACTGTTCAGCTTCGACTTTCGCTGAGATTAAACGTCTCGTCTGTGTAGCTAATGGACAAAATGAGAAATGCGTTAGCGAGGGATGTGTGCGTATAGACTGCAAGATTTCAACATTTGTAACTGAATGCGCTTGTTTATGTAGATGCTGATTCTGGATTCTGATTGGTCAGAAGTTGCTGATTAAATGTAAATGGCGTGTTTACGTTAATGCGCGCGGTCTTATATGTGATCGGTCCTATAGTAATAGCTCATTCACAGGGACTTGTGTTTCTGGTGGATGCTCCACATAAACGGATTTAAAATCAAGTTTTTTTGATGTTACGATACGTTTGTTTAAGATTTATGGAAGGAGTCTCCAGTGTCGGTGCTTTGTAACAGTCAGAGGTAAAGCTGTAACGACAAAAAGCTGCTTTTTTATCTTAATAACTTCAAGAGACAGAAAAAAAGAGAAGCTGCCGAGGGAACGACTGTTTATAGCTGCTATAACATAAGCGAGAACAGGAGCTAACTTCCACATCATTGAATTTAAACTATAAATGGATAAAAAAGTATGATGGAACTTTCTTTAATTAATTGAAGCGAAGTGAATTGCTGTGGTGTAAGAGAAATAAAACACTTGGGGATGTGCTCTTATGGGAAAATAATCAGCGTCAGGTTGGTAAGGGGTGTTGATTGTTTTCCTACAACAGCACCGCATGGAGTGGTTTATTCCTTACTTTGGATGGCTGAGGTTTCTTCGCTTCTTAACGCGGTTCTGCTTGAAATCCTGTCTGGAAGAAAACTCGAAGAACGTTCATTTAGCGATGCCTGAAGTGCTGTTTCTGATCGTCGTCATGGTTACAACATAGCAGGAGAATTGATTCAGGGCTGTGATTAAATATTTTACACCAGATCTTTATGATGATATAAGAAAATAACAGACAGCCAATCAGAGATTAGTATTTTTCTGCCTATGCTTATGTCAATTATAATTACAATTCGTTATGTCAGCTGTAATAATAGCATTGTTACTTATCTATGACATAATAAAGTGTTATATCATGGTGTTATAATTGACTTTTGATATTTCAACTCATTTTTATTTTATTCTTTTCAAAGAAAACTGAATAATTAAACAAAATTCTTCTTCTTATGGATCACTGATTTTTTTTTTTCATGTTCAAGGCGTTTACTTTATTCCTCCATGACTTAGCTTAAACGCTTGCTCATGTCGTTCGCTAAGGAAAACAAATGAGTGCTTTTAAAGGTCCACAGTGTATGAATTGCAAATAGTTTCAGCCATTGATCTTTCCGTTCAGTCAACAGTTGCTTTCGAATCAGCGAGAGACGGAGATTAATTTCGATGCCGAATGTGTAACTCGGGGCGACCTCGTCTGCGAGTCTCTCGGGGGGAAAAAAACGGAAAGACAAAGGGATCGTACACTTAACTTTGGCTTCGTGCATATTTCCGTGTTAAATGGGAAGCGCTACGCCTTCCTGACCCACGCCACACAAAATTAGACATCAAACGCCTTTGTCACAAAATGAACTGCTGTTTTGCATGGTAATTGAAATGAATCCCAACCGACCAGCAGGAAGCCAATTAACTTTTCTTTCCACTCTGAATGGTTGGCACTGGGGGAGTCATTTACTGCCTCTGTCCTGATAAATGAACGCTCATGTGCGTATGATGTGTCTCTCTCTCTCTCTCTCTCTCTCTCTCTCTCTCACACTTAACTCACAGGCCTTTTTCCTGATTTATGTTATGCAGTTAGCGTTGGCGTGTTGTGTCATTTGCATCCTTGTCCTTCCAGCGCAAGCTCTTTAAATGAAACATCGCTAATTTGTGCAACTTTGCTCCCGTTTGGTAAACAGTAATCGGGTCGTGTCCTTTTTTATCATGCCAACATGCATCACACAAACTTGTGGATGGTTTTTGTGTTGTTTAACTCATTTATTCTAATATTTCCAGCAAAGAAAAATCATTCATTGAGTATTAAAGTAAAACTGTAGCTAGAATTTAACGCACGATTTCAGGTCAAAGTTCTCAAAATTGGTCTTTGTACCTGTAAAATATACTGATTTAGCATAAAGGTGTCTTGTAACATTTTCACTAAAAAGTTTCACTAAATTTTTCAGCTACAAAGGTCAAGTTTGAGAAAATTGACCTATAATCACATACTAAATTCTGCATTTTTACTTAGAATTTCCCTTAAATATTCAATGTCGGAATTAGCTGGCACATATTTATCATAAAAGTCTATAAAACAATCTATAAAGTAGAGTTCCTAGCTTGCTTCCTTTTCCAGCTACAAAGACCAATAACAAAAACTTGATATTACATGCTAAATGGTATATTTTACTCAGAGTTTTACTTTAATACTCAATGCACAACACTGTTGCTGGAAATAATAGCTAGCTAGCACTGATTTAGCATAAAATCTATAAGGATGCACAGTAGAGGTCGTTGACCTGGAATCACATGCTAACATTTTACATTTTGTCTGGTATTTTCCTCTCACACTCAGTGCACAGCATTCATAATTAAAAGAAAATTCTAGACAAAAAATTTCACTTTACATTTTAAACTCATTCATCTGTCTATCTGTATAGCTAACACGAGAGCAGGCGTATTAAAGCTAATATAAAAATCATATTATTTGGATTGGTTTGTAAAAATGATGGGACTCATAGTATATGTGTTGATATTCACATATTCGCATATATTTTAGAGTCACGTGTGTCTCATGGTATGTTTCCTTAATCACCTTTAATTAATTTTTAGCAATGTTCCTAATTGTCAAAGTTAAAATCTGTAGCCTGCATACAAAACTGTTCATTCTCTTCTTGCATATTTTTATGTAAATTATATGACTTCTGGTCATAATGTTGAATCCTGTCCAATTTCTTGATGTATCTTGATGCTCCACACCTTATCCCGTACCACTCGATGATCCAGTCAACCAAATCACCATGCAATTGATGTGTCAACACTGCAGCCATGGATGATGATGATGATGATGATGATGATGAGGCTGAAAACGGAGGTGTTAAGAAGGGAAAGATTGCAGCAATTAACTTAATGAGTATACACAGCTTCAGTCAATGCCCCATGGAACACCTTTGGTACAAAAAGTCCTATCTAGATAGCTAATCCTAGGTTAGGTGTAGCTTAGCTACTCACAAAACAGCCAAATGCACTCAAGCTAACCTTTCAAAAATGTAATTATTCAGATTGGTTTGTAAAATGATGGCACTAGTGGTATATACATCGATATCCACAAAAAGAGGGACTTTAGATTAGAGTCACATGTGCGTGTCTTATGAGACATTGGCCTTAATTTATCTAAGCGTTATCGATGTCCTTAAACGTGTTCCAGTCCTATGATCGCATCATGTCGAGTTTTTAGATGCATCCTTGACGAAATCAAGTATATTCTCCATTATGCCACTTTATTTTGAAAGTCAGCAACTTCTGGTCACTCGTTTGTTGGAATCAGTGGAAACTAGGCTATGAGTTTTGCTCGAGAGAAAGGTCTTGATTCCTGAATGCCACACTGAAAGCCAGAAATAGCCCCATTTCCATCAGATGCATGATTAAGCATGAACCAGTGAACTAAATGACTGAGCAATTGACCTGTCAACACCGCAGCCATGCTCACTAATGATGTGGCTGAAATGATGGGGGGGTTTGTAGTGGTTGGGGGTACAGATTGCTGCAATTAGCTTAATGAGTAGATGACGCTCCAGCCAATGCCCCCTGGACCATTTCCACTTATGGTCTGGTTCTAGTGTGTGCCGGCAGATGCCAGACCTGATTACCTTGTTAGTGACTCAGTCTTCAACCTTAATTCAAGTTTCTTAATCATTTTCACGGAAAAACAGCAACACGATGTGACGAGTGGTGCTTCTCGTTTTGAGCGTAATTGTGGTATCTAGTCCTTCTTGCAAATAATGATACATCAAAACTATTTTAAAAGGATTATTCAGATTTTTCTATTCTTATTCATTTCTATAAATGGTAGAAGATCATTCAGATCATTTTGTGTGCTCTGGATTAAGTAATTCAAGTCCAATTTTGTCTTCCATTTGCCAGATGGGGGACACAAATTGAGCTATTCTGTTGTTAGTCTCCATCTACTCCATCATGAAAGCAAAGAAGCAAACACATCATGCAGAGTTGAGCTCAGAGTAAGTCATATATTTGCTTTTTGTTTGCCCTGATGCAGTAGATGAAAAATAAACACTGGCATGACTGATGTGTGTCCCTCTTACCTTCCCGTGCTTATTTTCTTGCCATTAGTACCTTGTGAGATTGCGTAATGCTTCATTGTTATTCCACATAACCACTTGTCAACAGACCGTGGAAGCAACACTGAGCTCTAGCTCTTACGTTTAACAACAAACAGTTAACGTTTAAAAAAATAAATAAAAAACGCTACCCATACACAACCAGAAGCTCATTAACCATAATGCTAGCATCATATATTGTTGACAAAATGTAGCGCTAGTCAATTTGAATCAATTTTATTTTTTATCATTGTCATTAGTTATTAGTTACTAGCATGGGTAGGTAAGGCTGCCCACTGCTCCGGGTGTGTGTGTGTGTGTGTGTGTGTTCACTACTGTGTGTGAGCACTTGGCTGGGTTAAATGCAGTGCACAAATTCTGAGTATGGGTCACTCACTCATACCACAAGTCACTTCACGTATTCAATAACTGTCAACTGTCAGATATTTGATAACTCAAAGCTAATGATATGATTCCATGTATCATGTTTTTCATGGTATTTTAATAGCTTTGTGGATTTTGATTAAAGTGTAATAATATAATAAAACCTGTATCCTTTTAGTCCACTGCTAGAGCATGATGGCAGAAAAATGGTCAAATTTACATACGGTTTCATGCAAAGTAATGAGCCTGTGGTTTTCACGCATATCATGGCTCATACCACTCATAAAATTAACTCCATGAATTCTTTATTTCAGTTTTTTTTAGCTAGTTAGCTAACAAATTATAAGCACCAACAACTAAACGATGGTTCTTTTATGTGTGAATCTTTATATAGTCGTTGGTTTTTGTCTACACCACTGAGTCAAACCTCTCAAACTGTTTGGTGAAAAACCTCATCATATGAGTCTCCAGTCCATCGATCCTCAGAGCAGCCGTGTTCATCTTAATGCCAGGTTCGGAGTGGAGGGTGGAATGGGAGTGGCAGTGGGTATGCGGTAATATCAAGCTTTTCAACAGTTATACGC
Source organism: Pangasius krempfi (assembly GCA_037576825.1). NCBI lineage: Eukaryota > Metazoa > Chordata > Actinopteri > Siluriformes > Pangasiidae > Pangasius > Pangasius krempfi. Next base: position 672,162 of record CM075001.1, read on the forward strand.
AGGTAGAGGAACAAAACATTCCCACTGAGGAACGGAGGAAGAGTGAAGTGTTGTCATGGGAACACTTCTACTGTGTAATAATAGTAATAGTTTCGCTGTATGAATGATGAATCATTTTAGATGAAAAGTTGCCACTTAGGTTTAATTTCCATCCGAACTGGTGACGTTGGTGCTACTTTTTTTCTTTCTCCACCCTTACAGGAAAGTAATCAGCAGTGGGGTGGAGTGATGCAGCCAAAGTTTGGCAACAATTTGCCAACGTTTACAATTTATTATTTATTAAACAACAACAGGTCATGCTTTTTATCCATTAATAGTTATGTGTAATATTGTGGAAAGTCTGAAAAACAAGTCAGTTCCTGTTGTCACTTACGTTACAGCAGCTATAAACAGTCGTTCCCTCTCCAGCCTCGCTTTTTCTCTCTCGATGGTAATAAGACAAAGGAAAAGTGTAAAACTTTTGTAAAAGTTACAGACGGTTACGAAGCGCTGACACTGGAGACTCCTTCCATACACGTTAAATAAACATCTCCTGACAGAAAACTTCACCATATCAACGATCACAGACGTTCTTCTGGTAAATATTGCGTAAAAATACCCACAAATGTACACAGTCTAATTTAAAAAGGTTTTAGGAATAAATAGATAAATCAATCAATAAATAAATTAAGAAACACATAATATTTAGGGAACTAATTCATGGATTAAGGGGAAAGTGGATAAATACACATTTAGCTTTTGCTACAGTTTTGCAGTTTTGAAAAAATTCCTTTTGGCAAAAAAAACTGCATGTTGGTGTGTATCCTGTTCTCTCCGAGAGATCCGTGTGTTGAGACGACGGCATTGCGGCGCTGTCGACGGAGACAGCTTGTGAAACAGAAGGCGTTTTAGCAAAATGTGTCCAGGTTCAGTGGGTTATGAAATTTGTTGATGCTCCGGCAAGTAAATAAATAATTTAATAAAGCAGATCAATAAATAAATGCAAATGAGATTCTGATTTCGTTATATTCTCCCAGAATGCACAAGTCATTTGCACGCTACACATTTGCCTGCGTGTGTATTTTACCTCACTGGAAAAGCATGTTGTTTGTTCATGATGTAAAAAGTAAATGCTGCAACATGCACAGGACTGAAAGGACAACGTGACTGAACCTGTAGAACGAAGTTCATCAAACATTTAGCTCTGCTCAATGGACGTTTTGCGACTCTTTGACGCTGGAATAAAACATGCTGGAAATTTAAATGCGTGTCATGTCCGAGCAAACAATTTACTCTTCCTCGTTTTTTTTCCCCTCAGCGCTCAACGTGAGCTGCATATTTAATGCGGGAGCTCAAACAGGACGCATTATGAAGGCAATATATGAAAGAAATATGGAAAAGGGGCATAATAGAGTATGAAAATATCCATATAAAAAAAAAAAAACATTTTTCACATACAGTGCAGGTTTTTAAAAAAAATATATTTTCACATCTGATTTTTTTTTTTTCAACTGATTCATTTATTTTCATGTTTTTGCGATTTTGTATAGAACATTATGAAAATGAAGGTTTCGCGTCCACAGCGCTGTTGAATTCCGGATCGTGATTGGTCACGATGTTGTTGATTAATTTTCTGTAACGGCAGCTCTGACAGTAGTGCACTCGTTCGTGATTGTGTGTAATGAATCAGTTGAATGTGTTAGGACTTGAGGAAAGACTCGGACTAAGAGAACACTGCAGTTTGACTCGCGGAGGGAAAATGTTATCTTTTTTTTTTCTTTCTTTTAATTAAACCTGACGGTAAAGTGGTAAGTGTGTGTCAGTGGGAGAGAAACAGAGCATGGAGGCTGTGTGACAGGCATTAGCTCATTCAGATGGCGCCGGTGTGTTGTAATGAACATGTTAACTCAAGCAGCTCTGACAGCAAGGGAGCGAAAAGGACGCGTTTTGTCTTTTTTTTCTTTATTTTTTTTGGCATGCGTTAGAACTAAATAAATAGAAATAATGATCAGAGCTCGCTTCATCTTCTTGGATCTCTCTCTCTGTATGTATGTCTATGTACTATATGTTGATCTCTATAAATATTTTGTACAGATTTTTCAAATCAAAACCTAAAAATTTACTTTTATAAATTTGAATACACACACACACACACACACACACACATATATATATATATATATATATTCATTTTGTCTTATTTTATTTTTTTTATATAAACATGAGGCTAGTTTAACCTTGTTGTGCACATTATTAAAATCAAAACATCAAAATGAGCTTTTATGCTTTTATTCTTTTTTTTACATTCATTTTATTTAATTTTATTTTAATTTATTGTATTTTTAAATGAATTTCAGACTCGTATAACTGTTCTTGTTGTGGAACCATAAATCAAAAATATTTTATAAAATCTTATTAGATTTTGTGTAGATTATTATCATTAAAAATGGCTTCAAACCTCAGGAATTGCATTTATTTTATTATTATTATTATTATTATTATTATTATTATTATTATTATTATTACATTTGAGGCTAGTATAACTGTCCTTGGTGCTGTGGAACCATAATTTGAACTGTTTTTTATTAAATCTTATCAAGTTCAATAATTCCTTAATTTATTGATAATTTCAGGAGCTCAATCTTCAGTCCTCACTGTTGCCCTTCTTCATAAAACTCTGAGAAACGGCGACATTAAAACATCACCGTTAATCTGTCTGTTGGAGTTAGCACCATGGATCATAATTAATTGGGTACATTATATTCCCCCACTTAATTACACGTGCTACAAAGGAAAATTGCCCAGAAAATGTGTGTCGTGATCCATCACAGCTGCCAAAACCGGAGGTTACACAATCTTTAGAAATGACTGAAGATACATGGAGGCGTCTCGTGGAAATTGAAGATCAATATCTTAAATGAAGAGCGATATATATGTAAAGAAAATGAAGTGGCGAGACGATGTGCAGCACTTTGAGCTGGATCAGCATGCTCTCCTGGGGATCGCACACTGATTTTTTTTTTCCTGGAGTAATGCCTGCTTTATTATTTCGGCTTTTTTTATTAAAGATAATAGCAGAGCTAATGAAAAAGTATAAAGTCTGCAGATTTATTTGCGGAAGTACTGTACGTGCCAGAGACCGTAAGGATGTGAGTTCAGGATTGCAGGAATTTGCTAGGATCGGCTAATCGTTCTTATCCGCAAACAGTCAGGCCTCTTCTGAGAACTGAGTCATTTGAATCTATTCAGTTAAATGATTCATTCAGATTTGTTCACTGAATCGTTTGTCCAAATGTGCAGCCTGATCATGTCGCCAGCTAAAGAATGAACACACACAGACTTTGTGTGTTGAGTTGTGTAATATAGCTAATATTCTTTGATATTTCATGTTATTTTATAATGTGCTTGTGTGTCCATGTTTAGAAGAATTATTTTTCACACCTAGACCAACACACTCTACTACTGCTGACAACTGATTCACTCTATTACAACTGAGTCACTGGACAAGAAGAAGTGAATCTAATCATGACTGAATTGATTCACCGACTCAAGCAGTGATTCATTGAATGAATCACAAATGATTCACAAATCAAGAGGAGCAAATCTCTGTCAAATGATTCACTGACTCAAGCAGTGATTCACTGAATGAATCACAAATGATTCACAAATCAAGAAATCTCTGTCAAATGATTCACTGACTCAAGCAGTGATTCACTGAATGAATCACAAATGATTCACAAATCAAGAAATCTCT
>CM075001.1:688603-699131 GCA_037576825.1 Pangasius krempfi
ATGTAACACTATGTAACCTAAATGTAACACTATATCCTAAATATAACACTGTCTAACCTGAATGTAACACTGTGTAACATAATGTAACACTATGTAACCTAAATGTAACACTATATCCCAAATGTAACACTATATCCTAAATATAACACTGTCTAACCTGAATGTAACACTGTGTAATTTAATGTAATACTATGTAACCTAAATGTGACACTGTGTATCTTAAATGTAAATGTAACATTATCTAACCTAGATGTAACACTGTGTAATCTAAATGTAACACTATCTAACCTAAATGTAACACTATATCCTAAATATAACACTATATCCTAAATATAGCACTATATCCTAAATGTAACACTTTCTAGCCGGAATGTAACACTATGTAATCTAAATATAACACTGTCTAACCTAAATGTAACACTATGTAATCTAAATGTAACACTATGTAATCTAAATGTAACACTATGTAACCTAAATGTAACACTATGTATCCAAAATGTTACCCAAATGTTAGCATGTTTCTTTGGCCAAGTCTGACTTGGGAGAGAGCATGGAAAGCACACCAGATGTAAATGTTCCCATCATGCACTTTGTCCTTGGTACCTGCAAGAGCTTTCATTTCAGCTGCCAAACCTCCAGATCGAGTGAGATGACTTTGCAGAGGTAAATGGCTTTTTATTGAAAGGATGTCTGTGCATGATAAAGCGTCGGCACACTGTCGTGTGTGCTTCCATGTTAAAAAATGAGACTCCTTCTTCTCTCAGATCCAATGTTCCTCCATGTTCTCTGGACAATTAATGACTCTGATGTGTGCTTCTCCATCTCCTGCCATCTCCTGTAAGCGGCAGACGCCCGAGTTGTCACCGAAGACTTATTTATTTATCTGCTTTTTTCAGATGAATTCTGCCAGGGACTGAAACTTCTTTTCCTCATTTTCATTCTCTTAGATTGTATGAGCAAATGGATTTACCCGAGCGTTGCTGCACGCTCCTCATGCTCAAGTGCAGAATATATTTCACTCTTACTGCTGCAGTTCCAGTAAATACGACAGCCATAACTGAGTCTGTGCAGAATTACAATTGTAGTTGATATGAGACTTAAAATGCAGCTGAACAAATCATACGAAAACTGGTGCTTTGTCTAGTTTCAAAACAATGTGATTCGATGTGGACAAAAATCTTGGTTTTGTAATTGAAGATTATGGAATAAAACAAGATTTTAAATCTTTTTAAGAACGCTGGCTTCATACTTAATTTAGAAAGCTGCTCTTAATGTATCACACACTTTTTCGGGAGGGATTTAGCCATGCGTGTCGATCCACATTTTAAGTACTCCTTGCTGTATTTTTGTAGTTATTGTTGTCTTGGACATGGATGATCCTCCTCTTGTGCTTTTCTTTTACTGACAATTTATGTGTCCATTTTAAGGAGTTTTAAACATAACGACCTTTTAGCTACAAAGAATGAATTAGCTAGCTAACAATTAACTACCCTTACATGCTAACAACAACGATCACATGACATGACCCATGACTATTTCAATCAGATGCTATTGCTTTTTGATAAGGTTGCAATAAAATGTTATAATTCTAATGGTTTTAATTCGTTTAGTTCTTTTTATATGTGTTATTAAACAAAATAATTCAGTGTGACTGACATTTCAATCGCCGTCTCATAAAAACCTCTAGTGGTGAAACCTGGGAAAATCATGCCTGAAGCTCCATCTTGTTTTAAACGGAGTGCAAACATTCTGTAAAATTAAAGCCTCAGTACCTTAATGTGCCTTGTACACCAAAGTGATGTCTATATTATTTTTTTCTCTAAAAGTATAGAATTTATTGGAACGTGTCTTTTACTGTTTGACAAATTTAGTAATTCAAATGGATGGACATCAGACGCACCTCCTCATAGCATTTATCTTTATTTTCAGTAGTCCAACATGCTGATGGTGTTTACTGTACTCTGTCAGAGCCTTGGCTGAGCTTCACTGCAGTCAGTATCATTCGGCGCCGCAGCAGAGATCTGGAACACGTGGTGATGTGGCTCGAGCTGACCGTTCTCCTCCATACATCAGCTCTGTCATAGGAATCAATAGCTGCTGATTTAGCACAAGCTGGGTTTTGTCTGCTCGGGCTCGTTTTCCTGATGTTCAGATCCCAGACCTTGCTGAAAACGGATGTAGGAGGCACAATGTCCATGTGGATGTTCTCCCAGACAGGAGATTTAAGGAACAGAAGGCTTTAGCATACTTAACGAAAACACTTATGTGCGCTTACAAGCTTGCGTACTCTCCAGTCCTGCAGGTGGCTCTGTTAAAATCTCATGACAGTTTCCATGACTACAGGAAGACAATTGCTGTTCAAATTCATCCATCTTGGAATGAATCATCTTTGGCATGTCTTGTTTGTAACGATCGATCATAGGCTTAGTTACGTAGCGTGATCACATACAAAATTTTCCCAGCCGCCTCCATATGACGGACGTTTGTTCCACAGTTGTCTAATTTCTGATGTTGCCATTTCGTTGATTTTTTTGTCCTCAAAGTTTGGACCAAAGCACAGGATTTTTGTCTCACAGTCCAAACCTTCGGCTGTGTTCACTGGGTTTATAGAGACCTTCGAGTTTAGGTGATGCTGTTTAGGAGGCTACATGACATCCACATACATCTAAACATCTGAACACTTTACAACTCACATAAACCTACTTAGACATTTAAAATGGCTTACTATTTTGGAAAAACATCATTTAAGTATGTTCCACATGTCAAGTATGATCATAGATGTCATGTAGCCTCTTAAACAGCGTCACTTGATCACGTGAAAAGCGTGCGAAAGTGCATTTCAACACATTGTGCTTTCGATACATGAACGATACTATACGATCACGTGTGGAAATCACGTCTGGAAAAAGGAAACGCATGAAAAATTTACATGTGCAAAAAAAAGCTCATGAACTAACTTAACATAAACTTCATATGACTTTTCTGGATGGATTTTTTTTTTTTTAATTCAGTTTCTTCGTGGCGTGAGATCTTCAGAATCAGGATCCCGCATCATATGTTGGTTCAACCACAACACGAAAGCGCTGAACTTTAAACACCCCTTCCCCCGGATTTTAGCACGACCCACAGTAAACCCCTGTACTTTCTCTGGTTTTTTGGAATCGAGTTTCCGTCGCTATGGATATTGGCACGCACCTCTGAAATTAGCCTACAGTTGTTTAGTGCTGCAGTCAGACCTGCAGTAATTGGCGAGGCGGTGCTGTCTACCTCAATTAAACCTTCACTCTGACCTGAAATCAATTCAAAAAAGCCAAAGCCATTCCTCTTCATTATGGCATCTGGACTGTCTATATGAACCGAAAGTCTCCAAAAAACCTCCCACACTGCTGCTACTTTGTTAGTCATCACTTACTTTCTGTCTGTTTTCATCATGTTTAAGTTTTGCTTCAGTTTAGAAAAAAACTGTAAATGCGGCTGCTCACCTGATTGGGTTTTAGACACTTCACACATTTCGTTTCACACGTAGTTCATGTGTTTTTTTTTAGTTTTTTTTTTAGTTTTTTCACGATTCATTTATTTTCACATGGCTTCTATCTGATTCATTAATCCTCGTGCTTTTTTATTTATTTTGTTAATTTATTTATTTTCTTTGATCTTATTATGATTTGTCTTTTTTGTATGTAATTTTTAATTCTTTTTTTTTTTTTTACACATAAATCATTTATTTTCACATGATTTCTTTTTTTCTGTTTTTTTTTTTTTACACTTGACTCTTTTTCTCATCACATGATTTATTTCATATGATTCATTTCTTTTCACACATTTTTTTAAACCATGATTCATTTTTCACATGCGATTTTTTTCAGATGATTTGTTTCTTTTGCTTGTGATTTTTGTGTGATTTTTTTTCGTACACTTTGTTTATTTTTTTGTATGATTTTAATGATATTTTAGACACGATTCATTTACAGATAATTTTGATGCGATTTTTAAAACTTTTTTTTTGTGATTTTTAATTTTTTAATTAATAATTTATTTATTTTGTCTTGATGTTTCACGTGCAATTTGTTTATTTTTCACATGATTTTTAAATGATATTTGAAACATAATTTTTTATATTTTCACGTGATTTTTACACATTTATTTTCACATGATAATTTTTGCACATGATTAATTTATATTCACACATTTTTAATATTCACAGAATATAATATTTGATGAAATATATATATAAATATATTCTTTTTCATTTTCTCATGTTTTTTATGATTTATTTTCACTTTTTTTTCACATGATGTCACACGTATTTACTTGTGTTCAGACAGGCATAAGGGCATAACGTATTGAAATGTACGTACAGTATCACGTTTTACTCACGTGATATGTATGTGAATTTTCTCTAAAGGGTTCACACAAGTGTAACTTCACGCTTTATACAACTTTATACTTTACACAACTTTATACTTTCACTTCTTTTTGTTTCGATGATGACCTTGAGAACCGGCCGTATGTCATTCAGGACACTTTAAACCTGCAGTGAAGTGATTTAATGCAGTCTGTATTCATTTTAAACTCCCAGATTAACTGCAGTGAAATGTAAAGTAGCTCTATTACAGCTAATGAATGACACGTGTCTTTATTTCAAGTTTAATATTAATATTAATTCTGAGCAGTTAAGTGGAAATATTCCTCTTAATAGATACAGAACTGAGTCAGTGGCGCTACTTTAAAAAAAAAAAAAAACTATGTCTGTGTGATAGAGAGGAAAAAATAATGTTTTCGGCAGCAGTATAACAAAAATTTTTAAAATTTATTTAATATTAACATTTTTAATTTTTTCCCATCTAGCTAATTTATCATCTTGAATCTCTGACTTATAATATCACAAATTTGACTTTTCATTTCAAAATGATGTTCACAGAATGTTCAGTTAAGCCAAGAGTTTGACTTCTTATCTTAAAATATTTATTATCAAGACACATTTTCTAAATTTATCATGAAAATGGTGACAAATGGAAACGTTTTCAAAGTTTTACGAAATTATGTATTTGTTTACAGATGATCAATCTAAAAAAAAACCCCAAAACAACAACCAAACAAAAAATATCGTAATGTAATGATCAGTGTTAAAAAAAGAGCATTGTTTTTATTTTCTCAGAGGGTTTTTAATCTCAAAATAATTTTATGTAATAATACTTTTAATAAAACATTTACTTGTTTATTTGTTTGTTTAATTTTTAATAAAGTGTTTAATACAATTTATAATAAATAACAATACTAACAATTTGTAAATTTGTTAAATCTGAAAGATTTTTTGTTTCAAAAATATAATCATTGTTCCAAGATAAAAAGAAAAAAATATTGACATAAGTCGAAATAAACAGATCAGTCTGAATTTTTGTTTTTAAAAAAAAAAAAAAATTCCACTATTTACTGGAAAAGTCAGAATTTTGAGTTTCTTGAAATTGGTCAATATTTCAAGAGTGTCAACTTTTCAGAAAAAGAAAAAAACAGCATATTAAGATAGTGATTCAAAAATTCAGGCTAGAATAAAAAAAAATGTCAGTCAATATTAAAAAAAATATTATGATATTAAGATGATATGTCAACTTTTTGACATGTAGCTTTCAAAAATTTTTTAGATTTTTTTCCCCACTTCTACTTTTCCCTCTTTTAACTTCACTCAAATTTACAACAACCCTCTGCGACCTTGACATCTAATTGTTCAGTTGCGTTGTTTCTTTTCGTTGCTTTGTTTAACCGCCTGTTCATCTGTAAACAAATTCCCATCAGCACCAGAACAGCGCTTATCTTCGTCTCTGCTTGTTTTTGCCGTTTTTCTTCTTGCGTTGCAGGAACTGTGGAGCGTCGCTCGTCTTGTTTGCATTTGCGTATAGGCACAAAAATTCAGTCGGTTCGTTTTTTTTTCCCTACAGGTCCACTGGCTGTATGAATCATTCAGAATGCTTGATCTGGGTTCATTTGCATTCTGGCAAAGAAATAGAAAAAAGAAGAAAAAAAAAATCAAATCACACAGCTGTCACCACAATATGACAGCTTATTGAAGTTTTTTTTATTTCACTTTTTTTTGAGAAAGACAAACGGTGTAGTATTGTTTTGTTTTAATTTATTTTAGACAGAGTAGAAAGCATTTGTTTGCTTGTTTGCTCTTTCTCTCTCTCTCTCTCTCTCTCTCTCTCTCTCTTTCTCTCTGTCATCTCGTCGGGTCTTTTTCTGGGACAGAGTGGAGCGGATGCTGAGAGCAGATCTTTGTCCGGAGGCCATGCCTCACAGTTCACTTCCCGCTTCCTTGTGGGGGATGCGCCACATCATGCATCATGGATGCGTTAGTGCTTTGGGTGACGAAAAACTGAGAGGTAGTGCATTATGGGTACTTCAGCATTGTTTATTCATCACACCACCTGCTCAGTGGGTCGTTAATAAAATAATTGAACACACACACAACTAGGCGTAAAGCTTTAATAGACAAGCCCTTTTTTTCGTCTTTGGGAATTCTGCTGCTGCGCTACTTCCTGTGTTCTTTCTGCGTGTCAGCGAATCAGACGGCGACGGCAGGGTGTGATGTGAGATGGCAGCTAAAATCGAACCCTGCTTCAAATTAACGAGCGACATAAAAGTAGCATCTGAGTGTTCATTTCTCTACACAGAGCCGCGATTTCAGAGCCTGAGATTGATTTATTACAGTGGTGGACTGTAATAAAATACATGCAATTGATTTCTGTACTTAAATACTTCATTGAAGTACACTATATTGCTGAAAGTATGTGCACCCTGACCATAAACACTTATATGTGCTTGTTGAACATCACATTCCAGATTTATTCCCCTTCTGTGTGTGCTGTTATAATGAGCTCCACTCTTCTGCGAAGTCTTTCCACTAGATGTTGGAGTGTGGCTGTGGGGATTTGTGTTCATTCAGCTACAAGGGCATTAGTGAGATCAGGCGCTGATGTTGGGATGTCGAGGAGGTCTGGGGTGCAGTCGGTGTTCCAGTTCATCCCAAAGGTGTTCAGTGGGGTTGAGGTCAGGGCTCTGTGCAGGACGCTCGAGTTCTTCCACTCCAACCTTCACACACCATGTCTTCATGGAGCTCGCTTTGTGCACAGGGGCGTCGTCACGCTAGAACATGCATCAATCCTGCTCACATGTGTAATTAAAAAAAAATACTCATCTATAAATATAGAGATGAAACATAAAGAGTTCAGACAACTCTCCTTCTCCTAAGCATGTTGCAGCTAATGTTCTACGTTTCATTTTATAGATGAGTCTGTGTTTTATTTGTTTGTTTGTTTGTTTTATTAGCATATTGAAACAGGAATGCATGTCACTGGATGCTGTTGTAAATAGCCAAAAAATTAAATAGCATGCTAGCAAAGGTAATAATTAGGGTCATTAGCGATAAATTCACACATTTATGATCTATTTTGATTGAATTTAATTTAAAAGCGTTTATTTCTGTAAAGCTGCTTTGTGACAATGTCTGTTGTTAAAAGTGCTATGCAAATAAATTTGAATTGAACTGAATTGAATTGAAAAGTATCTCTACTTTCACTCAAGTACAGGATTTTTCTACTTTGTCCACCACTGCTAAGTTTAGCCATTAGCAAAACTAGCAGCCAGTTACTAAGGATGAAGTGCAGGTTTCTAAAAGGTAAAATTAGAAACAGGAAATGGAAAAATCCACAGGGAACAAGAGGGCGCTGATTATAGTTATTATATTGCATTTACGATTACAGTTATTTGAAGATTGACTAATTTGAGGAAAAACATGTCAAAAACTGTTTGTTATCACAGAAGGCTATAAACTCCAAAGGGCTACATTTATGAATGTGTTTTTCCTGTCTTTACTGGAGAATCTGGGAAATAAACAAACAAAAATTGTATATCACAAATCCCCGAAAAGAGTGAGCAGAAACTTTGAAGACAAACTTTTAGCTGGTACATTAAAATCCAGTGACCAGGTAAAGAGGGGAATAGTCAGAAAAGGGTAGCTCTCAATATGATGCTACCACCACCATGTTTCAACATAGGGATAGTGTTGGGATTCTGCTAAATGTAGTGCTTTGTTCCAATGTTTCAGTCACATCAGACCAGAGAACTTTCCCCAGGTGTTTGCTCAGTTGCAAACATCTTTAAACATTGTTTAAGACCCTTTAACCCTCAACTGCTCATTTGTATAAATGAGATAAAATGTAAGCCACTCTGGAAAAATGGTGTCTGCCAAATGCCGTGAATGTAAACGTAAACAACGCTTTCAGCTAGCCGGAGTTAAGTGAAATACACACATACTGTGTAATGCAAAGAGCGATTACACAGAAGTCCTGTGAGTTTTACTACAGCTGAGTGCTCATTATGTTTTAGACATCCCTGCTTGTCTGTGTGAAACGCCTTTCAGTTGCCGTACAGAATATAAGCTTGGAAGTTTAAGCAAACTGTTATTGCTATTTCCATTAAATATGAATAATGTGATTATTCTGAGCGAATCCGCCAGGACAGCCTTCACACCAGCGTCCAAATAATCATGAAGTAAGATTCAACAGGCGATGCTATATGACGACCGGATAACTGCTTCCTGCTAAGGGACAGTGCAGGTAGCGTTAGTCTAGTGTGGCTTCAAATGACACTGTATAAGAGGAGAAGATGATTTCCAACCCTGCAGCTTAGAGAGAACAGAAATCTATCAGCAAACTCTAAACTCGAGCTTCAGTATCCCAGGTGGACTGATGCAACACATATAGAGAACCCGGTTCTGAGGCTTTGCCACATGCACACGGTATAGAGAACCCGGTTCTGAGGCTTTGCTACACGTACACGGTATAGAGAACCCGGTTCTGAGGCTTTGCCACATGCACACGGTATAGAGAACCCGGTTCTGAGGCTTTGCCACATGCACACGGTATAGAGAACCCGGTTCTGAGGCTTTGCCACATGCACACGGTATAGAGAACCCGGCTCTGAGGTTTTGGATGGTGGCAGGAGGAGGGAAGTGGAGAAGTGCGTGTACACTGCAGTCAGAGGGTTAAAGGAGTTCATTTCTCTTCAATCTGTTGGGAAAGTCGAGATCAAAGTCCTGAGACTGACAAAAGAAGAGGAAGAAGAGCGGTTCTCTTTCTCCACAGCCGTACACCGCTGATTGGCACACCGCACTCGTTTGTAATTTTTCATGCATTATTAATCTGCTGAACGGGAAACAAACAGAAGCCGCCAGCATTTCATTCCCACACTTCCTGACCGGGTCTCTGGGGTCGGAGCGGGGAACGGAGTGTGGCAGGGAATCGATGGCGTCCCAGAACACGTCCACACGTCCACACGTCCACACGTTAGTCTGTATTACGGCTAACTGAGCTAATAAACTATATAAACATGATAGTATAATACAAATAAACGATCTATAATTAGGCAATTTGAAAATAAATATTTTTCATGTTTAAATTATTACAAGTCTATAATAATCATGCAACAATTTTTGTTAAAATTTATTCTTAATAAAAAAACAGCAGTTTTTTTGTTTTTTGTTATGGCTTTTTTTCTATTATTTTGTTTAATTTATTATTTTTTATTTACTAATGTATAAATAAATTAATGGAAAGGCAGGGGACTCTGGACGGGTCGCCAACCCAACACACGGCGCTCACACACGATGGACAGTTTAGAAACACCAGTCAGCCTACAGCGCATGTCTTTGGACTCGGGGAGGAGACCGGAGTACTCGGAAGAAACCCTGAAACATGGGGAGAACATGGCAGGATTTGAACCGCCAACCTCAGAGGTGCGACGCAACAGCGCTAACCACAAGCCACCGCGCTTCCCAATAAATGGACTATATTATAAATCTCAAATCCGGCGCTTCGCTCCCGAACTCCCAGTCCGTCACTACAGCTCCCTGTGCTCCCGGAATCGAGCTGTTGCGGAACGGTTCTGGAATTCTGATAGCTGGATTTTCTCGGCTGGTCCGTGTGGAGCTCGAGTTTTAGCTCAGAGTATTATCGGTTCCTGCATTAAGCCGCTAGCGGAGGGAAATCAGGGGAACTGGGCCATGTCAGAGTTCACGGCCATCTTAACCTCACAAAAATGTAGTGGGGCGAGTTGGAGCCTCCCGGGAGCACCGAGGTCACAGAGCAGGAACAGCACACACACACACACACACACACACACACACACACACACACACTCACTGCTGAGTTTAAACTGACTTGCTGAGATAAAATAAACTTCCCAAGTGGTAAATATATATATATATATATATATGTCAGGTCCGGAAGTATTTGGACAATGACAGAGTTTTTGTGATGTTGCCTTTATACACCACCACAATGGGTTTGAAATAAAACAATCAGGATGTGATGGAAGTGTAGACTTTCAGCTTTATTTTAAGAGGCTCCACAAAAATATGGCTTTTACCATTTAGGAATTACAGCCAGAATTCATCCTGCTACTTCTGTCAGCAGTCACATCATCAATAAACACCAGTGAACCCGTTCCATTGGCAGCCATACATGCCCATGCC